>OV277349.1:47732100-47849600 GCA_922984085.1 Sicus ferrugineus
AAAAAAAATTTTTTTAAAACAAAAAAAAATTAAACAAAAATATAAAAAACAATTAAAAAAAATTTTAAAAAAATTACAAAAAGATTTTTAAAAAAAAATTAAAACAAAAATTTTTTAAATAAAAATTTAAAAAACACCCATTTTTTTAAAAAAATTATAAACAATCTGGCCACTCTGTCCACCAAAATCCTCGTTCTGGCCACTCTGTCCACCAAAATCATCGATCTGGCCACTCTGTGAGGTTGTTGTTGTTGTTGTTGTTGTTGTTATTGTGAGGATGTATGCTTTTAACTGTTGTTGTTGTGAGGATTAATGCTTTTGCATGTTGTTGTTGTGGATTAGAAACCCCATATTGCTATTACTAATGTTCCTCTGAAATAGCCGGCCTGATTCCTCCGGTTCAGGTATTCAGCTGAACTACTCGGCTTTCCAGAGGGATTCACCTCTTTTATGTCGCGATTTCGTTCCAACGAACCACGCATTAGCGTGGGAATTCGTTTTTCGGTCGCGTCATTAGATTGTGGAATAGTCTCCCTGCGAATGTCTTCCCGCCCACTTAGAGCGTCGAAAGCTTTAAGCGAAGTGTACCAAACCATCACTACTTCCTCTTTTTCCCTTCCCACTAACCTAACTAACCAAATGCTGTGCATGGATAGGGGGCATCCCCTAAACTTGGTTTCATCTGGCATTAAAAAGAAAAAAAGAAATCTGTGTTATAATTTTTTCTTATTATTTTTAAGGGGTATTATTAAGGGGTTGAAGAGTATTTCTCTTATTATTATTAAAGGAATGAACAATATAATAAGATCTTTTGTAACATTTTTTTTACACTCCCAGTATATAAATTTATTTCTCTGTCTGTTTGTTTTTTTGTTCCTTATAGAAATCCAAACCGTTGCGCAGATTGCTTTCAAATTTGGCACATTTACTCTAATTTCCTGGTCGGAGGTTTAGCCAACCATGCACAAAGGTGTAGGTTTAACCAACCATGCCCCGTATTGTGTCCTTCTCGGACATATTTAGAACTTCATAAGAGGCTACCAACATCTCAACAAAATCAGCAGTAGCTAAATATTTGGTTTTTAATTAGTTACATCATTGCTGGAACATTCGAAGTTTTATTTTTCGCACGCCAGGCAGCTAGTTTTTTATAAAGAATATTTATACCATGTAAATTTTTGTATAAAGAACAATTTTCACGCATTAAAATTTTTTAATTAAATGTACTTTTTATCTCATATTTAGGTACAAGATTATTACAAGATTATATATATAGGTACAAGATTATTACAAGGTATTATTAACTAGGTTCAACTAAAATCCGAATTGGGAAACAAATGGTGCCCGCCGCCAGACCGATATTCTGGAATGCGCTCCTATACACAAAAAGATCGGTAACCCTTATTGTACGCAGCAAAAAATATCAAAAATTAAATATTTTTACAAAATACAAATTTTTATTAGAGGAAATATACATACATGTTAAAAAGTATAGAAAAAATATATACATAAAAACGTTTTATATACGATATTACTTTATAAACAGAGCTGGGATGTACACACTCTTTTCGGAATTTAATTCCACCTCAATACCAATTCCAAGGAATTAGGAGAGCCTCAATTTCTTTTGAAGGAATTGGAATTTGGAATTGAGGCTCACTCAAATATAAATTGGAATTGTGAGAGCCTCAATTCCTTTTTGAAGGAATTGAAATTTGGAATTAAACTCCTGAGTACTTAAACTTTTGAAAAAGCATTGACATTTTCAATTCCAGTTCCAATCTTTTTGGAATTGCAGTTCTCCTTCTCTGAAGGAGTTTATGTGCTTAATTCCAAATTCCAATTCTTCAAAAGGAATTGAGAAAAAGGAAAAACTTAATTCCAATTCCTTTGTTTGAGTGAGCTTCAATTCCAAATTTCAATTCCTTTAAAAAAATTGAAACTCTCATAATTTCAATTCCTTTGTTTGAGTGAGCCTCAATTCCAAATTCCTAATTCCTAAGGAATTTTCTTGGAATTGATTTTGCCCAGCGCTGTTTATAAATGACTTTTATAAAATAATTATATATATTGTAGTTGTGTTACATGGTTACACAACGACAATATTTTTGTGTTTATATTTGTGTAAAATCAATGCGATGTATCGGTGCTTAATTTATTTTAGGGCTTATTTTCTGCGTAGGTAAAAATTAGTGTTACTATTACTTCTGGCCGCTTATACAAATAATTTGAGAGTATTGCATCTTGTTATCTCTCATTCACCCAAACTAAAACATGGTACACGATGAGCTATGTTTTTTTTAAATAGTTTTCTAAAATAGAGCCGTATGCTCTATTTAATTTTCGTTGAATTTATTCATACTTTTAGCCAATAAACCAAATATAATACCTACATAAACAAAAAACATAGAAAACCATATTTGTAATTGAAAACCTGTCCACTTTGGGATAGTTTACCCTATGCATATAAATTATATATGTACATATGTTTCAACTTGTCGATTTTTCTACATAATATTATCTTCTTGGGCTTCAATTCAAGCACAGTTTTGACTTGTGCGGTAACGTAATCGGTAAAACCTTTTATTTGCTTGTTTTTCCGACATTTATTAACAGAATTGGGGTTAAATTTTATTCAAGTTTTTACGACTTCAATTCTATGGTTGGTTCAGAATATTATATTTCTTAATCAGTGCTGTAATTTAAGTGGATACGCGCTATTTCAAGACTTTTTTAAAATATTTTTATAATTCTTAATTGTGTTATATTTAAGCAATACTTTATGACTATGAATTTTAGGCCCCAGAAAATGTTTAAACAAATATATGTATATGTACGTATATTGTAAGAGTGTGTAAATCGCACAAATTAATGGGCGAAAATTTCCTTTTATTAAATCGAATTGAATTTGTGTGAATATTTTACGTATAATATTGAGAACAAGTAGTCTTATTCATAAAAATTTACAAAGGATTTACAAAACATTTTAAAATTTTTGTGTGCAGAAAATGCTTTACGTTTGCAGGATTCAGTTTTTTAGTTACCGCGTCACCGAACGGCAGAATTTTTGACATTTTCAGCAAAATTATTTTATTATAATATATTTTATTATAATATATATATATATATATATATATATATATATATATTGAAAAACGCCCTTGCCACCGCTTGCGCCGTTTTTCCCTATCGTTCGTTCTGATATATATATATATATATATATATATATATCAGAACGAACGATAGGGAAAAACGGCGCAAGCGGTGGCAAGGGCGTTTTTCAATATATATATATATATATATATATATATATATATATATATATATATATATATATATATATATATATATTGAAAAACGCCCTTGCCACCGCTTGCGCCGTTTTTCCCTATCGTTCGTTCTGATATATATATATATATATATATATATATATATATATATATATATATATATATATATATATATATATATATATATATATATATATATATATATATATATATATATATATATATATATATATATATATATATATCAGAACGAACGATAGGGAAAAACGGCGCAAGCGGTGGCAAGGGCGTTTTTCAAGTTTCTGAGCAATTTTTCTTACGATTCTTCTCACATCCACTTCGTGTTCTCTTTTAAAAGCTGATTCATCGGAAGACGAGTGTAGAAAAGTATGGTATATATCTTAGGTACCATTACTTCATATGTAATATTCTGGGGAGTTCTTATACAATAAATTTCGTGGCGCATGTAGTTGTTGTATGGCTTTGATCTTATCTAGCTTTACAAACTTTTGATTTTTCGAACTTGACTTTTATTATATTGACCTTGCGCAGCCTTGTGAATACCACCTGGAGTTTCGCAACGTGATCGTCCAATGTCTTACCAAGTACAATGATGTCGTACAGATGTGCAAATGTATAAGGCTCTAGGTAATTCTCGACCAATTTCTTTATCTATAACTCGCTAAAATGTGGCAGGTGCCGTGTAGAAGCCGAACGGGATGACGGTCCATTGATAGAGACCGCGGCCCGACACGGTGAATTCTGTGTATTTACGTGAGACATCTTCTAAATTCATTTGCCAAATAGCCATTATTCAGGACGATTGTACTTATGAAGTTGGCTTCTCGCAACTTGTCGAATATGGCTAGAATATGCGGCAGAGGGTAAGCATCGCGAATATAAGTTAAACGGATAAATGACAGTATTCTATGCACATTTGCCAGGAGCCTTGCGCTTTCTGCGCTAGCACAATTGGTGAGCTATATTAAATGTGCGACAGTTTGATTTTACGCTCTTTCAGCAAGGTGTCTACTTTAGCATTTATGATTCCTTGCATGGCCGGAGGTCGCGGGTAGTTTCTCTTGAAGGGAATGCCGGCTTTAATATGTGTAGCGTGCTTAATATTATTTGATGGCGCATTGATACCATTTTCTGCAAGCTCCTCTTTGTCCATAATTTGACGAATGGTCTTCTCGTAAATGGGTATCATGATATTTCTTATACGGAGCTGAGCTTTTAGTTTGGTTAGCGCGTCCGTATAATAGACGCGGTGCCGAAGCTTTTAATTCAACGTTTCAAGACTGGCTTTGTAATAAATAGTTGTTTTGTTAATTCGGTAATTCGCACTTGGTATTTGCGGGGGCATGGAATTCGCGATCCATGGATATTGGACCCTTCTGCTATTACTGATTTTATTTCTTAACGCACGACCAAAGAAACAGAGCGTGGACCAGTGTACAAGAGCACAGTTGTTGCATTTAATATAGATTTCTATTTGAAAAATTTTACTTGTGGTGGCGTCATACACCACATGCATCCGCCCGCCTCTTTCATGTAGTGACTTAGGTGATAATTCTGGTTAGGTGGTCGCTTATTGGCTCGCGATTCATCACTGCGGAGGCATTCATATTCTTATGCTCTCGTTATCAATTCGCCGATGTCTCTGACCTTTTTGCGTCGCAGGTAAAGACGATGTATATTCTGTCGAGTTGATTTATTTTTCTGATTCGCGGATTCTGGCTAATCATGAGCAATAGGGTTATAATGTAGTCTTTCGCCCTTTCTCTCTGGCCCTGTCTCCGTTGAATGCTAGATTATTCAAGTCGTTTTAGGTATCGGGGCGGTAAGAAGAATTTCATGGCCGCTTCTTTAAATTCACCACCAATCTCTGGCCTTGGCTTTCATTAATTCGTTCAGGGGCAAAAACAATTTCTTTAGTGGTATAAAGTAGATTTCAACTGGTTCCTCAATGGTTTAAAAAAGTTAATTAATGAACGAGTGCCGTTGTAGTGAATTCTCCACTTATGCATAACGTTCAATACGCAGGCAAAATTGGTTGACTTGCTGTTACAAGAATGCATGACTTGATGCTGGCTCTTTCGCTGCTTTCTGGCTTCCTGCTCTTTCGCTGCTTGGTAGGATGATGATGGGAACTGTTGCTGTTTTAGCATGAAGATGGGAACTGTGTTGCTCTGTGCATGGACTGCGTCAACTGCGGTCTTTTTTCGTCCAGTCTGTCAACCTTTTCCGCTGCTCGCTCCACTAACTCCTTCTCTTCCTCAGAACCTTCTCTTGGTCAGGACAGGGCAACTGCATAGCAGGAGATGGATGGTCTCTTCTTTTTCCTCATTCCTGCAGTTTCTGTAAAAATCATTTGAAAATAGCCCTAGCCGTTTGGCATGCGCCCCGATAAAACAATGCCCCGTTATGACTCCTATCACCCGTAGGATGTTCACTCTACCTGATGATAGAAGACTCTTTAAGTTGAAGCTGAGGCTATACCTGCTTTGCAATGTTATAGGTTTACCTCTCTCCCCGCTTTCTATTTGCATGTTCAATAGCATCCCTAATAAGCCTATGTTTGCAGGTGGCCAATCGAATGCCCATACTTGACTTTTCCAGTATAACAGTAATTTCAGTGCCAATTTAAGTAATTTCAGTATCCGCATGACACTTCCCTAGAATATCTCTGTGCCGTGGTACCCAGCATAGATTAATTTCAAGCTCTTCTGCCATCTCGTTAAGAGATTGGTGACAGCTTTTCACCACCATAGATGTGATATAGTTTAATTTCAGAGACATTAACGCAGCCTGGTTATCAGTAAAGAGGTGAATAACCTTATTGATTATCACGTTCAGCCATCACAGTGTTCTCGAATCGCAATTACCACTGCCGGAAGGACACTACAGTAGTCACGGATATGGAATTTGATTGACTTTCCCATTATGCCTATTTGGAAAAGATGCATTAGTACCTCCAGAGCTGCAATTGGTGCAGACGTTAATGTTCCTAAATTAATACATAGACAAGCAGACTTTTGAACTTTTTCTAGTAGCCTGCAATTTTTTAGTTTCTACAAGGAGGGTCGCCAAATGACTACTCCGGACAACAGTATGGGTCTAACCACTGCCAAATATAGACAGTGTGAAGAAAGACAGTGTGAGGAAAGAAAGACTCCATTTTTTACCAATAGCCTTCCTACAAGAGTAGAGGCCACAGTGGCTTGTTGCTATATGTTCCGAAATAAGATTTCGTGTTAATATTCATCGAGATATTCATATTTGTAAAAAATATGACACATTTCTTGAATCTACATTTGATATGAAAAGTGGGAGTGGTTCTCAATCAAACTCGCCCATTTTCAATACCAAACTACTCTACAGAAAAATAACACTTTATCGCAATATCTCTTTCGGACAAACAGACAGACGGACGGAAGAACAAAACTGAATCGACTCAAGATGTGACGCTGACCAAAAATATACTTTTCTATATGTTCTTCTCTGCGTTATAAGCAAAGAACAAAGTGAATATACCCTCTCACTTCGAGTGTAGGGCAAAAAACGCGGCACAAATTCGATAAGCGGCGGAGACGGAATACCGAACCCGAAAAAAGCGAAAAAGATTGCCCTATTTGTACAATATAAATTTAAAATGTATTAAACAGACTAAGGACTGTAGAATCCAACAAAAGTGCGAGTTCCCTATTGAAGCCAATCGGTTCGTTAAGTGTCCCTTGGTTATCAGACTCGAAGGGAATTGCAAACATATGTACTTGCACGTAAGAAGAACTTATTGAATTAACAATCTATTGAGGTTATTGGTGTAAAACTCTGATTATGTATTTTGATGTTGTAAAGTTGTGTGTAAAGTTATTTAGTTTACACATGCTTCATTGTTGCAAAATTATAATTATGGTTTACATAACATATATTTTCTTTTTTCGCAAAATCATTTCGCTTACACATGCGGGTGTTGTTATTGTAGTCAAATATTGTTTTTCTTACTTTTTTGTGATGTTCGCATGTTATTGTTTGTACGTGATTAACTAAACATATGGTAAGTACAGCGTACATGCGGAGGTAGTTCTGAAAAATTCTCGGCATGGCACATGTATGGCGTTGGAAACTGTGAAACCATAATTGTAATGGAAAGTTCCATCCTTATATATAAAAACATGTAAAATATTTTTCGATCTTTCAATTCATTCGAGTAGTAACAGCTATTAAATATTGATGTGTCATTAATTTTTTTAAATGGAGAAAATTTAATATCGTGCAGTGATTAATTCTTTTTTTAAAATGGTTTAACACCAACAGAAATTCATCCGAAATTGCTAAAAGTGTATAAGGATGCATCACCTTCACTTTCCACTGTGAAAGTGGGCTGTTCTTTTTAAATCTGGTCATACAAGCCTCGAAGATGATCTATGCGACGGTCGTCCAAAAACTGCTACAACACGGCGACATTTGAAGTAAGAGGTTTTCTTTCCATGTCAGGAAGAATTTCTTTATTCGTATTATATGGTTTAGACCAACTCGATTCTTTACCGTGTAAAAAGAACGATCTGTTGAGCCATAAGCTTTGATTGCTGAATTTTCTTGGTGACACGCCCCGGGAGAAGTTGTCAGCCTTTATCCTTTGATTTGACACGTCGACATTGATGAGTGAATGTTAATTTTTTAATAACGTTGATTCGATTGGCCACGAATGTATGAAATGACGATGTTGTTAAATTTATCCAAGCAAGGACTATCTCAGAACCTGACCGTTTGTACGTTGGATTTTCTCCTAACTGCAAATCTTTCTTAACTCGATCTGTTAAGTGTGCACAGAGTACTGCTGCATATAATTCCAATCAGGCAGTGTTTGCTTTTTAACAGGGGCGATGCGGGACTTGTGATTGACCTGCAGTAAATTACTGCACCATAAGCCTTTTCCGATGCGTCGGCGAATGCATGTAGTTGTAGTGAACCTTTTGTGCCGTCCCGGAATGTGTGTCGACAAATTTGAAAGTTGTTTATTTGAATGAGATCGTTTCGGAATTTGATCCATTTGTTATGCAAAGTGGATGGCAATTCCTCGTCCCAGGATAATCTCATTAGCTATAGTTCTTGGATTATTATTTTGGCTGTGACTACAACTGTTCCCAGGATCCCCAACGGATCGAAAATTCTCGCAACCTCTGACAAGATTATTCGTTGTGTTACTTTTTGTGATGTGCTTAAGTTTACCTTGATGGAAAATTTGTCTGTTTTGGTAACCATATTAATCCCAGAGTTTTAACGGCAATGGTTTTGTCGTTGGTGAAATCCAAATTTACTTCATGGTCTTCCTTAGGAATATCGTGGAGTAACCTCGGATGATTGACGCACCATTTCCTCAGTTAATATTTATTTAGCTGTAGTTGGTCTCAATAGCCGTGGTAATTTTGTCGGAACCGGTTAAGCAATCATCCACGTAAATATCCTTTAGCAATGCTTTGCCACCATGTGGATATGCGGAGCTGTATTTTTCGCCCAATTCTTGGAGACAACTTGTTGCTAAATATGGTGCTGACCTCTTTCCATAAATTACGGTGTTTAATTGATAATATTGTAGGTCTTCATTCTGTTGGCTTTTCCAAACTATTAGCTGATATTTCCGGTCTTCCGGATTGGTCCAAATTTGTCGATGCATTTTCTGGATATCTGCTGTGAAAACATATCTTTGTAAACGGAATCGAAGAAGTATTGAAAACAGCTCATTCTGGATGGTTGGACCAGTGTGCATAACATCATTGAGTCCTACTCCGGTTGATGTTTTTAAAGGATGCATAGAAAACGATTCGATTCGAAACTTTGTGGTGCTTGTTTATGGATACAATGATGAGGAATGAAATAGTTTGGGCGTGAAATGATGCTGATGGCAATTTTGGACATGTGACCCAGTGTCTCGTATTCGGCCATGAAATTTGTGTAATTTTTTTTCAATATGCTGTCTTTGTTGAGACGTCTTACAGTCAGTTTTTAGCAATTTCTTTGGACTTGGAGAGTCGTCGGTGTGTGTCGTCGGTGAATGCTATTTTTACCATAAATCGACTGTCGGAAAATCTTAAAGTGTTGAGCAAAAAGTGAGATTCGCAGCGTCGTTCTGTTGATGTGCGAGGTTTTTGTGCTGGTATATATATATATATATATATATATATATATATATATATATATATATATATATATATATATATATATATATATATATATATATATATATATATATATATATATATATACATTCTGAGCAGGAGCACTCGCACTTTTCATTGGATGCTCATCTGGAAGAGCTCAAGTCGATGTGGAAGGCGACAAAGGAGGTGTATGACACGTGCCTACAACAACTGAAGGCCTCCGAAGACTCTACTCCCGCTGATGTAGAAGTGATGAAGACCAAGCAACGCAGCTGCTACCGAATTTATATTCGCTGCGCGACGAAAATCGGCGTATGCCGAAAAACTCGACCCACTTCTTCCGCACCCCATACAACAGCAGCTGAAATGCCAGCATCTGGCTACAATATCAGCCTGCCCCCTTGCGACACCCAAGCCTTCCACGACGATTATCTCTCGTAGCCCTCTTTTCGGGATATGTTTACGGCCCTTCATATATAAAATACCAGAATTACAGCAGTTGATCCTTCAACGGAAGGATACCACCACATAATTTAAGTTTAATTTCATATGTCGAGGGTGTACTTCAGCGGAAGGATACCACAACATATTTGGCGCAGACGGTCCGCGAACCGAAGATCGCGGTTTATATTCGCTGCGCGACGAAAATCGGCGTATGCCGAAAAACTCGACCCACTTCTTCCGCACCCCATACAACAGCAGCTGAAATGCCAGCATCTGGCTACAATATCAGCCTGTCGCCTTGCGACACCCAAGCCTTCCACGACGATTATCTCTCGTAGCCCTCTTTTCGGGATATGTTTACGGCCCTTCATATAGAAAATACCAGAATTACAGCGGTTGATCCTTCAACGGAAGGATACCACCACATAATTTAAGTTTAATTTCATATGTCGTGGGTGTACTTCAGCGGAAGGATACCACAACATATTTGGCGCAGACGGTCCGCGAACCGAAGATCGTGGTTTTAAAATCGAAGTTTTAAAAATTTAAATTAAAGTGACAAGTCAGTGAAAAGTGTAGATGAGAAAGTCGAAAGTTCACGAATAGCATATTAGAAGAATTTACGGTAAAATAAACTGTTGAAAACGAATAGTATATACAATAAAAAGAGAATTCTAAAGGGATTCTAAGATTCTAAATCATAAAGCCCATTTGTGAAAAATCGATTTAAAGGCTAACTTTCCGCCTAAAGAAAATTGAGTGAAGTGTTGGTGCCGTTGAGAGGTTTCCCCTCCTAATCAGTTCCACAAGGTTGCCACTTTCGTGAAAATTTGTCAGTTTACTGTCAGGGACTTTAGATTTATTCAATATTCTCTGTTTTATTGTAGTATGATATATCTAAGCATAAGACACTAAATATAAAAATATCTAAGACAAGAAATTTAAGAGTGAAGATACAAAACTTGAAAATTAAATACAATTAAAATTGAAAGGAAATTGTAAAACAATAAAGAAGAAATAATAAAAGTAAAAGGAAAAATATTTTTAAATAAGGGAAATTTTGTAAAATTGGTGCAGTGTAAAAAAATTTTTATGCAGTACAAAAATTTGAATGCCGTTTGAAAATTGTACAACATTGTTGCCAGAAAGAAGCGGAGAAACAGGAAAGAGAGGCGCATCTCGTGACCGGCAGGCTGACAAGTGAGAGAACTGCAGTTCTCACTCCGGACACCCTACCGATCGATGAGGGAGCACCTCTGGCGAGCGGCAGTTGGCGTTAACATACCGCCCGCCTTGCAAGACTGCAAGCCCCCTACCCCGACAACTGGCGCCTTGCCTCGTCTTCGGCCTAGTGGAGGAGCGTGTGGTGCGCCTCGCCGCACTTGCGGCAGCTCATGGGGCTCCGACACTCAGCCAGTCGGTGCGACCGCGCCAAACAGTTGCGGGACATGTGCCTTGCGGATGCCGTCAAATTCCGCTGCGCGGTGGTTTGCCGCAGGAACAGCCAACAACGGCTCAGCACGTGCCGCCCCGCACACAGGGGACAGCACAGCTCGTGCTCGCGGCCCTCCGTAGGAAGCCGCTGGGCGGGCGGACACCAGGCGGCACGCCTGGCCGGCATCATTGGCGCGTGTCGTGGGGTCGGCGGTGTTGGTGGTACACGTCGCGGCGCCGGTTCTGGGGTGGCGGGCCGCAGACGTCTCGGGGCCGGCGTGGGTGGTGAGGCCGCACGTCTCTGGGACGGCTCCGGTGGTGAGGCCGCGCGTCTCTGGGCCGGCTCTGGTGGTGCATGCTGCAAGTGGCGCGGCGGATGTCGCACCGACATCGCGCGAACTCGGAGACTTCGCGTATTCGGAGATCGTCGCAATAGAGGGGCCTCGGTGATTGGGCCGGATCGGAGGAGGCTTCCTCGAACCGGACGAAGAAGCTCCGGACAGCTCGGGTCGGTGGGGTGGGCGAGCGCCGTACCGTGGCGATCGCCTGTGCCTCCTCGGCCGAGACATCGAGCACCAGGACGTCGGCGCTTGGGGTCGGCTCCCGGTGGGCAGCAATGGGCGGCGCGGCGGTGGAGGCGGCGCAGATGGGCACAGCCCCGGGTGGCGCTACAGTCGCCCTCTGCGGGTCCGCGCATATTGCCGGCGGATCAGATACATGATGATGCTGTAATGAGAAAAGACGGGGTTACTAACAGGCTGTCATGCACAGGGTAAGGGCACTAGTTTCGTAATGGGACGCGTGACGTGACCCCTTTCGGTTAAGAGGTCAGCCACGCGTACGCGGTTGTCTTGTCCGCGGTGGACAGCTGTAACCCGGCCTAAGCGCCACGCGGTCGACGGCAAGTTATCGTCGCGAATGACTACGAGTTTCTTGAGTTGGAAATCGCGCTGTGGAGTCTTCCACTTTGTACGGCGGGAAAGTTCGCGCAGGTATTCTGTCTTCCATCGCAGACAGAGATGCTGAGCGAGAGCTTTCACGCGTCGCCACCGATTGTGAATGGAGAGCGGGTTGTTATGCCGCTCGAGTTCGGCTGGAGCGAGTAAGGGCCCGTCCTTAGAAAATGGCCGGGGGTGATGGCTTCCATCACAGATGGGTGTTCGGAGGAAGCAGTGAGGGGGCGTGAATTAAGGCACGACTCGATCTTACTCAGAAGAGTGGAGAATTCTTCGAAGGTGAATTTTATGGCTGGGGCCACCTTGGAGATGGGTTTTGAGGCTCTTGACCCCCGCTTCATATAGGCCGCCCATGTGCGGGGCTCCTGGCGGCAGAAAATGCCAGGAGACGTCTTGGTGTGAATACCGGGTTTCTATCAGTTCCTTTGTACGCGACATGAAGTCCTGGACGTCGCGCCGGAGCTCCTTGGAGGCGCCTACAAAATTGGTGCCGTTATCCGAGTAGAGGTTGGCAGGGCAGCCTCTGCGGGCGGCGAACCGGGAAAAGGCGGCAAGGAAGGTAGCGGTTGAGAGGTCGCTAGTGGGTTCCAAATGAATGGCCTTCGTTGCGAAACAGACAAAGACACAAACATAGCCTTTGGTAATTAAGCACGCTCGTCCCGTGTAATTTTTGATATCGAACGGATCGGCGAAATCGGCTCAGGTATTGGCAAATGGGCGGAAGACCGTGATGCGTTCTGGTGGCAAGGCGGCCATGAGTTGGGTCCGTTGCTTCTTCCGATGTAGGATGCACGGCTTACAAGTATGGGTCGTCGTTTTGATGAGGTTTTTCACCTTGGGAATCCAGAATTGGGTACGGACCAGACGAAGAACTAATTGGTTGCCCCCGTGTAGAGATATTTCGTGTATAAAACGAATGAGCAATCGCGAAAATTGACAGCCGTATGGCAGAATAATCGGGTGCCGTTCGTCGAAAGGCAGATTGGGACACGAGGACAACCGCCCGCCAACGCGCATCGTGTTGTCCGTGTGGAGGAACGGGTTCAACGAGAGTAGGCTGCTTTTGGATCGCAGCATCGCGTGGTTTTCTAGCGCGGCGTACTCGTCCGCGAAGTGAATCTTCTGGCAGGATATCGCGAGGCAGCGTTTCGTTTCCTTTATTTCTCCCGGTGGGAGGTGCAGGTTGGGGTGCGAGCGCCGGTGCCGCTTAGCAGGATGAGCGTTGTGAAGAAATCGATATACGTATGAGTATACGCGTAGGGCTCGTGGCAGCGACGAAAATCGTTCGAGCGGATCCTCCTCAGGAGCGCAATGGGTGTGCAGCGTTCTGAAAGTCTTCTGCTCCAGTGTGGTGCCGTATTCGTCTGAGGCGCGGAATTCGGGCCAGCGATCCTTATCGTGGGCGAGCCAAGCAGGTCCATTCCACCAGAGGGTGCTCTCAGCGAGATCTTGGGGCGTGGCACCGCGACTGGCTAAATCCGCGGGGTTATCCAGGGAATCCACATGGAACCATTGCGACTGTGGTACCTTCTCGATGATTTTGACAATGGGGCAGCTGGAGTGTGGGCACGAGAGTGTCGACCATCTCAGCAACTAAAGTGGCTCCGCACAATACTAACCTGGGGAGAGACAAAGTTTTAATTGGGGCTACACGAGTTTTGGAGTACAAAAGGAAAACTTGGACTTCCTGAGCGACCTTGATGCGGGCATAGATGACTCCTGCGTAGGCTTTCTGTGAGGCATCGCAAAATGCATGGAGTTCAACTTCGCTTTCTAGGGTGTAACTTACCCATCGCGGGATGCGGATGGCGTGGATGTGCTGGTAATTCTGGAGAAAACTTAACCAGTTAGCATGGGTTACCTGAGGCAGAGTATCATCCCAGTCGATTTTGTCCAACCAGACTTGCTGAATCAGAATCTTTGCTGCAACGATGATCGGAGCCAGCCAACCGGCTGGGTCGAACAGCTTGGCGACCAGAGACAACATTTCTCGTTTCGTGTACGCAGCTTTGATGACGATGGCTTGGACATCGAAGTAGAACTCATCATGGGTCGCGTTCCAGCGAATTCCAAGCATTTTGGCGGTGCTGGAATCTTCTAGCGTCAGAAAATCGGAATGGAGCAGATGGGATGCCGGTAAGTCTGCCAGAATGCCCTTATGATTGGCAGTCCATTTTCGAAGGGCAAACCCTGCCGAGTCGAGAGCCGCTATGAGTTGGTCGCGGGTCTGGGTAGCTGTCACCAGGTCATGCGTGCCTGCTAACACATCATCCATGTACATGGAATGCTGTAGAATGTGTGCTGCAAGCGGGAACTGGTGCTTCACGTCGTCTGTCAATTGAAGAAGGGTGCGTATTGCCAGGAACGGGGCGCAATTAACTCCAAACGTTACGGTTTGAAGCTCGAAGTCGGTAAGTTCGGACTTGTACGGGTCTCGGAAGAGAATGCGCTGATAAGGGGTGTGCTTTGGGTCAACCAATATTTGGCGATACATTTTTTGAATGTCTCCGTTGAAGACATAGCGGAAGAAGCGCCAACGAAGAATTAGAAAAGTCAAGTCGGTCTGTAGCACGGGGCCTGTGTGAATGACATCATTGAGGCTTAGTCCGCTGGTGGTTGGACTGGACGCGTTGAAGACAACTCTGACCTTCGTAGAGGTGCTTTCGGGTTTTATGACGGCATGGTGGGGCAAATAATAGTGATTTCTAGGCGCTTGTGGCTCTGGGGGATTGACTACACTCTGTGTGGCCTAAATCGACATACTCATTTAACACCGTGTCGTACTGGTGCTTGAGGCCTTCGTCTTTCCCTAATCGTGCTTCCAGACGCGTGTATTGTTTGAGCGCAATGTGTCTCGAGGTCCCTAGGCGGAGCGTGTCTGTAAAGCCGATTTTAAAGGGCAGTGATACGATGTAGCGGCCGTCATCGCGTCTTCGCGTTGTTTTCACGAAATCTTCTTCGCAAAACTTGTCGGAGGGGGATAGGCATCTAGTTTTGGGAAGTTCCTCCACCTCACAAAAACGTTCGAACTGTTGTTCTAAGGAGACTTCATTGAAGTAAGCCACTTTTATGGGTGCCGTGGCAGATTGCGTGTTGGGAACCGGACCGGTTAGGATCCAACCGAACACGGTTTGTTGAGCCATGAGAGAGCCCAGTACTTGGCGGCAGATGCCGTCCAGCAGGATTGCTGGGTATAAATCGGCTCCGATGAGGACGTCGACCTGCTCGCTTCTGGAGAAGTTGACATCTGCGAGCGCGATATCTTGAGGGAGGTCACTGAGAAGGGACCTGTCTAACGAGTTGGAGGGCAACCGCCCTGTGATTTGTGAGAGCACAAGCGCCGTCACGTGAACTTGGAATTTGGGATCAAGTGGCGAATTCAGGAGAAAATCGCACGATCTTGATACTTTTGCGGACACGGTCTCGTTGAGACCGGACACGACGGCTGCAGTTGGCCGCGCGGGGAACTTTAAGAGCTTTTGAATGCGTTCCGAGATGAACGGACCCAGGATCAATTAAGGCGCGCGCGATGTAACATGTCCCGTGGTGGCGTATTGTTACCATGGCAGTTCCTAACAAAACCTGTTTTGGTGCTTTCGCGAATCATACCTGATGCGTGTCCTGTGGATTTCGCTGTTGCGCGGGGGAAGAAGTGGACTGTATATGCGTGGGAGATCGCATCGAAGGATGCGGCCTTTCTTGCTGAGAAGCATGATGAGTCGATCAGGGAATAAAATTCGAATAGGCAGAGGCTTGAGCACGCGGAGCGTTGTGAAACCACCGATATTGGTGTGAGGCACGTGGGGTCGAATCTGATGCAGCATTCGATGAGGATGGAGCGTGCTCACGATGCAAGAGGGTGTGATGCCTGCCATCGCATTTGAGGCAATTGAATCTGCTTGGACAGTTTTTCACGGAATGAGATCTTGTGCTGCTTCTGGCAAAGAAGGCAGCTATCTTGGGACACCTTCAACTGGAAGGTGTTGACGCGTTTGGAGGCTGGAGTCGAGTGAGTGGGAGTGGTGGGCTGCGTAGACTTCAAGGGGGGGTGTGCATTTAATATCTTGCACCGTCTCAAGGGTCTGGAAGCGATGAGTGAGAAACGCATCCAGATCTGTCCATTACGGGATCTCCGTTTTGTTGGTGAGAGATTGCTCCCAGAGGGAAAGCGTTGCTTCTGGGGCTTGCTGGAGCACAAAAAGACGATTATTGCGTCCCAATGCGAGGTATCGACACCTAGTAGCGCGAGTGCGGCGAGAATATTATTGATTTCGCGCTGTAGATCTTTAATAGCACCACCGGTTTCCTTCGTGATGGGGGACAGGCCGAAGAGCTTCTTTAGATGGGCGTTGGTGAGGACGCGTCTGTTCTCGTACCTGTCGGACAGATTTTTCCACGCTTGGGCAAAACCTTCATTCGTGAGAGGGGATTTCTGCATGATTTCTTTCGCTTCGCCCGTGGTCTTCTGGTTCAGGTGGAACAACTTCTCCACCGGCGCAATTCAGGTATTCTGAATATACAGGACCGTGAACATATCCCTGAAAGAGGGCCACGGAAGGTAGTCGCCATGGAAGGCTTGGGTGTCGCAGGGGGGCAGGCTGATATTGTAACCTGGGCATCTCAGTTGGCATCGGCGAAGGGGTCGCGACCACTGGATGGGACACTGCGGCTTCGACCAGTTGATCAATTTTTCCCGCGCAGCGCAGATATACCGCATAGCATTGGCGCCGCTTCTCCTTTACGCCTTCGAACTCTTTGCCTCTGTGCTTCGTCGAGTCCAGCTCCGCAATCACCTTTTCATAGGCGCTTTTAATCAGCAGCCACTGCGATCGTATTTCCTCCCGCTGAATCCCAAGGGTGTAAACGGTGTGGTCCGTGGTGGGGGTCTTGTCGAAGTCCACCTCGAACTCGATCAGCGCATCGGCTATACGAATGAAGGATGCGAGCGCGGCCATTATATGTGTGGGCCTCGGTTAGGGGCGGCGAAGGAGGTCGCAAAATCGAAATAAAAACGAAATAAAACGCACCGAAAACTGATTTCGGAAACAAAAATAAAACTTTTTATTTTATTTGTAAAAAATCGCAAAAATGTTTTCGGGTCGCTATGCGATGGCGTTGGGGCTCGAAAAGCTTGCTGCAGACGGTTGACCACTTGAACTCTAAACTGCTTACAACTAGTTAAAAAGAGACTAGTCGCTGCAAACACTTCTGCCTACTGGGTATTCTGCTTTCTGTAATTCCCGTTGGGTCGCCGTTGAATCACGAATTCCACGCTGCTATCACCAGCGAGAGTGCAGACAGAGAAACTGGTTTTCCGTTCTGTGTGCACTCTGCGTATATGTATGGACAGCGTAAGCAGCAGAGCGCGAGCAGCAGAGAAATGTACCCGCATAAACCAACCGGCAAAAGGTGGTGGTTTTTTGACTTGCACTGAGCGCACAAGTAACTCGCTCTTTTATTGGCAAGGAGAGCGCAAACCAAGAAAGCGAAAATGTGAAAGGATTTCACTTTCTTTGTGAGAGCGCGGGGCTTAATAGACAAGCAAGCGGTAAATTTTTAATGTGGGCTTCGCAGCAAGCAATGCTTGCGAAGACAGTCAGCAACAAAAACCTCAAGCCTTGGTGCTGCCGTTATTCTTGGGGACCGTTACCCACGAATCGACGATTCTCGAAGGTTTGACGGTCAAATAAAGGGTATATATAAGGAGGACCGTTCCTTATATATATATATATATATATATATATATATATATATATATATATATGCATATATAAATATGTATGTAGACATATATATATGTATATATATATATATATATATATATTTATATATATATCTATATATATATATATATATATATATATATATATTTATATATATATTTATATATATATATATATTTATATATATATCGCGGGTAGCCTTCAACGGAAGGATACCACTACATAATTTAAGTTTAATTTCATATGTCGTGGGTGTACTTCAGCGGAAGGATACCACAACATATTTGGCGCAGACGGTCCGCGAACCGAAGATCGCGGTTTTAAAATCGAAGTTTTAAAAATTTAAATTAAAGTGACAAGTCAGTGAAAAGTGTAGATGAGAAAGTCGAAAGTTCACGGATAGCATATTAGAATTTACGGTAAAATAAACTGTTGAAAACGAATAGTATATACAATAAAAAGAGAATTCTAAAGGGATTCTAAGATTCTAAATCATAAAGCCCATTTGTGAAAAATCGATTTAAAGGCTAACTTTCCGCCTAAAGAAAATTGAGTGAAGTGTTGGTGCCGTTGAGTGGTTCCTAATCAGTTCCACAAGGTTGCCACTTTCGTGAAAATTTGTCAGTTTACTGTCAGGGACTTTAGATTTATTCAATATTCTCTGTTTTATTGTAGTATGATATATCTAAGCATAAGACACTAAATATTAAAATATCCAAGACAAAAAATTTAAAAGTGAAGATACAAAACTTGAAAATTAAATATGTACAATTAAAATTGAAAGGAAATTGTAAAACAATAAAGAAGAAATAATAAAAGTAAAAGGAAAAATATTTTTAAATAAGGGAAATTTTGTAAAATTAGTGCAGTGTATAAAAATTTTTATGCAGTACAAAAATTTGAGTGCCGTTTGAAAATTGTACAACATTGTTGCCAGAAAGCAGCGGAGAAACAGGGAAGCGAACAGACGGAGCTTGAAGAAGTTTAAATTTTGTTTCGGTAAGTTCTTTTTATTCGTTGTAAATTTTTAAAGAATTTGCGAAACGTTGAGGAAGCTTATAGTTTTAATTGGTATACAAATTTTAAATTTTCAAAAGAAAAATTTTGCTTCTGTTTTTGAAAATTTTTTTTTCTTAATTAAGGGATGGAAAAAATTAATTTCAACAGTTTTGTTAAATTTCTAGGTTTGTTTAAAGGAAAAGAAAGAAAAACAAAAGGGAACTGAAGTACCAATGGGAATTTGCTTTTATTTATAAATTAAAATATGATGAATTAATTATTATTAGATCTATTATAATTTTACATAACAATTATTTTTTTTGTTGTACTAACAACACTCAATCCTGGGCAAGACTCCTTTACCCTTTAACCTGAGGCTGAGTCTGGCTTTGGGGGTATTGTTACACCAATGGAATGTTTGTTAAACCAATGGAATCGAATGGAATTGGTCCTGGTTGTAGCCAATACCAATTGCAGGAGAGTCAGACCCAGTGGCATATTATGCCGGGTTGATTTTTTTTAACACCTCTTTACTAACACAGTGAGGTTGGTGGGTTTTAAGTTTTTATCTTTGATAAATAAAAGATGAACTCTTCCCCAAATGCGTTGTTCGCTAATTTTGCGTCCGAATTCGAAGTGCGGGTTGTTTTCTTTTCGTTGGGCCCGTTGGCTGGCAATGTGGTGAATGCAAACAATGGAAAAGTGGGGAAAAAATAATATTGAAGGAAACATATGTAAGTGTATTAAACGAATATAAAATGTAAAGTTGCAATTATGCAGTAGAATGTAAAATATATTAATTAATAGAAATTACAGCTAGCAGTTAATTAAATAAGAACTTTGAAAATGAACATGAACACGACATTGGACACGGTCGAGAAGCTGAAGATATGCCCGCGAAGCTAACGACCATATATGCGAATTGTACTCCATTTTCGGATGGATATAAGTGGTGTAGATACAACGAAGATCGGTTGGAGTGAAGTACTTCTTACACCGCTTAAGAAAGCCTAAGCACTTGGCTGCTTCTTTCGACACGTCAAAGATGTGATCGTTCCAGCGAAGATCGCATTGGATTGACATGCCCAGAACATCAAGAGCCTCCGACTCATTAATATCCACACCACCCATATTTAGAGGTGGGAAGTTGTCACCCGCCAAACGCTTGTGGGTTAACAAACAGCATTGGGTCTTCCGCGCAAAAACGACCCGATTCGCATGACCCCACTCCTGGATTTTGTTGAGGTCGGATTGGAGTGTGTCATTCATAATTCTGCGTCTTCTAGTGATCTCCAGAATGGAAGGACGCCTGGAAAATGAATATGAATGACAAATGCTGCTGTCATCAGCAAACGAGTAGACGGGGTTTGATGTCAATGACAGAAGGTCATTGATAAATATAAGAAAAAGTGTCGGAGACAGGACCGAACCCTGCGGAACTCCAGCATTAATTGAGTGCTCTTCGGAAGCAAATCCGTCTATCACAACCCGAATAGAACGGCCGCTGAGGAAACTCGATATCCATCGAGTGAAAGTATTACCGACACCATAAGCAGCCAGTTTAGACACGAGTGCTTTATGCCACACCCGGTCAAATGCCTTGGAGATATCCAGAGCAACAACCTTGCTCTCACCGAACCGGTGAATACAACTGCTCCACCGCTTAGTGAGAAACGCCATCAGGTCGCCGGTGGAACTCGTTGCTCTCTAGATACGTCATCAATTTAAAATTTACAATGCTCTCCATGACTTTAGATAGCACTGAGCAGATTGCTATGGGCCGGTAATTTGCAGGATTCGTAGCCTCACCTTTTTTGGGAACTGGCTGCACATTGGCAATCTTCCAGGAAGCGGGAAAAACTCCTGAAGTAAAAGATAAATTAAAGAGATTGCGCAATGGGCGAGCCAGTGTTGAAGCGCACTTTCTCAACACATGGGCTGAAATGCCATCCGGTCCCGAGGAATTATTGACATTGAGGTCTGCAAGCACTCTTTTAACAGCTCGCGTTCGAAAATGCATCTGAGGCATAGCATGAGATACATCATCGACCGCGGGCAGTGGTTGACTACTCTCAGGAAGAGAACAGTTTTCAGCAAACATTTTGGCTAATAAGTTTGCCTTATCAACCGAGTGAGTGAAGATCTGATCGTCCTTAAGGAGAGTTGGAATAGACGATTTCGTCTGATTTTTCACCCTCCCCACGAACGACCAAAAGTTCTTGCTACCCTTATGGTATTCAAGAACTCTGCGTCTAAGGCGCTGTTCGTAAAGAACTTTTTCGCGCCTTAGAGTGGCATTGCACCTATTTCTGGCCTGATTGCGCAGCAGTTTAGTATCAGCAGTTTTATTTAAACGCCAATTCCTAAATGCTTCCTCTTTCGACCTGACTGCTTGTCCGCAAGTCGCATTAAACCAGGAATGGTCTTTTGGTTTAATGGAAATTCTTTTATAGGGTATGAAAGACCTCATACCAAATAAAATTTTATTTTCTACCAATTTTGCTGCAGCATTTATGTTTCTATCTCTGAAACACAATTGCCAATTGAAACGGCTGAAAGAGCAGCTCAGCACATCCCAATTAGCCTTCTCATAAAGCCACACTTTCCGCTTCGGAGCTGTCTGGTGAGCGGATTGAAGACTAGAATATGGGAAGGTAGCAGAAATTGTAGCGTGGTCCGAATTAACAAGAGGTGCAAGAACATTCACATCATACTTGCTGTGATGTGAAGTTAGAAAAAGGTCCAGAATATTTTGGTTTTGCCCATCAACGCAGGGAAAGTGCGTTGGTTCCTTCACTAATTGAGTCAAATTATTAGACTCAGCAAATAACTCAACATACAAACCCTCTGGTGTCGTGTGACTCGAATGACGTAGCCAATTGGAATTATGAACATTGAAATCACCAGCAACAACAATTTCACTGTTCGGATACGATTCCAGAATTTTAGAGATCGAATCAGAGGGACTGTCCAGTTTATCAAAACTTGGCAGCCTCCCTAGACCCGGGCTTCTATAAATGAAGCAGAAGTGCAGGATGTGCGACTGGATTTTGAACTTAACCCACATGGAGCTAAATTCGGCATCCGACCTGCAAAGGTGTTGCTGACACTGGTACGCAACATCACTGCGAATGTATAAGGCGAGGCCTCTGTGAGGTAAAAATAATGGCAGTAGATGGTACCCCGGCATGTGAAAGTCCAGTGGATCTGCACCCTCAGACACCTGGGTCTCACCCAATGCTATTATATGCGGTTGGTGAGTACAAATATGCGCATAGATCGCGAAGAACTTCGCCCTCAAGCCACGTACATTAGTGGAGTCTATGCGGAACTTTGTCATCGCCACCCACTGTGACGAAGTGTAAGCTCAGCTGTACAAGCGGCCACGCGTACGTCGCAAGCAAAGCAAAACGGGACAAGACAAGTTTTATGCCTTTATCTTGCCGCGCTTCAGCCCACGGTGCACCACAGCCGCATGCACAATTAACGGGACCAGGAAAAAGGAGGAGGAGTGAAAGCAAACGAAATGCTGAGCTTTACTGCGGAGAGGATAAAAAAGCCCCTCGCATGGTTCTCTGCGTTCCGTTTGATTGTGTATTATTTGTTGTAATTTGATAGAATTTTTATTTATTTTGTTATTAAGTTGAGTTGCTAATAAGTGTTGTAACGAACCTTCTTGTCTTCTCCTAAGGCTTGGATTAGCTCGCCGGGACTCCAGGGTTCGATTACAAGACATATCTTTATTCACCTTAGAAATATCTTATTCTAATATTTGTGTTTGGTTTGCTTGTACAGTTGGTAGTCGTACGCGTTTGTGAGATCACTGGTATTCTGCCGGATTATTGATGTCTCGCTGTTGCTGATTCCTCACTGGGTCTGTGAGATCACTGATGTTTTACTGACATGCTGATATCTGACTGCGTTTATGAGATCACACGTGTTCTGTTGACTTGCTGATATCTCACTGCGTGTGTGAGATCACTGGTGTTCCGCTGATTTGCTGATACCTCACTGCGTTTGTGAGATCACTGATGTTTTACTGACATGCTGATATCTCACTGCGTTTATGAGATCACACGTGTTCTACTGACTTGCTGATGTCTCACTACGTTTGTGAGATAGCTTGTGGTTACGCGTCTCTTTACGGGTAATTACAGGAGGGCATTTGAGCCACTGCGACTGTGAATTCGTCCCTTTGTGAGTTTTAGCAGGAGGGCATTTGAGCCACTACGACTGCTAATTTAACAGGAGGGCATTTGAGCCACTACGACTGTGAATTCAACTCTTTCTGAGTTTTAGCAGGAGGGAATTTGAGCCACTGCGACTGTGAATTCAACTCTTTGCGAGTACTAACAGGAGGGCATTTGAGCCACTGCGACTGTGAATTCGTCCCTTTGTGAGTTTTAGCAGGAGGGCATTTTGAGCCACTACGACTGCGAATTCGACTCTTTACGAGCTTTAACAGGAGGGCATTTGAGCCACTATGACTGTGAATTCAACTCTTTAAGGGTACTAACAGGAGGGCATTTGAGCCACTACGACTGTGAATTCAACTCTTTAAGGGTACTAACAGGAGGGCATTTGAGCCACTACGATTGTGAATTCGTACTGCGATGGTTTTCAATGTTTTTTTTTCCGGCTTTACTGTTTTCAAGGCGTTGCCTGCTTGTTCACTTTTCACTACTTCACTCTTTAATTTTCTCGAGTACTGCCAAACTGGCAGCACAACTGAACTGGCTGAATCACTGCTTTCACTGAAGCGACTGAGCAATTGCACCGTGTGAACTTGCTGAACTTATGAAACGAGAATCAGACTGAGAACTGAACCGAAAGGTAGACTGCACTGAACAACCTCGAGTTCTGTTTTGCATTCTGTTTTATACTCGTTGGCGTCCTTTTTCCAGAATGTTCGATTTTAACGGAGTGCGGTATTTCGTACTCCGTTAAGCAGTTTTCGTGCAAAAAAAAGTATTTTTCCAAATAGCCGCTTTCCCAAGGTTAAGCAGTTCTACGGTCAGTGAACTTCACTGCCGTCTTCTTGCATACATTGCTTTTGCGGTATATAAACTGCAACAGTGGTTCACTCTAGATAAGCTGAGAGCTGATCTGTGTACTTACTGCACTCTCGGCACAAAACAGGTTATTAGTACTCAGCGCACTTTGATTGCTTGCTCTCCTCGCTGGAATCACTTGCATATAGCCGCTCTGACGCTCAGTTGCATCTGCATGTAATATGCACACCACGTCACTTTTGCTTTCTTTCCATTTCTCTGCTGAGCGTCGGTGTGTGGGCGTTTCTAAACGATCGTCTGTAGTAGTAGCGTAAATGCGTGTGCTTTCTGATGAGAACTGTTCTTGGGAACAGTTTCTAAGTCTGTTCGACTGCTTGTTATTTTTGTGTCGTCACACTCCCCCTCTACTTCGGGGTAAAAAAAATCCTTTTTTTCTTTTTTTTTCCTCTCTTGTCTGCAATTTCTAATTAATTTTCAATGCGGTTCCAATTAATCCATATAATAAATTCATATATAACTTAATTCATTTACTTCATTTGCTATTTTCATTTACTTCACATTTTTTTTTTTTTACAGCCTCCTGTCGGTTTCCAATTTGCCCTTCGCCGTCTGGGCTTCGCTGCGTACCCGTACCTGGCCGGACCTGCTCAGCTTTATCCGGAACCGCGCTCCACCAACGCATATAATTTTGTTGAGGGCTTGCCCCCGTCGGTGTTTCCCACGGAGTTCCTCCGCCATTCTTACCACTTCAGGGGGAGCCCTCTCCAGGGGTACCTCCTCATACCTGTCGTACCCTCTGCCTGCGTGTGAATGTCGTAGTGACGTCTGCGAGGCATGCTTCGTTTGCCCAAAGTCGTCCGTTTGCACGGCGATCTCTCCTCGGCCGCTGTCTTCTGTACGGCCGCCTCGGAGTTACAATGAGCTTCGGTCTGGGTAGCGGCGTCCTGCAGCCCTTTCATCTGCGCCGCGAAGCTGAAGTTGGCCTGGCTTATTAGTTCGAGGTGGTCCTCGCTCACCTCCTCTGCTGTGGCGTCGTCCCGTGTCACCACCGTTTCCACCCGAGTAATCTGCCACAGTCGGTACAAGCGACCCGGTCGTCGCACAACGTCCCGCGTGGTGTAAAAATTCGTGAGATCTATGTTAGCCTCGCTTGCGTCGATCTCCTCCTCGCTCTCCTCCATAGACTCCTCCTCCGAGTCGGAGATAGTGTATGCGGGGACATCCTCCTGGTTCATTATTTCCCTTTTACTCTATGAATTTTTAAATCCATTAATTGAAATTTTTACTTCTTTGGTTCATTTTACTTTGTTTCCTTTTTTTCCTTTTTCCCTCCGTGAATCCGCTTCACGCCTCAAGACCTGCTTGACAAGTGGTTTTCTCACACTTCCTTGTCCTTGATCTCTGTGCCGAACTCCTTTGTTGGCTGTTTTCACAATGTTGGTGAGGATCGCCCTAACTGGTGTGCGTGATCACTCCCCTCATTTTATTCCCGTGTGTGCGAACCCTTTATCGATCTGTACACTGATCTCAGTGTTCCTTAGGTGGGGTTACACGATTTTCGCTTTTGACCAGAGCTAACTTCGGCTGTCAAAAACAGCTGATCGCTGTAAAGTTTTTGCCATCCGAGCAAATCGTTGTAAAATCGTTTGTGCGCGAATTTTGTCGTTTGTTTCTCTCGAAACCTGCCCCTTAAAGCCCCAGAGTGCTTGATGGAGCACCGGACACCTTCCTGCACTGACATAAGGTAACCTCTTTCCCTTTGTATCGTTAAACCGTCCCTACAGATTTTCCGAAGTGCAATTGGTTTTCCTGGCACCGGTGATTTCAACCTGCAAGTATGCAGCTCCCTACGCAGCACCGACACTGATGGTCGCATATCCCATGCCCTGCTCCATTTGGTGAGTGGGAAGCGAATGCTGCTGCTGCAGTTGCTCAACAGTGGTGTTGCTGGCCGGTATCTGCCTGAAGCTGGACGAGGACAACGCGCTGCCAATGACAACGAGCATGGTATCTGAAGGCGTCGCGAACGATCGCGAGAAGCTGGTGTTGCGAAGACGTTGGTGGCGTTCTGAGACGAAGTCTAAAAAGTCTGTCCATAACTATGTGAAGTGTATTAATTTCAGTGCTTGTAATCCTCACTCTGTGTACTGCTGCCGCATTACTTGTTTTGTGTTTTCCTTAATTTAACATTTACGAATTACTTGTTATTGTTTCCCCGTAGTTCGCATTTTGCTATGCTTCGCGATCCGTGAATCCCAGCTGATAGCTGGGAGGGCAATTCCTTGTGAAACAACGCCTTCCTTTCTTCCGGCGTGAAGTCGCCGAATTTCAAGTGCTCGCGACCTTGCGAATATGCTCGAGTCGTTTGTTTCTCGTCCGCCGGATGCGTAGCCTTCTGCTTATTTTTTATGTCTGCGCCACGGGTGTCCACCTGTGGTCTGTTGTAAGTCTGTCGCCGCGTTTGCGGATTCTGCCTGTGTTTTGCTTTCCGGTCGCTGTTGAATTCTTCGCTAGCTATGGCTATTCTTGCTGAAGCCGGTTTTCCCTTCCTGTAATCGGGTTCTGGCCGACACAATTTCCTTCTGCCTCCGCGTTTGTTTGATTCTGCTCTTGATTTGGTTGGACCGCCAGCGTCTGTGGTTGGCGGGCTTCCTGTGCTCTGAATCAGACGTACGTTGCCAGAAACTCTCTCGGGAGTATGGTCACTTTCCGCTGCCGCCTGTTGGTACGCCTTGAGCTCGCTCACATGAGCCGTTTTAGGCCGGGTCTCACCTTCTTTCTGTAAACAAACGATCAGTGGTGACACGAATCCGATTACCTGGTACGGGACGTCGAATTTCGGAGACAATTTCGCCGCGAAGCTGTCTATTGCTTTCGACAGCGGGTGCTGTCGCACGAGTACTGATTGCCCAATTTCTGGTTTCCACTGTCGTCGTCGCAAGTTATAGTGGTGCGCTTGATCCTGCGTTGCCTTTTCCAAGTTTCTCACCACCAATTTGAAGACCTCTCTTAGATTTTCCCCCCTCTCTGAGGGCTGTATGGGTTCCTGACTGCTGCCTGGCGTTTGTTCGTCGTAGTAAGTTCCAGGATGTCTTGGCTCTCGTCCTTGAGTGAGATATGCCGGGCTGTATCCCGTGGACTCGGATACGCTGCTATTAATGGCTAGCGTAATTTCTGGGAGCAGTTCGTCCCAGTTCCGATGCTTGTTGTCCGAAAGTTGTGCAATAATCGTTTATATCGTTCTGTTGATTCTCTCCGTGGGATTCTCTTGTGGTGTGTATGGAGCAGTATACTGTTGCTTCACACCCATGTACTGGAGGAAACGACGAAAACTGCGACTCGTAAACTGAGTCCCGTTATCCGTGACCAGAATCTTGGGTACCCCGAACCGGGCTAGAATTCGTTCTCGGAACGCTCGCTGCAAGTGTTCTGTTGAAGCTTTCTATATCTTTCGGTATCATTTCTGTCCATTTTGAAAATTTGTCGAAGAATACGAGAAGCGTTGTGTTTCCGTGTGTAGAACGGGGTAGCGGACCCACAAAATCCGCGCAGAGTATCGCCCAAGGTTCTTCTGCCAATTGAGTGAGCATTTTCCCTGCAGCCTTTTGCTGATTCGGCTTGTAACGTTGACACGATTCACATTGCCGCACATATTTCCTCGCATCCTGGAACATCCCGGGCCAGTAATATTTACTTGTTAGCCGGCATATCGTCTTGCGGACTCCCCCGTGGCCAGCGCACGGATGGTCGTGATTCTCTTTGAGAACTCGGCCTCTCATGGTCCTGGGCACGCACAATTTCCACGGCGTGCAGTCCTCGTCTCCAAGTCGATTTGGAATATGCCGGTACAAATTTCCATTCTCCAAGGTATAATCTGGGAACTTCTCCGGATTTTGTTCCACTTCTTTGACCTTTGCTTGTAACCACTTGCAGTGTTGCTCGCGTGTCTCTGCTGCTGTCACTCTGGCGACGGTTTCTTGCGGCTGTCGGGATAGTGCATCCGCGATTACATTCAGCTTCCCCTTCCGGTACTGGATTTCAAAGGAAAACTGTTGTAACTCCAAAGCCCATCTCGCTATTCTCCCGGATGGACTCTTAATAGAATTTAGCCACTTCAGCGCCAGATGATCTGTGATTACGGTGAACCGGTATCCCTCAAGGTAAGCGCGCATCTTGCGAATACCCCACACTATGGCCAGGCATTCTTTTTCTGTTGCCGAGTAATTCTTTTCGGCCTTGTTAAGATGTCGGCTGGCGTACGCGATAACACGCTCCTGACCTTCCAGTTGTTGTGTGAGCACGGCTCCAAGTCCGAAGTCGCTCGCGTCCGTTTGCAGTTGGAATCTCTCGTTGAAATCTGGGCACGCTAGTATTGGTGCCTCCGTGAGTTTTTGTTTGAGGGTTTCAAACGCTTCCTGTTGCGCCTCGCCCCACTTCCAATGTTTCCCTTTACGTAGCAACGTGGTCATTGGCTGGACGGTCTTGACGAAATCCGGCACGAACCTGCGGTACCAGGAGGCAATGCCCAAGCATCCTCGCAATTCTTTGGTGGTGGTTGGCGGTTTCAAATTTTGAATCACCGAAATTTTCTCCGGGTCTGTCTGGATGCCTTGCTCGCTTACCACATGACCCAGGTATTTAAGTTCTTTCTTAAAGAACTCGCATTTGTTCACGTTGAGTTTGAGATTTGCCTGTCTCAAACGCCGGACCTCTCGAAGATTGGCGATGTGCTCTTCCGCGGACGAACCTGTGACAATTATGTCGTCCAGATAGGCGAAAGCTTTAGGCTCCAAATCGGGACCGATAACCTGGTCCAATGCTCGCTGAAAAGTGGCTGGAGCCGAATGCAGCCCGAAAGGCATCACCCGCCACTGGAAAAGTCCTCTTCCAGGTACAGTAAACGCCGTGTATTGCTTACTCTCTTCTGCCATTGGAATCTGCCAGTACCCGCTCTTCAGATCCAGGCTACTGATATATTTCGCATCTCGCAACCGCTCCAGAATATGTTGAATCCTTGGAATGGGGTATGCATCCGGAATCGAGCGAGCGTTCAGCTGGCGATAATCCACGCATAATCTCCAGTCACCCGACTTCTTTTTCACCAACACGATTGGTGCGCTGTAAGGACTGCTTGAAGGTTCTATGCAGCCTTTCTCGAAGAGTTCGTCGATCTCTTTGTCGATGACAGCCTGCATCGCCGGATTTCTGGGAAAATACCGTTGTTTTATAGGACGCTCATCCCGCATCATTATTTTATGCTCCGTAATATTAGAGACGCCTTTCAGGGTTTCAAATTTCTTCAATTCCTCCTGAAGAAAACTCTCCATGTCCTCTGGTTGTCTAGGACCTGATTCTTGTGCTGATGTGCAAATGACTGCGCCATTCGCCTTCTCCTGTTTCTCCGTTGGGCCCAGAGAGACGGTTTCGCCTCCGAAGGAGAGTGTCGCTCCTATCCCGCACAGAAAATCCATTCCGAGGAGCACGCCGTCTAGGACTTCCGTCAACACAAGAAAGGACAACTCGCATGTACCCTTTCCCATAGCAACTTCTAGTGTGGTACATTCGGACACTTTTCTGGTTGTCCCGTCCGCCATGCGAATTTCCACCTTCGCTTTCTCAAACGGCCTCTTTCCCACCAGTCTTTCCGCGAGCGCCCTGCTCACGAAACTTCGCGTCGCTCCCGTGTCCACTGTCGCCTGTATTTGCTTGCCTTGGATGGACACCATGGCCACGATGCGCCGATTGTTAATCCGACGAGTCCAAACTCAGACAAGCACTGAGCCAGCGATTCTTTATTTAGCCGGTATAACCATCCTGTTCGGTATGTTTTGGTCCCAGTCGGCTCCATGATAAGTTTTAATTTATTATATTATTTATATTTCTAGTCGAGTCTTAGCTATTGGTGAATATGATATTGTCCCTGCTCGGGCGCCACTTGTAACGAACCTTCTTGTCTTCTCCTAAGGCTTGGATTAGCTCGCCGGGACTCCAAGGTTCGATTACAAGACAAGATTATTTGGGTTCAATATCTTTATTCACCTTAGAAATATCTTATTCTAATATTTGTGTTTGGTTTGCTTGTACAGTTGGTAGTCGTACGCGTTTGTGAGATCACTGGTATTCTGCCGGATTATTGATGTCTCGCTGTTGCTGATTCCTCACTGGGTCTGTGAGATCACTGATGTTTTACTGACATGCTGATATCTCACTGCGTTTATGAGATCACACGTGTTCTGTTGACTTGCTGATATCTCACTGCGTGTGTGAGACCACTGGTGTTCCGCTGATTTGCTGATACCTCACTGCGTTTGTGAGATCACTGATGTTTTACTGACATGCTGATATCTCACTGCGTTTATGAGATCACACGTGTTCTACTGACTTGCTGATGTCTCACTACGTTTGTGAGATAGCTTGTGGTTACGCGTCTCTTTACGGGTAATTACAAGAGGGCATTTGAGCCACTGCGACTGTGAATTCGTCCCTTTGTGAGTTTTAGCAGGAGGGCATTTGAGCCACTACGACTGCGAATTTAACAGGAGGGCATTTGAGCCCTCCTGATGTCTCACTACGTTTGTGAGATAGCTTGTGGTTACGCGTCTCTTTACGGGTAATTACAGGAGGGCATTTGAGCCACTGCGACTGTGAATTCGTCCCTTTGTGAGTTTTAGCAGGAGGGCATTTGAGCCACTACGACTGCGAATTTAACAGGAGGGCATTTGAGCCCTCCTGATGTCTCACTACGTTTGTGAGATAGCTTGTGGTTACGCGTCTCTTTACGGGTAATTACAGGAGGGCATTTGAGCCACTGCGACTGTGAATTCGTCCCTTTGTGAGTTTTAGCAGGAGGGCATTTGAGCCACTACGACTGCGAATTTAACAGGAGGGCATTTGAGCCACTACGACTGTGAATTCAACTCTTTCTGAGTTTTAGCAGGAGGGAATTTGAGCCACTGCGACTGTGAATTCAACTCTTTGCGATTACTAACAGGAGGGCATTTGAGCCACTGCGACTGTGAATTCGTCCCTTTGTGAGTTTTAGCAAGAGGGCATTTTGAGCCACTACGACTGCGAATTCGACTCTTTACGAGCTTTAACAGGAGGGCATTTGAGCCACTATGACTGTGAATTCAACTCTTTAAGGGTACTAACAGGAGGGCATTTGAGCCACTACGACTGTGAATTCAACTCTTTAAGGGTACTAACAGGAGGGCATTTGAGCCACTACGATTGTGAATTCGTACTGCGCTGGTTTTCAATGTTTTTTTTTCCGGCTTTACTGTTTTCAAGGCGTTGCCTGCTTGTTCACTTTTCACTACTTCACTCTTTAATTTTCTCGAGTACTGCCAAACTGGCAGCACAACTGAACTGGCTGAATCACTGCTTTCACTGAACCGACTGAGCAATTGCACCGTGTGAACTTGCTGAACTTATGAAACGATAATCAGACTGAGAACTGAACCGAAAGGTAGACTGCACTGAACAACCTCGAGTTCTGTTTTGCATTCTGTTTTATACTCGTTGGCGTCCTTTTTCCAGAATGTTCGATTTTAACGGAGTGCGGTATTTCGTACTCCGTTAAGCAGTTTTCGTGCAAAAAAAGTATTTTTCCAAATAGCCGCTTTCCCAAGGTTAAGCAGTTCTACGGTCAGTGAACTTCACTGCCGTCTTCTTGCATACATTGTTTTTGCGGTATATAAACTGCAACAGTGGTTCACTCTAGATCAGCTGAGAGCTGATCTGTGTACTTACTGCACTCTCGGCACAAAACAGGTTATTAGTACTCAGCGCACTTTGATTGCTTGCTCTCCTCGCTGGAATCACTTGCATATAGCCGCTCTGACGCTCAGTTGCATCTGCATGTAACATGCACACCACGTCACTTTTGCTTTCTTTCCATTTCTCCGCTGAGCGTCGGTGTGTGGGCGTTTCTAAACGATCGTCTGTAGTAGTAGCGTAAATGCGTGTGCTTTCTGATGAGAACTGTTCCTGGGAACAGTTTCTAAGTCTGTTCGACTGCTTGTTATTTTTGTGGTCGTCACAGTGTACTATTGTTTGTTTAAGAAAAACTGTTGTTTGGTGAAGTTTATTATTGTGTTAAACGTGTTTCGCGGCGTAGGTAATTGTTTGCACTATTGTTTTCGGTTTTATTTGCGCGAACACTGATTAACGAGAAGTACTGGCGGGCACACCATCCGCCTCCGTCCGCGGTCACATCACAACTGAGTGCAGTTTTAATCGCAGCCAAGCTAATTAAATTAGCTTAATGGAAATAGTAAGTGAATGGGAAGAAAAATTTTTGATACTAAATAGAGAATATAAGGATTTGTTAGGACAGATAGGTACATTTATAGATAATATATGGTTAAATTTGAATTTGACAATAAATAATAAGGAAAACTTGGAATTAATTAAAGCTAAATTAAACAGGGCCAGCAATAATTCAAAAGTAGAGCAGGCAGATGCCGTTTTAGATGAATTATTGAATTTCATAGACCATAGGAACCAGAACTACGTGGAGGAAATAAGGAATTGGAAAAGACAATTTGGATATTTAAAAAACAGATACGACAACCATCTGACAGAAAGGGAAATAGCAGCGAGCCAGTTAGCAGAATTTAAAGCTGAAAGAGACGACCTTAGGGAGCGCCTACAAAATAGAGGACTTTCTACGTCAGCGAGGATAGGACGCCAAGACAGCGGAGTAAGGAGGACTTCTCGTCGTTGTTTGCCTGTTCCAACGAAGTGCAAGCGAAAGTAAGAATAGTAATCGCTGGGGCCCAACGCAACAGAATTTCGCCCAAAGGATGTTGGAAAACCCTTCACACAATGCCAGAGAGAATCGACCTCAACAAAAGGATCCAATAACATGTCACCGGTGTAACGACGAGATTGTGAGGCGAAGAGGAATTGGGAAAAGTATCAAGGCTATCGCCAGGGAAACTGTCAAGGGCCCAGAACCGGCCAGTAATCTGGGAACCCAATAATAACTGTAATTTAAGGCCAAATGAGGTGATAACAGTAAGTCAGACATCGGAAACGATTGTGGATACATTACCAACTTCACCAAGCGAAACAGTAACTGTAAGTCCGACGTCGGACACGATTGTGGATACGTTACCAATTTCGTCGAGTGAAGGAGTAACTGTAGGTCCCACATCGGAAGCGATTGTGGATACGTTACCAGCCTCAATAACTGAAGTAGTAACAGTACGTTCTACGTCTGAAGAGATTGTGGATACGTTGCCAACTTCAGCCAAATTAAAGAAATACAACAAAAGAAATACAACAAGACATACAAAACAACAAAAACGGTGGCCAAAGAGAGAATTTTCTTTTCCTGAGCTGCCAAATCGAGGTGTGAATGCGAGTGTTCACGTTCGTAATTTAAATAATGAAAAAAAAGATTGAGGTAGAAGTGTCTAACAGGGAGGAATCTAATTTGAATGACGTGTTTATTGAGTTTTTTTGCGAAGAGGCCAGAAATAAAAAACTCATTCTACTAGTTGATACAGACGCCAACAATAGCTTACTTAAAGATAATATTGTGAATGAAGTTCTCAACGTAGACACAGGTGACATGCAAACAGTAGTGCACAAGAAGAGAATTCCACCAGTAATATACCAGGGAAAACTGGTTAATCTAAAAATGATAAAATTTTTGTACCCGTATTAGAATCAAGCGGACATGATTTCGCCTTTAAACAAAATTTCGCAACGGATTTCACAAATATTAATAACTTGTAGTTAAGAAAACAAGCTTATATGAATTACATGACGATACATGTGAAAAACCGAAGAAGACAAATTAGTAGAAGACTAGAATTTAAATCAACAAAAAAAAAAAACAAAAAGGGAAGCTTAATTAATAAAAATTTTAAATATTATTGGTCTTAAGTTAGTAGAGTTAATAATAAAAAATTTTATTAAGACTATAATAATAAAGTTAAAATGTTAATTAAATGTCGTGTATCAGAATTTGTCACTAAGAGTCTAAACGCATTTTTCGGCTATATCAATTCAGTCGAAACAATGTGAAAATATTAAAAATAGATCAGGCTAATATGTGAATACATATTCAAAAGAACACATTACTTAAAGACTCAAACCAATATGTGAGACATATTGGATGCGAGGTAAAAGTAAGCCCCTTCCATTTTAAACTATTTCATTCATCTTACTCTATATGTATTAAATATTTAATTTAGGATAGCCGAATTAATCTTTAGTTGATACGATGGAAATTGGTCCGAGAAGAAGGCAATTCTCACAACTCCAAAGGATATGACATTGGCAAAGATGGCCTGAAACAATGTCCAACGATTCGAATATCCTACTTACAAACTAACACTAAATGTTGAAAAAAGAAAACAAGAAAAAAAAGAAAAACAAAAACTAAAACGATAAACATAAAGAAAAGAAGTTATATTAAAATAAGAACAAACTTGATTTAAAAAAAAAAGAAAAAAATACAGAAAGAGAAAAAGATGTAGAATAAAATAAGAGAAAAAAAAAGAAATATAATAAAAAAAAGAGTTAAAGAAAAAAAAGACAAGAAAAAAAGGGAAAAATTTACTAACACAACTAATTTACTAACCACTAACTTTAACTACGTGTGTTTCAGTAAGCAAATACCTGCTTACTTAAACGCAAGCTACAGCATTTGTACAAAAAAGGGTACAAATTACCTCGTTGCTCCAAAACAGCAACGTCCCAGGTTTTTTGTTTTTTTTTCAAAACTGAAGAAATTCAAAACCAGAGAAGAAAAAAAACCCTTAGGAAGAATTGCTTCAAGCCACCTTCAGGGCATTGCACTTAGCTATTAAAATTATGCTTGCAGAGCATCTATTTGCAACCATCAAAATATAAGAAAAGAGAAAAAAACGTTTCAGCAAGCAAGAAAATTTCAGCAAGCAAGAAAAAAAAGTTTCAGCAAGCAAGAAAATTTGCTTATTAAACCGATGTTAAAATGAGAAAGAGAAAAACAAAATTATATCGTAATTAATTGTAATTAAATTAAAGGATAATATATAATATAATTTTATGGAATTTTCAAGTAGATTTATTATTAGAAGCTTATATCTACTGAAACTACTATTAAATAAATTGTATAGTTTTAAATTGAAAATTTGTATTAAATATAATTGAAATTCAATATTACAGTATGTACCTGCTAATTCGTAGCATTATAACAATAATTAGAATTAAGACATAGAACCACAACAGCATCGAGCAAGTAGCTACAACAACCATAACAACAGCGAACAAGCAGCAACAACAACGGCGACAAAAACCCCAAAACTCGCATGTCGCTGATATGCGCACCGACTTGATCCAGGAATTTCATTCGCGTCTTTTGCGGAAACTCAAAAAATTTGTATGCCGCTGCGTACCAATCAATTTCCTGGATGTCGTCACCAATCTGAGAGGCAATGAACACACCACACCTGAAGTTTATCTCGGGACAAAAGGTCATCTTTGACACCGAACCAGGCTGCAGTCTGCCACAGCTACTGATATTACACTACATCACTACAGAGCATGATTCTGCTTAATTGCACTTTTATAAACAAACTCCGTCCAGACAATCCTGGAAGAAGGCGGATTGATCGCACCTGACGAATGTAATTAGTTGGGCCTACAAACCGGTGGTTATGGTGCACGGAATACTTCCGGGGTCAGAGCCTATGGTGCTCTTGGTTCGCCAAGTGGAACAGCAACATCCAGGAACCAAGGTCTACAATTGCAATAGGTACAGCGTTTGGTACAGCTTAGAGAGTACATAGAAACAAGTCCAGGAGCTGCGTGACTACACACACAACAACCACAACCACAGCACACGTGAACAATAAGGATACACTATAGTAAGGTAGAACTTAAGGTTAAGAGTTAAGTTAGATAATATTAGAGAATTAAAATAAACCACACCTGTATAACTATGTACAGAAAAAATTAATATCGCTTCACGATATTAATTTTTTCTTTCTCTAAGGGTGGAGGGATGTTGTGTGTCAATCTGCACACCCTAAAACCAGCGCAAGTATTTTGATTAATACGGTACGTTTACGCTGCATACTTCCAACAAGGTGGCTTGCAGTTATTTTTTGGAAGGCATACTTTTAGGCCAAACTGTGGTCGCTTCTCGATCACAGTTCAATAAATTTAAAGTAGAATTTAAATTGCGCAAGAGTATTTTTTCTACAAAATAGCAAGTCCGCTTGCGGAAGTTGGATTCCATCAGAGTTTGAGTTGCGAAACTCCCACTTGCCCAACAGACAATAATTTCTAGCAGAATTCCAATTCTGCAAGAAAGGCATATTGCACAATGGGACAATTTGCAGCGATTGACCCACTTAGCTGGCTCAACCGAGCTGGCTAGTAATTTGTTTTAACTTTAAGCAAAGAGTCTGATTTGGAGTTAAATAAAGAGCGGATGTCGTGTCCGCAGTAAAATTTTAAAAGTAGTGTTTGTTTTGTCGCGGGTATCCTTCAACGGAAGAATACCACCACATTATTTAAGTTTAATTTCGTATGTCGTGGGTGTCCTTCAGCGGAAGGATACCACAACACCATCATGCTTCTCAGCAAGAAAGGCCGCATTCCTCGATGTGGCTTCCCTCGAATATACAGTCCACTCCTCCCCCCTCTCAACAACGAAATCAACAGGACACTCATCAAATGTGCTTCGCTAAATCACCCAAACAGGTATGCTATGGTAACAATACGCCACCACGGCACATGTTACATCGCTCGCGCCTTAATTGATCTTGGATCTGAAGTATCGTTCATCACCGAACGCATACAAAAGCGTTTAAAGCTCCGCGTGCGGCCAATTACCGCTGTACTTTCAGGTCTCAACGAGAATGCTTCTGCAAAAATATCAAGATCGAGCGATTTTCTTCTGCAAGTATGCAGCTCCCTACGCAGCACCGACACTGATGGTCGCATATCCCATGCCCTGCTCCATTTGGTGAGTGGGAAGCGAATGCTGCTGCTGCAGTTGCTCAACAGTGGTGTTGCTGGCCGGTATCTGCCTGAAGCTGGACGAGGACAACGCGCTGCCAATGACAACGAGCATGGTATCTGAAGGCGTCGCGAACGATCGCGAGAAGCTGGTGTTGCGAAGACGTTGGTGGCGTTCTGAGACGAAGTCTAAAAAGTCTGTCCATAACTATGTGAAGTGTATTAATTTCAGTGCTTGTAATCCTCACTCTGTGTACTGCTGCCGCATTACTTGTTTTGTGTTTTCCTTAATTTAACATTTACGAATTACTTGTTATTGTTTCCCCGTAGTTCGCATTTTGCTATGCTTCGCGATCCGTGAATCCCAGCTGATAGCTGGGAGGGCAATTCCTTGTGAAACAACGCCTTCCTTTCTTCCGGCGTGAAGTCGCCGAATTTCAAGTGCTCGCGACCTTGCGAATATGCTCGAGTCGTTTGTTTCTCGTCCGCCGGATGCGTAGCCTTCTGCTTATTTTTTATGTCTGCGCCACGGGTGTCCACCTGTGGTCTGTTGTAAGTCTGTCGCCGCGTTTGCGGATTCTGCCTGTGTTTTGCTTTCAGGTCGCTGTTGAATTCTTCGCTAGCTATGGCTATTCTTGCTGAAGCCGGTTTTCCCTTCCTGTAATCGGGTTCTGGCCGACACAATTTCCTTCTGCCTCCGCGTTTGTTTGATTCTGCTCTTGATTTGGTTGGACCGTCAGCGCGTGTGGTTGGCGGGCTTCCTGTGCTCTGAATCAGACGTACGTTGCCAGAAACTCTCTCGGGAGTATGGTCACTTTCCGCTGCCGCCTGTTGGTACGCCTTGAGCTCGCTCACATGAGCCGTTTTAGGCCGGGTCTCACCTTCTTTCTGTAAACAAACGATCACTGGTGACACGAATCCGATTACCTGGTACGGGACGTCGAATTTCGGAGACAATTTCGCCGCGAAGCTGTCTATTGCTTTCGACAGCGGGTGCTGTCGCACGAGTACTGATTGCCCAATTTCTGGTTTCCACTGTCGTCGTCGCAAGTTATAGTGGTGCGCTTGATCCTGCGTTGCCTTTTCCAAGTTTCTCACCACCAATTTGAAGACCTCTCTTAGATTTTCCCCCCTCTCTGAGGGCTGTATGGGTTCCTGACTGCTGCCTGGCGTTTGTTCGTCGTAGTAAGTTCCAGGATGTCTTGGCTCTCGTCCTTGAGTGAGATATGCCGGGCTGTATCCCGTGGACTCGGATACGCTGCTATTAATGGCTAGCGTAATTTCTGGGAGCAGTTCGTCCCAGTTCCGATGCTTGTTGTCCGAAAGTTGTGCAATAATCGTTTTTATCGTTCTGTTGATTCTCTCCGTGGGATTCTCCTGTGGTGTGTATGGAGCAGTATACTGTTGCTTCACACCCATGTACTGGAGGAAACGACGAAAACTGCGACTCGTAAACTGAGTCCCGTTATCCGTGACCAGAATCTTGGGTACCCCGAACCGGGCTAGAATTCGTTCTCGGAACGCTCGCTGCAAGTGTTCTGTTGAAGCTTTCTATATCTTTCGGTATCATTTCTGTCCATTTTGAAAATTTGTCGAAGAATACGAGAAGCGTTGTGTTTCCGTGTGTAGAACGGGGTAGCGGACCCACAAAATCCGCGCAGAGTATCGCCCAAGGTTCTTCTGCCAATTGAGTGAGCATTTTCCCTGCAGCCTTTTGCTGATTCGGCTTGTAACGTTGACACGATTCACATTGCCGCACATATTTCCTCGCATCCTGGAACATCCCGGGCCAGTAATATTTACTTGTTAGCCGGCATATCGTCTTGCGGACTCCCCCGTGGCCAGCGCACGGATGGTCGTGATTCTCTTTGAGAACTCGGCCTCTCATGGTCCTGGGCACGCACAATTTCCACGGCGTGCAGTCCTCGTCTCCAAGTCGATTTGGAATATGCCGGTACAAATTTCCATTCTCCAAGGTATAATCTGGGAACTTCTCCGGATTTTGTTCCACTTCTTTGACCTTTGCTTGTAACCACTTGCAGTGTTGCTCGCGTGTCTCTGCTGCTGTCACTCTGGCGACGGTTTCTTGCGGCTGTCGGGATAGTGCATCCGCGATTACATTCCGGTACTGGATTTCAAAGGAAAACTGTTGTAACTCCAAAGCCCATCTCGCTATTCTCCCGGATGGACTCTTAATAGAATTTAGCCACTTCAGCGCCAGATGATCTGTGATTACGGTGAACCGGTACCCCTCAAGGTAAGCGCGCATCTTGCGAATACCCCACACTATGGCCAGGCATTCTTTTTCTGTTACCGAGTAATTCTTTTCGGCCTTGTTAAGATGTCGGCTGGCGTACGCGATAACACGCTCCTGACCTTCCAGTTGTTGTGTGAGCACGGCTCCAAGTCCGAAGTCGCTCGCGTCCGTTTGCAGTTGGAATCTCTCGTTGAAATCTGGGCACGCTAGTATTGGTGCCTCCGTGAGTTTTTGTTTGAGGGTTTCAAACGCTTCCTGTTGCGCCTCGCCCCACTTCCAATGTTTCCCTTTACGTAGCAACGTGGTCATTGGCTGGACGGTCTTGACGAAATCCGGCACGAACCTGCGGTACCAGGAGGCAATGCCCAAGCATCCTCGCAATTCTTTGGTGGTGGTTGGCGGTTTCAAATTTTGAATCACCGAAATTTTCTCCGGGTCTGCCTGGATGCCTTGCTCGCTTACCACATGACCCAGGTATTTAAGTTCTTTCTTAAAGAACTCGCATTTGTTCACGTTGAGTTTGAGATTTGCCTGTCTCAAACGCCGGACCTCTCGAAGATTGGCGATGTGCTCTTCCGCGGACGAACCTGTGACAATTATGTCGTCCAGATAGGCGAAAGCTTTAGGCTCCAAATATGGACCGATAACCTGGTCCAAGGCTCGCTGAAAAGTGGCTGGAGCCGAATGCAGCCCGAAAGGCATCACCCGCCACTGGAAAAGTCCTCTTCCAGGTACAGTAAACGCCGTGTATTGCTTACTGTCTTCTGCCATTGGAATCTGCCAGTACCCGCTCTTCAGATCCAGGCTACTGATATATTTCGCATCTCGCAACCGCTCCACTGTCGCCTGTATTTGCTTGCCTTGGATGGACACCATGGCCACGATGCGCCGATTGTTAATCCGACGAGTCCAAACTCAGACAAGCACTGAGCCAGCGATTCTTTATTTAGCCGGTATAACCATCCTGTTCGGTATGTTTTGGTCCCAGTCGGCTCCATGATAAGTTTTAATTTATTATATTATTTATATTTCTAGTCGAGTCTTAGCTATTGGTGAATATGATATTGTCCCTGCTCGGGCGCCACTTGTAACGAACCTTCTTGTCTTCTCCTAAGGCTTGGATTAGCTCGCCGGGACTCCAAGGTTCGATTACAAGACAAGATTATTTGGGTTCAATATCTTTATTCACCTTAGAAATATCTTATTCTAATATTTGTGTTTGGTTTGCTTGTACAGTTGGTAGTCGTACGCGTTTGTGAGATCACTGGTATTCTGCCGGATTATTGATGTCTCGCTGTTGCTGATTCCTCACTGGGTCTGTGAGATCACTGATGTTTTACTGACATGCTGATATCTCACTGCGTTTATGAGATCACACGTGTTCTGTTGACTTGCTGATATCTCACTGCGTGTGTGAGATCACTGGTGTTCCGCTGATTTGCTGATACCTCACTGCGTTTGTGAGATCACTGATGTTTTACTGACATGCTGATATCTCACTGCGTTTATGAGATCACACGTGTTCTACTGACTTGCTGATGTCTCACTACGTTTGTGAGATAGCTTGTGGTTACGCGTCTCTTTACGGGTAATTACAGGAGGGCATTTGAGCCACTGCGACTGTGAATTCGTCCCTTTGTGAGTTTTAGCAGGAGGGCATTTGAGCCACTACGACTGCGAATTTAACAGGAGGGCATTTGAGCCCTCCTGATGTCTCACTACGTTTGTGAGATAGCTTGTGGTTACGCGTCTCTTTACGGGTAATTACAGGAGGGCATTTGAGCCACTGCGACTGTGAATTCGTCCCTTTGTGAGTTTTAGCAGGAGGGCATTTGAGCCACTACGACTGCGAATTTAACAGGAGGGCATTTGAGCCACTACGACTGTGAATTCAACTCTTTCTGAGTTTTAGCAGGAGGGAATTTGAGCCACTGCGACTGTAAATTCAACTCTTTGCGAGTACTAACAGGAGGGCATTTGAGCCACTGCGACTGTGAATTCGTCCCTTTGTGAGTTTTAGCAGGAGGGCATTTTGAGCCACTACGACTGCGAATTCGACTCTTTACGAGCTTTAACAGGAGGGCATTTGAGCCACTATGACTGTGAATTCAACTCTTTAAGGGTACTAACAGGAGGGCATTTGAGCCACTACGACTGTGAATTCAACTCTTTAAGGGTACTAACAGGAGGGCATTTGAGCCACTACGATTGTGAATTCGTACTGCGCTGGTTTTCAATGTTTTTTTTTCCGGCTTTACTGTTTTCAAGGCGTTGCCTGCTTGTTCACTTTTCACTACTTCACTCTTTAATTTTCTCGAGTACTGCCAAACTGGCAGCACAACTGAACTGGCTGAATCACTGCTTTTACTGAACCGACTGAGCAATTGCACCGTGTGAACTTGCTGAACTTATGAAACGAGAATCAGACTGAGAACTGAACCGAAAGGTAGACTGCACTGAACAACCTCGAGTTCTGTTTTGCATTCTGTTTTATACTCGTTGGCGTCCTTTTTCCAGAATGTTCGATTTTAACGGAGTGCGGTATTTCGTACTCCGTTAAGCAGTTTTCGTGCAAAAAAAAGTATTTTTCCAAATAGCCGCTTTCCCAAGGTTAAGCAGTTCTACGGTCAGTGAACTTCACTGCCGTCTTCTTGCATACATTGTTTTTGCGGTATATAAACTGCAACAGTGGTTCACTCTAGATAAGCTGAGAGCTGATCTGTGTACTTACTGCACTCTCGGCACAAAACAGGTTATTAGTACTCAGCGCACTTTGATTGCTTGCTCTCCTCGCTGGAATCACTTGCATATAGCCGCTCTGACGCTCAGTTGCATCTGCATGTAACATGCACACCACGTCACTTTTGCTTTCTTTCCATTTCTCCGCTGAGCGTCGGTGTGTGGGCGTTTCTAAACGATCGTCTGTAGTAGTAGCGTAAATGCGTGTGCTTTCTGATGAGAACTGTTCCTGGGAACAGTTTCTAAGTCTGTTCGACTGCTTGTTATTTTTGTGGTCGTCACAGTGTACTATTGTTTGTTTAAGAAAAACTGTTGTTTGGTGAAGTTTATTATTGTGTTAAACGTGTTTCGCGGCGTAGGTAATTGTTTGCACTATTGTTTTCGGTTTTATTTGCGCGAACACTGATTAACGAGAAGTACTGGCGGGCACACCATCCGCCTCCGTCCGCGGTCACATCACAACTGAGTGCAGTTTTAATCGCAGCCAAGCTAATTAAATTAGCTTAATGGAAATAGTAAGTGAATGGGAAGAAAAATTTTTGATACTAAATAGAGAATATAAGGATTTGTTAGGACAGATAGGTACATTTATAGATAATATATGGTTAAATTTGAATTTGACAATAAATAATAAGGAAAACTTGGAATTAATTAAAGCTAAATTAAACAGGGCCAGCAATAATTCAAAAGTAGAGCAGGCAGATGCCGTTTTAGATGAATTATTGAATTTCATAGACCATAGGAACCAGAACTACGTGGAGGAAATAAGGAATTGGAAAAGACAATTTGGATATTTAAAAAACAGATACGACAACCATCTGACAGAAAGGGAAATAGCAGCGAGCCAGTTAGCAGAATTTAAAGCTGAAAGAGACGACCTTAGGGAGCGCCTACAAAATAGAGGACTTTCTACGTCAGCGAGGATAGGACGCCAAGACAGCGGAGTAAGGAGGACTTCTCGTCGTTGTTTGCCTGTTCCAACGAAGTGCAAGCGAAAGTAAGAATAGTAATCGCTGGGGCCCAACGCAACAGAATTTCGCCCAAAGGATGTTGGAAAACCCTTCACACAATGCCAGAGAGAATCGACCTCAACAAAAGGATCCAATAACATGTCACCGGTGTAACGACGAGATTGTGAGGCGAAGAGGAATTGGGAAAAGTATCAAGGCTATCGCCAGGGAAACTGTCAAGGGCCCAGAACCGGCCAGTAATCTGGGAACCCAATAATAACTGTAATTTAAGGCCAAATGAGGTGATAACAGTAAGTCAGACATCGGAAACGATTGTGGATACATTACCAACTTCACCAAGCGAAACAGTAACTGTAAGTCCGACGTCGGACACGATTGTGGATACGTTACCAATTTCGTCGAGTGAAGGAGTAACTGTAGGTCCCACATCGGAAGCGATTGTGGATACGTTACCAGCCTCAATAACTGAAGTAGTAACAGTACGTTCTACGTCTGAAGAGATTGTGGATACGTTGCCAACTTCAGCCAAATTAAAGAAATACAACAAAAGAAATACAACAAGACATACAAAACAACAAAAACGGTGGCCAAAGAGAGAATTTTCTTTTCCTGAGCTGCCAAATCGAGGTGTGAATGCGAGTGTTCACGTTCGTAATTTAAATAATGAAAAAAAAGATTGAGGTAGAAGTGTCTAACAGGGAGGAATCTAATTTGAATGACGTGTTTATTGAGTTTTTTTGCGAAGAGGCCAGAAATAAAAAACTCATTCTACTAGTTGATACAGACGCCAACAATAGCTTACTTAAAGATAATATTGTGAATGAAGTTCTCAACGTAGACACAGGTGACATGCAAACAGTAGTGCACAAGAAGAGAATTCCACCAGTAATATACCAGGGAAAACTGGTTAATCTAAAAATGATAAAATTTTTGTACCCGTATTAGAATCAAGCGGACATGATTTCGCCTTTAAACAAAATTTCGCAACGGATTTCACAAATATTAATAACTTGTAGTTAAGAAAACAAGCTTATATGAATTACATGACGATACATGTGAAAAACCGAAGAAGACAAATTAGTAGAAGACTAGAATTTAAATCAACAAAAAAAAAAAACAAAAAGGGAAGCTTAATTAATAAAAATTTTAAATATTATTGGTCTTAAGTTAGTAGAGTTAATAATAAAAAATTTTATTAAGACTATAATAATAAAGTTAAAATGTTAATTAAATGTCGTGTATCAGAATTTGTCACTAAGAGTCTAAACGCATTTTTCGGCTATATCAATTCAGTCGAAACAATGTGAAAATATTAAAAATAGATCAGGCTAATATGTGAATACATATTCAAAAGAACACATTACTTAAAGACTCAAACCAATATGTGAGACATATTGGATGCGAGGTAAAAGTAAGCCCCTTCCATTTTAAACTATTTCATTCATCTTACTCTATATGTATTAAATATTTAATTTAGGATAGCCGAATTAATCTTTAGTTGATACGATGGAAATTGGTCCGAGAAGAAGGCAATTCTCACAACTCCAAAGGATATGACATTGGCAAAGATGGCCTGAAACAATGTCCAACGATTCGAATATCCTACTTACAAACTAACACTAAATGTTGAAAAAAGAAAACAAGAAAAAAAAGAAAAACAAAAACTAAAACGATAAACATAAAGAAAAGAAGTTATATTAAAATAAGAACAAACTTGATTTAAAAAAAAAAGAAAAAAATACAGAAAGAGAAAAAGATGTAGAATAAAATAAGAGAAAAAAAAAGAAATATAATAAAAAAAAGAGTTAAAGAAAAAAAAGACAAGAAAAAAAGGGAAAAATTTACTAACACAACTAATTTACTAACCACTAACTTTAACTACGTGTGTTTCAGTAAGCAAATACCTGCTTACTTAAACGCAAGCTACAGCATTTGTACAAAAAAGGGTACAAATTACCTCGTTGCTCCAAAACAGCAACGTCCCAGGTTTTTTGTTTTTTTTTCAAAACTGAAGAAATTCAAAACCAGAGAAGAAAAAAAACCCTTAGGAAGAATTGCTTCAAGCCACCTTCAGGGCATTGCACTTAGCTATTAAAATTATGCTTGCAGAGCATCTATTTGCAACCATCAAAATATAAGAAAAGAGAAAAAAACGTTTCAGCAAGCAAGAAAATTTCAGCAAGCAAGAAAAAAAAGTTTCAGCAAGCAAGAAAATTTGCTTATTAAACCGATGTTAAAATGAGAAAGAGAAAAACAAAATTATATCGTAATTAATTGTAATTAAATTAAAAGATAATATATAATATAATTTTATGGAATTTTCAAGTAGATTTATTATTAGAAGCTTATATCTACTGAAACTACTATTAAATAAATTGTATAGTTTTAAATTGAAAATTTGTATTAAATATAATTGAAATTCAATATTACAGTATGTACCTGCTAATTCGTAGCATTATAACAATAATTAGAATTAAGACATAGAACCACAACAGCATCGAGCAAGTAGCTACAACAACCATAACAACAGCGAACAAGCAGCAACAACAACGGCGACAAAAACCCCAAAACTCGCATGTCGCTGATATGCGCACCGACTTGATCCAGGAATTTCATTCGCGTCTTTTGCGGAAACTCAAAAAATTTGTATGCCGCTGCGTACCAATCAATTTCCTGGATGTCGTCACCAATCTGAGAGGCAATGAACACACCACACCTGAAGTTTATCTCGGGACAAAAGGTCATCTTTGACACCGAACCAGACTGCAGTCTGCCACAGCTACTGATATTACACTACATCACTACAGAGCATGATTCTGCTTAATTGCACTTTTATAAACAAACTCCGTCCAGACAATCCTGGAAGAAGGCGGATTGATCGCACCTGACGAATGTAATTAGTTGGGCCTACAAACCGGTGGTTATGGTGCACGGAATACTTCCGGGGTCAGAGCCTATGGTGCTCTTGGTTCGCCAAGTGGAACAGCAACATCCAGGAACCAAGGTCTACAATTGCAATAGGTACAGCGTTTGGTACAGCTTAGAGAGTACATAGAAACAAGTCCAGGAGCTGCGTGACTACACACACAACAACCAAAACCACAGCACACGTGAACAATAAGGATACACTATAGTAAGGTAGAACTTAAGGTTAAGAGTTAAGTTAGATAATATTAGAGAATTAAAATAAACCACACCTGTATAACTATGTACAGAAAAAATTAATATCGCTTCACGATATTAATTTTTTCTTTCTCTAAGGGTGGAGGGATGTTGTGTGTCAATCTGCACACCCTAAAACCAGCGCAAGTATTTTGATTAATACGGTACGTTTACGCTGCATACTTCCAACAAGGTGGCTTGCAGTTATTTTTTGGAAGGCATACTTTTAGGCCAAACTGTGGTCGCTTCTCGATCACAGTTCAATAAATTTAAAGTAGAATTTAAATTGCGCAAGAGTATTTTTTCTACAAAATAGCAAGTCCGCTTGCGGAAGTTGGATTCCATCAGAGTTTGAGTTGCGAAACTCCCACTTGCCCAACAGACAATAATTTCTAGCAGAATTCCAATTCTGCAAGAAAGGCATATTGCACAATGGGACAATTTGCAGCGATTGACCCACTTAGCTGGCTCAACCGAGCTGGCTAGTAATTTGTTTTAACTTTAAGCAAAGAGTCTGATTTGGAGTTAAATAAAGAGCGGATGTCGTGTCCGCAGTAAAATTTTAAAAGTAGTGTTTGTTTTGTCGCGGGTATCCTTCAACGGAAGAATACCACCACATTATTTAAGTTTAATTTCGTATGTCGTGGGTGTCCTTCAGCGGAAGGATACCACAACACCATCATGCTTCTCAGCAAGAAAGGCCGCATTCCTCGATGCGGCTTCCCTCGAATATACAGTCCACTCCTCCCCCCCTCAACAACGAAATCAACAGGACACTCATCAAATGTGCTTCGCTAAATCACCCAAACAGGTATGCTATGGTAACAATACGCCACCACGGCACATGTTACATCGCTCGCGCCTTAATTGATCTTGGATCTGAAGTATCGTTCATCACCGAACGCATACAAAAGCTTTTAAAGCTCCGCGTGCGGCCAATTACCGCTGTACTTTCAGGTCTCAACGAGAATGCTTCTGCAAAAATATCAAGATCGAGCGATTTTCTTCTGAAATCGCCACTTGATCCCAACTTTCAAATCAACGTGACGGCGCTCGTGCTCTCACAAATTACAGGGTGTTTGCCCTCCCACTCGTTGAACAGGTCACTTCTCAGTGGCCTCCCTCAAGACATCGAGCTCGCAGATGTCAACTTTTCCGTCCTCATCGGAGCCTATTTATACCCAGCAATCCTGCTGGACGGCATCCGCTGCCAAGTACTGGGCTCTCGGCTCAGCAAACCGTGTTCGGTTGGATCCTAACCGGCCCGGTTTCCACCATGCAATCTGCTACTGCACTCATCAAAGCGGCTTACACAACGAAGTCACCTTCGAACAACAGTTCGAACGTTTTTGGGAGGTGGAGGAACTTCCCAAAACAAGATTGTTATCCCCCTCCGAAAAGTTTCACGAAGAAAATTTCGTTAAAACAACGCGAGGACGCAATGACGGCCGCTACATCGTGTCACTGCCTTTTAATGTCGGGTTTCCAGATACGCTCCGCTTAGGGGCCTCAATACATTCAAAAAATGTATCGCCACATATTGGACGACATAAGTCAATTGCGCCCCTTTTCTTTCCATCGGCACTCTTCTCCAGCAGACAGACGATGTGAAGCATGAGTTCCCTCTTGCGTCACACATTTTAAAGCACTCCATGTACGTGGATGATGTGTTAGCAGGCACTCATGCCTCGGTGACAGCTACCCAGATCCGCGACCAACTGATTGCGGCCCTCGACTCAGGAGGCTTTTCCCTTCGCAAATGGACTGCCAACCATATAGGCATCCTGGCAGACATGCCTGCATCCCATCTACTCAACACCGATTTCCCGACGCTCGAAGATTCCAGGACCGCTGAAATGCTTGGAATTCGCTGGAACGCGACCCATGATGACTTCTACTTTGACGTCCAAGCCATCGTCATCCATCATCATCCATGATTAAATTTTCTACAGAATTACCAGCACATCCACTCCATCCGCATCCCGCGATGGGTGAGTTACACCCCCCACCAGCGAAGTGGAACTCCACGCCTTTTGCAAAAAGCCTCACAAAAAGCCTATGCAGTAGTAATTTATGCCCGCATCAGGGTTGAACAGGAAGTCCGAGATTCCCTTTTTTTTATTCCAAAACTCGTATAAGCCATATTAAAACACTTTATCTTTACAGATCCCACATGTACTTAATATGCCGGTAGTATGTGCGGTCCCGTAGAGGACGTCTGCTGGCGCCAACCGGGGCAGTGCCCCCTGTTCCGCCTCAAGCGCCACGCAATTCCTCACTGCCCACTGTTCTCGTGAGCCATCCCCACCGACCGATGTCCTCGACGTCTCCGCCGAGAAAGCCCATGCGATTGATACGACACGCCGTTCCCCGACTCCGCCCGCCCGGGGATTCCAAGGTGTTTTGGCGAGTCACCAGGGTCCGTTCTCTGATCAGGCCCCAACTTCCAGGTCAACCTACATGGGACGCGGAGACCCCCGACTTCGCGCTCGGTCGGTGCGTGTCCCGAGGCATGTCATGTCACGCGCACCATCAGAGCCGGCCCCAAGACGAGCGCCTTCACCAATACTAGAGCCGGCCCCAAGACTTGCGCCTCCTTTATTAATAGAGACGGCCCCAAGACGCGAATTTCCACCATCACCAGTTCCGGCCCCAAGACGCGCTCATGCCGTAGTTCCCGCCCGGAGACATGACTGGCGTACACCAGCCCTGAGGCTTCCAGCTGATGGACGCGAGCGAGAGTTGTGTTGCACCGAAGGCAGCATGTGCTGCGCTGCTGCCGTCGGTTCCTGCAGCAGACCATCGCGCAACAAAATCTGACGACGCGAGCTCGGCACGTGTGTCTAAACTGTTTGGCACGCTCGCACCGGCTGTCCGCTTGCCAGAGCCCCATGCGCTGCCGAACGTGCGGGTAGGCGCATCACACCCTCCTGCCCTAAGCCAGAGCCGATGTGCGGCGCCAGTTGTTGGGGCTTAGGGTTTGCAGTCCTGCAAGGCGGGCGATATGTTAACGCCAACTGCCGCTCGCCGGAGGTGCTCCCTCATCGATAGGTAGGGTGTCAGGAGTGAGAACTGCAGTTCTCTCTCCTGGCAGCCTGCCGGTCATGAGATGTGCCTCTCTCTATATAGTAAGCTCGGCTGCGGACTCTAACCGCGGCGACTGGCGCTCTTCTTTGGCTTCCAGCGATCGCCGCTGGACCCATATTGTCTCTTCCTTCCCAGCAATGGACGCGACTAGAAGTGAAAAAGGAGCAGGTTTAAAAGAGCAAGTTGCGGGTGTAGTTTCTTATATACTAAAAGTAAAATTCTGAATAAACATTTGGTGAATTAAAGAAGAAACATTTGTGAATTAAAAAGCAGTTTTGAATTAAACATATAGAGAAAGACAACAACGCGATTTTCGACAGGAACTCTCAACAAGAAATCGCTGGGTTTTTAAGTCATACTCCAATAGTCTTTTGTGTGTCGACTGCGGTTTCAACAAACAATACTGGCGAGAACTTCCTCCAAAGGGAACATTAGAACTCAAGGCAGACCACACAGCCATCTTAAATGGGACTTTTCTCAACTCTTACAAGCAATACGAATCTCAACTGTATGAGAGTGAGAAATCCATCTCCTGGGTCAAAAACATTAGCACACTTGACGAGAACCAGATTAGGCCACAGCACTGAATTTCACACGCTAAGCGGAATATACATTAAGCTCAAGTGCTGCAAGGATGAGAATGGAATCAAAATAGATTTTTCTCTCCCTCTTCAGAATTTTCCTCGGCAGAATGTTCAAATATGAACACGATTGTAGGAATAAGTAAATCACATGTATATATTTTCTAATAAATACAGTCCACATGTATAATAAAAGGAGGATAACATGTAAAGTAGATAAGATAATATGTAAAGTAGATAAGAGTATATATGTATAAAAAAAACATTTTTAACCTTTTTGATTATTACTAAGTACTATTATTAAAGTTTTTAATAATATAACATGGTTAAATAAAATTGGCTCTTTAGACTGGAATCGTGAAAAATTCCGTGGCAGTCAACGTGTTAAATGGCTTCCTGTTTACTTTGCACATCGCACATTTTAAACACTTAATAGTTTTTGGAAAGTTTACATCTAACCCGTTACACATATTCTTATTAGTTAATTTGTTTTAATCATTAAATTGAGGTGACCAAACCATTTATACCACTTGTTCACGCTTTTCTCGTCCAGAACAGCATTTACAGATTCAGCTTCTGTACAATTCTTTAACTTCAAAACCAATAAACCATTCTTCAAAAGTGCCGTAGGCACGTTTTGCCCTTTTTGATTTTTCATTATGGCTTTATTTTCTAAAAAGGTAACAGAATTTCCATATTGAAGTTACTTACTAATAGAGAAAAAATTTGAATGAAGACTTGGCACATACAACACATTATTTAATGTTAGTTTTGAGTTTTTTTGTTTCAATTTTCAAATTCTTCCCATGCCCTGCGCATAACTATTCTCCTCAGACGGCGCTAAAATTTGTTGTGTTTTTCTCTCAAGTGTCACGAAGTAATCAGAATTTCTGCACTCACTCGTTTTTGTCCGGCAGTTCTTAATATTAATCAGTTTATTAGGCTTTACACAGAACGTAATTGTAGCGCTTTTTCCAACGCTTTTTCGCCACTTCTTATCCACATAGATTTACTTGCGTCTTCCGTAGGACATTCTACAACAAGAGTATGCCAGAGTTATTAATAAACTTATTAATAGAATGCACCAAGTAGCATAACTATACCAGGACAACTTTTCAACGTTCGTTATTGTGTTCGACACTTTAATTTTGACACCGAAAAATTTTGTTTTTACGCCGGACAACCAAGAGAACCGAAAAAGAAGCTTAAATAAATTCCACTTTGATCTAATAACTTAAACTCTGGATCCAAACACCCAACTCTGGGCCCATAACCACTGTTGAGAAAAAACACGTGTGGCCGACTTCAGTTCTTTATTGTCAGTGATTTCAGTTATATACAATATGTATGTACAATATATATATATATATATATATATATATATATATATATATATATATATATATATATATATATATATATATATATATATATATATATATATATATATATATATATATATATATATATATATATATATATATATATATATATATATATATATATATATATATATATATATATATATATATATATATATATATATATATATATATATATATATATATATATATATATATATATATATATATATTTATGTATATTGAGATGTAGAGGAATGAAATATGACACGAATGTGTGGACGAATTGTATGTATGGTTTTAATTAAAGGATTGCATTCGCAATCAACAACAACAACATAAAAATCAACAAAGCTGCAACCTACACTAACAACAAGAACATCACCACCATCACCAACAGCAGAAGCAACAACATCAACGCCACCGTAACCGCCACACCACCACCAACAACAACATTCATAACAAAAACATCACCACTGTCGCCACCAATAACAACAACAACGACAACATCGCCCCACCGTCACCATCACCACCGCCACCGCCAACAACAACATAACCGCAACCTCCACTAACAACCGGCTATTAATTAACAAAAACTAAAAAAATAGTTCTACAAGTTAAAAAAAAAACAACTTTCCACTTAACAACAACCCTCCCTCTATCAACCCTCTTAACAGGAGCTCGTGCTATCAGCACAAAAAGCTTTGAAGCTTAGCAGCTCCTGAACTCTGATATAGAAAAAAAAACAACGACATGAAAGGTTTCCTTTGACACGAGAGTGGACAACGGTCCACCTTAAACCGCAATCTTAAGCGTCATGTTGAGGGCAAATATGCCAACAAATCCTTTGAATGTGTCAAATGTCAAAAGATATTTACACGACTTGATGCCCTGCAGAGGTACATAAATTTAAAACATCCTCAACTGTCAACTATACTAACTATAACTAAGTGCTACTACTAATTACTAACTACTAATACTTACTATAACTAACTATATAAATTTAATACACCCTCAACCATCAACATCATCAGCAGCAGCAGCATCTTCAACAAACATAAAAAGAATTGTTGGGTTCCAATAGGCGAACATTTTAATGTATTAATTAGCTTTTAAAGAAAGGAATGAAACGCTTATTTACACAAATGTTTTTCTTTACAGATTAGTGATGAGTCAACAAGCGAGAAAGGAACGCAGGGCATATTTCTGTAATAATTGTTTGATGTGCTCGCACAATGCGAGGAGGCATCGCTTAGTTTCAATCGTTTAAGAGCTTGATGTGGGGGACGAGTTGAAAGAGAAAGTGTTTGAAATAGTGGCGCATGCGCGAGAACATTACATTTCGCGGGCGAGAACATTACAATCTTTTCAAAACGTTTGCAACAAATAAAACTTTTTAATAAATTATAGCCTGTGATAATATTATATCACGCCATAACAACAATATTTGTCACATGTAATAGCTGCAAATTACATTTAAAAAAATAAACGTTATCTATGCCAGTGGTCAGCGCCTGTCGAATCTCACTAGAAAAATTTTTTATACCGAATTATAAAGTAAGTTTTTACATTATCTAAAAAAATCAGGTTGATGAAGTAAATGTCATGAAACTTAGATTCTTAGATTCTTACCGTTTCATGTCATCAAGCTTGGATGAATTCCAAATTTGGCATCAAGCAATTTTTATACACTTCATGAAATGTATTCAAACGTCGATGAATTTAATTTGTTGACGCGAAAAGGTGTATTCCCCTATGAATACATCGATTATGTTGGTCGCTTGAATGAAACATGTCTTTCTTCTAGAGATGATTTTTTCAGTAATCTAACCAATAGGGAATGTTACGAGAATAACTACAAACATGCCCTCAAGGTTTGGAATACTTTCCATTGTCAAACTATTACATGCTTCTATACCTTAAAAGAAATGTTTTAATTTAACAGATGTTTATTACAACTTTAGAAAATTATCTTGGGATGCAGTACTCAAAAGTACTGGAATAGAATTGGATCTTTTGACTGAAATAGATATGTACATTTTCATTTAAAAAGATATACCGGGCGGCATTGTTCAATGAACGAAACGTCATTCAAAAGCGAACAACAAATAAATGAGGGATTTTGATAACCAAAAGCCATACCTCGTGTATTTGGACGCCAACAATTTATATGGGTGGGCAATGTCTGAGTATCTTCCCACTAGTAAATTCTTTAACTGAGGGAGTTGATAATTTCAACATCAACACCATTCCTTCAATTCTAGCGGATTCATCAGTTGGGTATATTTTAGAAGTTTATTTACTATATCCTGAAGATATTCATGAAACTCACAAAGATTTGCCGTTTTGTGCAGAAACAAAAAAGACTCCAGTAGGTAATCAGGACAGTTAGTTGCTGATTTAACTGACAAGTCTGACTACATAATACACTATAGAAATCTGGTTTGCAATTAAATAAAGTACATAGAATTCTTAAATTCAAACAGTCTCCATGGTTAAAGAAGTATATTGATTTAAATACATATCACCGCAGCCTGGCTAAATTTCGAACAAAATTTTTTCAAATTATTAAATAATGCAGTTTATGGTAAGACCATGGAGAATGTAGATAAGGGAAAGGATGTGAAAATTTGTACTTTTCGGAAAATGGGGGGAAGGCGTTTAAAAGCTCGTTTTCTAATTGCCAAACCAAATTTTCACAGTAGAACATTTTCACCGACTTTTCTGATTCCTTTGAAGGTATGGTCGCTATTCAATTGACTCGGTGTCGTGTAGTTTACAACAAACCAGTTTATTTAGGTTCTGTTGTACTAGAATTATCAAAGTGGATGTATGACTTCCATTATGACTACGTGATGCCAATGTTTTCTGGCATGGACACCGACTCTCATATATAGCATAAAATCAGAGTACCATTACAAAATTATTCTTGATGATATCGATTTAAAATTTGATACATCAGAATACCTTATAAGAAAATAATTTCAACATACCGCGTAAAGGTTGTAAAGTACTCGGTGTGATAAAAGATGAAAATAAGGGGAGGATCATGAAGGAATTTGTTATCCTTAGATCCAGAATGTATTCCTATAGTGTAGAAAATTGTAGTGAGACGAAAAAACCTAAACGTGTTAAGAGGTCGGTATTAGATAGTTTAAGTTTAAGTAGTTATAAGGACTGTTTATTAGACAAGAGAATAATTTATGGTTATATGTATATATTTAGGAGCAAAATTCACTAAACATATAGTACACAGAAAATTTCCATAAGATAGCTTCAAGTTATAATGATAATAAGCGTTATATTAAAGAAAGTGGTATTCACACATATAAGTGGGGCCATTATAAAATAAATTTAGAAATGGAGTTGGATAACGATGAAGACGTTTTTGAAAACTTCAATTTCTAAAACGCCCTCATAAATATTGTATAAAATTTGAAAATAAAAGAAAATTATTTAATTTTATAAATAAAAGTTTTATTATGTATATTTTAAAAATTGATTTTATACTCTAAAATATAAAACTGTAAATATTGTACTCAGATATTAAGATTATTAGATTTAAGACAGTTTTTATTTTTTATTTAGTATTAAGACATTTTTTAATGAAAAACTTGTGTATAAAATATTATAAACATTTTCTTTTTATTTATTTAAGGAATTTAGGAAATTTCTTAATAGCATAGCGTTTCGAAGCGCACAACAGCTATTATGAGAATGGCACAACCTTTGTGGTAAATATGTATCTCGAAGAGTTTCAAAGTGGCTGCAGCCGAACTCTTCAACGTTAAATACGGGCGCGTCTAAAACTTCTTCAACCCATTTAGATTTTACAGCTCCCTTAACGTACACGCGTATATTTTTAAGATTTTGCTTCACGAAATAATTCACACTGCTAAAGTCGATGAAGCCATCATTTCATGAGAAACCATGGTGATTACGATATAACCAGTGTACTTGTTTTTGGGACTGACGTGTTAATTTGTTAAATCCATATGGCGGTTTTATAATAAAATTCTGATATTCATTAAAGCTGAAGGTAACTGCCTACTCTTTGACGATAAATCCATTAAAATTGCCTTTGAAACCCTGCACATCCAGAGTAATAAATTTGTCATTCTCCATTTTCACTTAGACGACTTTTTTAATTTCACCAGTCGTTAATTTACTCGTATATTCAATTATTTTGTCGTGTATGAGAACGCAATAGGCTGATGTGTTGGCTGCAAAATTCTTTGATGTCTTAAATTCCACAGTTGGGATTGTCATTTCAATCCATCACTTGCTCAAGGAACCAACCATATCATACAGAAGAGCATAACGGTCACGATAGAAATTCAGATTGCGGTCATCATACGGATATGTATCAGAGTTTAAATGCACTTTGACATCAGACAAATGGCAATGTTGAAACCTGTTGTTCCTTCGAAAAGCAATCAGTATAAAGCGTGGTCTTTCATTCTGCGCAGATAATTTAACGTTCCACGGGTGGTTGGTTCCTTGAGCAAGTGATGGATTGAAATGACAATCCCAACTGCGGAATGCTATTGATATAGGTTGACCGCTTTGGATTATTTGGAAGAGTTGTAGTTTTGCAAAATCAGCACATAATATTAGTTATACTCAGTTTTAATTTTTCGGTTGCAACGGTTGATTAAACAGCATTTTCATCCGAATTCGAAAGTAGTAGTACAAGTTCATGTTTAGCATTTAAGATAACGATGGATAGATACAAATCCCAGTAGCATTTTCAATGGTATACAAAAATTAAAATATCCATCCTTTATTTCAAGTTAATTTTTTGAAAACCAACCAGCATTTTTCAGTATGTTACTTTTAGTCGGATTCAAAGAAATGTAATTTTTCACTGTTGTAGCTACACTCAAGTGACGTGTACGATAAATCTCTAAACCATTAATCTCATAGCGTATTTCATCAAACAAGAATGTCACACAGTTATTTTTTAATTTTGCATTAGAAGTCCCATTTCCCTTCTCCAATATAAATTAAACTTTCACTAGGTAGAACGAATAGATCTTCACTTTGATTTGCTATCCTTATCTCATCGTTGCTTTTATATGATTGTAAGTTCGGTGAATAGCTATTGAATTCTGTTTTAATGATACTATCATCATACAGCGGTTTTTGTACAACATCAAGTATTTGACTCATTTTAATTTAGGTTTTCTTAAGTTTTAAACCGAAAGATTTTAAAAGCTCTTTATTTGCAAATGTCAGCTGTTTGCGTTGTATAGTATTAAGTGTTATAAGTGATTTCTGCGACCTTGTTAGTCCAAGTAGTAGGGTAGAAGTGAATGAAGGTGTAACTATGTAAGCGCTTTTATTATAGATAATCATTATTCTTGGGGTTTTGAAAGTAGTCTGAGGGTTATAGTTTCTCCACAAAAATTAATTAGGTTACCGCCTTGATCATATTTTATTTACCGTTTTGAACATATTTCGGAATCTAATCTATTTTATACTCAGGACTGACATTCAGTGCAAACATATGAATTGTATGCGCCGGTGCATTGTTAATATATGAACCGTTAACTATGTCACACTCAATGTGTATTGCATTGATATTTGTTATATTCACAGGCAAGTCCGATGTATGTAGTTTTCCTGCTTTCAATATCCCTTTATTGAATCCTAAAAGCGGACCAACGTCTGGATCTTTATTAAAGAAACCATCATGTTTACTGGATCCTAGGATAGCTTGCAGTGTATTAGGGCTGGATGCTATTTCCAGTTTCTCGTTTAGCTTTTCATGTGACTCTATACTTAAATATCCACTTTGAATGTACTTGGCAATATAATCAAGCTCATATGAAACGACAGGAATTTCAATTGTATGATCGCCAATGTGAAATAATTTATTTCCGTAGTCGACGTTTGGTATGGTGTTGAAACTATGAAAGTCGACCAGACGACACACATACTTATTATCTAAATCTATAGGTGGAGAGTAATTAGCTGATAAAATGGATTTGTTTCCACTTAAAGTAAGAGTTACTTCTTGGATGTTGCTTAACTAATAAAATGAAAACACACAGAGCAATCTTTTTTTACCAGAAAAATTATTTACATATATTTTACAAAATTTCATTACTATCGATCCAAGTATTATGTTCATTCGAAAATCCTTGCCAGTTGACGAAAACTTTGCTTCCTCTTGTTTTAAGAACTTTCTCCACGAGATAGGTGTTGGGATATTTTGTTTTCAGTAGTTCAAATTCGTATAATCCTCTTCTAATTGTATTTCCCTGGTAGTCTTCAAGAATATACGTTGTGGGGTTTGTAATTCTTATATTTTTAATTTTAAAAATCTCTGTAGTCCAATTCGGTGCATAACCTTTTTCGAATACATGTTTATGTTTACTGATGCGAACATAATCTCCTCTGCATAAATTTGACTTGTTAAATATTTAAACATTATTGTAGGCAGTCTTTAATAACAACCTTTCATTAGACGGAGTCCCATCAATGGGACCCATATTTATTGTTATATGCTCTCTCATTGTATTCCTTGATCAAGTTTTTATAATTGTCAATCCATCGATATGATCCATGGTAACTGAATTCTTTCCACATCATCTGCTTTAGTGTCCTATTGAAACGCTCAACAATTGATGTCTTCAAAACACTATACGAAGAACAATGGTTGATGTGATGTTTTTTCATTAAATTTGGATTCGTCTATTGAAGAATTCTTTTGCCGTCATCGGTTTGTATATTTCGTGGTATCCGACACGAAATTAATATGGTTTCCGTGGCTTTGGTAACATCAGTAGATGTTTTAGATTTTAAAGGTACAGCTCAGGGGAATTTTGAAAATGTATCTATTACGGTGAGAAGGAAGCGTAATTCATTGTCATCTGTGGAATAGATTCCCATTTCTACTAAATCCGCTTGCCAGAGATCATCAACCTCTTTAGTAATTACACGTCTTCGTTTAAAATTTTTTCGAGCTTGAGTGTGAAGCTCTTTTACTAAAATCCGCTTTTTACTCATTTTAGCATTTCTTGAATATTACTTTCGATGTATTCTTCAGCATCATGAATCTTTTCGTGAACTGCTTCAAAGTCTTTATAAATTTTTTCCTTCTGCGTTGTGTGTTTTTTAATTCTGAGTCCATCTGCTTCATACTTTCTTTCAGAAAACACTTGGTTACTGAATCCATATGCTTCATATTATCTTTCACAAAAGACTTGGCCAACATTCTTTCAACGCTTCCAGCGGAGATTTAAGTTGTTATCATTATCTAGACTGAAACCCAACACTTTTGAAATATTTCTCTTTATTTCATTATTTGATGTTTTATGTGCGGAATAATGACCGAAAGTGCCGACATTCATTTTTAATTACAACTCTATTATACATCACATTTATACAATTATATTAGCTGCTCTCAAATCCTCAATGATGGAAATAATTTCGTTGATGTGATTGTTACATCCAGCCGATTGTGATGATAATGCTTGGCGCATTCCTGACGATATCGTGAACATTTTGAACAATATCTTATGCACTTCTTTACTTCCTCCTTTAATCCTATTATCCAGAAATTTCTTCTTATGATTGATTCCATCAATCGGTTATTTCCATGGAGAGATTCGAGGTGTGTCTTCTGAATTAATAAAGTTGTAAGTTGAGACTTCTTTAGTATTACTGGATGTTTCTGACTATAATGAATATCAGCGTTTGATAATCTTCCCCCGACACGAAGAATTCCATTTTCTTCTAAAAAAATCTTACTATTTCTGTCAATTGGTCTGTCCTGTTTCAAATTTTCAATTTCACTAAAGAATTCCATATTTTTATGATACTGAGTTATAACATTTTCAGCTACTGTTAGATATCCAACGAAGTCGTGTTTCCTTTAACCTTTTTTAAAAAGCGGAGCGCGTAAGCCGTCACTCTTTGTAGCTTTGACTACTTAGAGTATTTATTAATCAACTCATTCATGAAGTGTGTTTTTGCTGATGTTGTAGCGATTTTAGCAACTGCTGGTGCTTCATATTTATCCGCTTCCTGTTTTGGCCAAAAACACTACGATTGTGATAGCCAGAGTGGTCCTTTCCACCACAAAGGATGGTCTTTGAATTTGTGGGCATATATTCCACGAGATGCGACGTCTGCTGGATTATCCTTGGTGCTAACATGTCTCCAGTTTACATCAGGAGCTAAGGATTTTATTTCGTTCACTCTATTCCGAATGAATTTTTCTTTACTCTTACAATTGTCAATCCATCCCAAGACTATTGTTAAATCGCTCCATGCAAATATTTTGTATTTGTGATTAATGTAAATTAAATGTATCTGCGATCTTTTTTAATACTTTAGCTAGAAGATGAGCTGCATAAGTCTAGCTTAGGCAAAGTTTTTTTGTTTTTAATTGGATTAACTTTGCTTTTCGCTGTCAACAGACCAACAGAATTATTGGTTTCCGCATATACTACAGCCGCACACGCTTTTTTGGACGCATCTGTCAATCCATGAATTTCTAATTACTTATCTCTTTCCGTAGTTATCCATCGGGGAATTCTAATTTCTTGAATTAATGGAATATGCTTCGTAAACTCGTTCCATTCCTCTTCAAGAGTTTTTGGTAATACTTTATCTCACACTGAATGTTGTAACAGTTACTGGAGTCAACCAGCCTAGAGGATCGAAGATTTTGGCTACGTCTGACAACGCTTGTCGTTTTGTAATTGCCTTGTTTTTTGATAGATTCATTATAAAGCTGAATTAATCTTTCACTGGATCTCATTGAAGTCCTAATGCTTTATTTTAATTCGTTGTCTTTGATTTAAATTATTTCGTTATTAATTGCTCTCCTCACTCCTTCAGTTATCTCTAAATTATTGAATAACCATTTCCGAAGATGAAAACCAAACTTTTCCAAGTGAGTGGAATTTTTTCTCTGAATATTTTCAATTTTTCAATTGAATCCCCACCGGTCATCAAGTCATCCATGTAGAATTCGGCTTTTATTATACTCCGTATATCCTCATCTGAACAGCGTTTCGCGATTTCAAAAAACGTTCTTATTGCCAGAAAGAGTGCCGGTGCCATTCCACAAATTACTGTTGTTAATTTGTATTCTTTTAATATATCCCTTTCATCTTCGCTACATAAAATATTTTGACAAGCTTGATCATTTTCTGCTACTCTGACTTGCCTGTACATCTTTTCAAGATCCGCAGATACGACGTATTTCCATAACCTCCACTTGAGAATTATATCATATATGTATGTATGTCCTTTTGTAGTCTGGGACCAGTGTACATAATGTCGTTGAGGCTCTTCTTGTTTGTGGTTTTAGCTGATGCATCGAAGACAATCCGCCTGATGTGGTAAATAATATTTTCCGCTCCCCATTTCACTGACGGGTTCATATGTTCGCGTGCTAAATACTCCTGCATGAAGCTTATGTACTATAGTCGCCTTTCAGATTTTTGTCACTCTTCAGTTTTCTTTCCAGAGATAAAAATTTAGCTATAGCTTGCTTACGTGAGTTTCCTAATTGTTTATTTTCACGCAATGGTAATTTGAAAATAAACCTGCCATCCATATCAAGCTGTGTACTTTCTTCGTACATTTTGAAACATTTCTCATATTCCGTAGATGTGGACTCGTGTTAGGCAATTTCTTCCAGCTTCCAAAATCGCTCTAGATTGGTCAGGGCTGATAGAACTCTTTTACTTGTGTGCGATTTCTTCAGAATTCCTGACAATATCCACCCAAGTTTTGTTGGCTTAGAATTCCTCCCCTTTTGCATACACCTTCCTCTAGAATACTGCCATAAATATCTACACCGGTGACTACGTCTATCCGATAAGATTTGTTGAACATTGGATCAACTAACATATAATTATCCCATTGCTGAATATAGTACTAAAATGAGTGATCTGGATGAGTGCCTGTAAGCTTAGGCAAAACTAAAGCTTGAGATTCAACCATATAGTTGCTCACAAATCTCAGCTTTATTTGTAATTGAACCTTAGATTTCGAAACACCAATTACTGAATCACCAAGTCCATGAGTTTCTCTTTTCGTTATTTGTCGCGCTAAGGATAGTATTTGCGCTGCTTGCTCGGATACTGTTGTCACTCGTGACCCTTGGGCAATCAGCGCTCGTAGAATTATAGTATATCCTCTCCGTTTGATGATCTGCATTTTATTTGTGCTCTTGCTAAAATTACTTGTGCTGCCGTTTCACCCGTAGTCATATAGTGAGATGTATTAGGCGTTTTCTCTTCAGACATTTTGTTATGTTTTGTTGGTTCATTAACGTGCAGAAAACGGTGATGCCTTTTATTGCAGTGCTTACACTTAAAGTGTGCATTCTGACAATTTTTGTCCATAGTATGATCCATGCACATGAAGCACAACTTCTTGTTGTACATAAAGGATCTTCGACTCTCTATGGGCAAGTCAAGCATTTTTTTACACATCGTGATGGTATGACCTATTTTCTGGCAGTAATGACATAGCAGTGGAGCAGAGTATAAAGTAGTTGTAAACCGTTGCATTTTCTTTCTACTACCTTGCTGTTTCTTTGCTGCTTCTAAAGCTTGATACTGTTGCTCTAGAAATTGCAAAACATTATGAAGGTCCTGAATTTCTTTTGGTTCCTTAACACTCTGTTCATAAAATCTCAGCCCATCTTTGTCCAGTTTTCTTACAATTATTCGCGCAATAAATGGATCTGCATCATTAATATCTATATTCAAGCCTTTGATAGCATGAATACATTCGTTTGTCATATCAAGAAGTTTTTTGATGCTTGGTGCTGATTCGCTATTTATCATCGGTTGATTAAGCAATCTGTCGACTTGTGATGTAAACAGGAGTCGTTTATTATCATACCTTTATTTGAGTATGTCAAACGCTGCTTTATAGTTGGCTTCGAGTAGTATGAATATGCCAAGCGAATGTGGGAATGAGTGCTCGCGGGTGGCAGCTTGCTAAGCAGAGGCTGCGCAAGCAGAGGCTGCCTAAGCAGAAGTAGTGTTGTAGTTGTTGTTGTTTACTTAATTGCTTCGCTTTTGAGACGCCGCCCCAGAATTGTAGTGAAATTTAATGTAAATATAAAGTGAACGGATCGAACTGCGGCTTTGCGTGCATGCATGATGTGGAGCGTGGGGTTGCCTAAGCAGAGGAACAGTGTCTTGTATTGATTATTTAATTACTTGGGATCGAACGGTGGCTTGACTCCGGACTACCGGAGTATGAAAGGACTGAAACTTACAATTAAACTTCATTCAGTATCTAAACGTGGTATCGAGAAGTTGTAGTTTTGTCATTTGATTATTTGTCTTCGTCGCTTGTTAAATTTTAAAGTGAAAAATTTTAAGGTGAAAATTTAAGGTGGAAACGAAAAAATTTATATAAAATATTTTTAAAAAGTGCACTCAACATTTCAATAAAAAGTTAAAACATTTAAAAAAGTGAAAAAAACTTTTAAACAGAAATTTAAACAGAAAAGTGTACAGAACATTTCAATTAAAAGTTAAAACATTTTCAAAAAGTGAAATACTTATAAATATTTCAATTAAAAGTTAAAACATTTTAAAAAAGTGAAAAACTTATAAACATTTCAATAAGATAAACAAAACCAACACCATCACCTTCATTAACAACAACAACAACAACACCAATAAAAACTACAGAGAAGGAAAAACACATTATTTACGAGGTAAGTGAATTTATATACGAAATAAATAGTAATTAATAATTGGTAGTTGAAAGTATTATATAAGTATAATTATATTTATATTAATAATAATAAAACAATTTTTAAAAATATAAAATAATATAATACGAATATATTTACTATAATATTTTATTTTTTCTGTAGTCTGTAGATTTGTATGTTGAATATATTCCCTTAATTTACAGAATCTACAGCAAGAGCAGCACGAACAAAATCAACAGCAGCAGAAAACAACAACAACAACAAACAAAACAGCAGAAACAACAACTACAACAACATAAGCCACAATATTAACAAAACCAACAACAACATAAGCAGCAATGTCAATAAAATCATCAACAACATCAACATCGCCTCCACCGTCACCGCCACCACCACCGTCACCACCACTACTACCATGGCTACCAACGGCAACAGCAACAACAACAACAACAACACCATTTCCAATACTATGAAAGGCTCTATTTGTAGCGAGTGTGGTCAGCGCTCCTCTGAAAACGCCACGTTGAGTCGAAGCACGAGAAGCAGACATTCGATTGCAGCGAATGTGGGATAAACTTTGCACGACGTGAAAACCTTCAGAGGCATAAAACTAAATTGCACCCTCATTCATCATCATCAGTCAGTAGCAATAGCAGCGTATTTAACCAATCCTCAGCCTTCAACATCAACAGCATCATCATCAATACCAGCTCATGTTCGTTGCTCCAACTGCAACGAAAACGTCTTACAAAAAGATTGGGCTCATCATGTTCGGACCAACAAACATAAAAAGAATTGTTGGGTCCCAATAAACGAACATTTGAATTAATAAAGTCTGCCTTTAATGGCAGAATTGAGATGTATGTGCTGGAGAATGATGATGAGATTTGCTCATACCAGAGCTGTTTTTTAAAAAGGCTGAGGAGGCAGTTTTGGCTGTTCTGCATACGTTATTAATGAAACACTCAGCATATAAATTCAATATGAAGATATATGCTGAGTATATTAAAATAACTAATGATGATGAAATGATAGTTGAAATTAAATCATTTCAATAAAAAATGATAATGGTGAATCGAACCGAAGAGTTGGCAAATATCTATAATGATATGCACGACCAGCTACGGAAAAAAATGTCCGAGTTCCGGGAAAAGGACAGTGGCTGGTCGCTGCTTAAAATACTCCACTTGGAGGTCAATGTTAACCAATATCGGCCTCTGAAGGGATCGTCGTACATCCCACTGCCAAAGAAGCTTCAGGAGAAGCATGCGTGTGTCAATGTTAAAAATGACGACGCATTCTGCTTCAAGTGGGCCATAATATCGGCCCTGTATCCTGTAGTTAAGAATGCAGAAAGATCACAATCGTATAATGTAACCAACATTGAAGAGCCTTTCATAGCATTGGAGACTGGACTGTTGTTGAACTTCAACACATTAACGTTCCCGCTGCCGCTGAATCAAGTTTCGCGATTCGAGGAAATAAATCCACACATTAGTGAAAATGTGTTTGGGTACGATGAGGAGATCGGGATCATCGTGGGACCGTATTACTCCACCAAACAGGAGAAGACCTCCCACATAAACCTCCTGCTGATTCAGGAGGAGTAGCGGTCTCTCTATGTGTGGATAAAGAGCATGTCAAAGTAATTTAAATTAAAACTAATGATTAATGATTTTCATAACACTAATTTTATATTTTCTCTTTTTTCTCTTTTCAGATTATTGATGGGTCAGCAGACGGCACATAAAGGTAGAGCATTTTTCTGCAACAGCTGCCTGCAGTATTCGCACAATGCGACTACTGCAGAGCAGCACAAAGAACAGCAAAAAGGTGGTGACGGTAATGCCTAAAAAGGAGGAGGCATCACTTAGTTTTAAAAATTTAGAACGTAAGTTAGATGTACCTTTTGTAGTTTATAGTGACTTTGCGTGTATTTTAAGAAATGTAGATAGTAGTGTAGATGTAAGTTTAAGTAGTATATTAGTAAAAATGTACATAAACATATACCAATAGCTTTTAGTTATTACATAGTTTGTATGTATAATAGCAATTTGAATAAGTCTGTTGAATATTCGGGTGAGGATGCCCCCACTAAATTTATTCAAAGTTTGGTGGGGGATTGTAAAGAAATTTACGAAAATTATTTGAGTGTCGTAAGGCCTATGACTCCCTTGGGTCCGGCAGAACTCAGACATCAGTCTGATCACAATGTCTGTCACATTTGTGATTTGGGGGCAGATAGGGTGGCAGATCATTGCCATTTAACGGGAAAGTACAGGGATACGGCACACAACGAGTGCAATTTGAAATACCAAATTGCACACTTTATCCCTATATTTTTCCACAATTTTTCTGGCTATGACTGCCACTTATTTATTAAGGAACTTATTATATTATAAACAAAGAGTTTCACATATCCCTGTCGAAGAGAATACGCGTAAGCGAAAAGAAGACCATTGAACTCAGGTTCTTGGATTCTTTTCGCTTTATGGCTTCCAGTTTGGATACATTGGCGCAAAATCATACGCCTAATGATTTTCACGCGGTGCGCCGAATGTATCCAAACGATGAAGAATTTAATATTCTTAGGAGGAAAGGTGTATTCCCATATGAATACATCAATTCGGTTGATCGCCTGCAAGAAACCAGCCTTCCTACTCGGGCTGATTTCTTCAGTCGATTGACTGGTACAGAATGTGCAGTGGAGGATTATGAGCATGCTCAAAGAGTTTGGCAAGTTTTCAATTGTCAAATTCTGAATGATTACTTGATCCTCTATCTGAAAACAGATGTACTTATTTTGGCAGACCTTTTTGAAAATTTCAGAAATGTGTGCAAAAATATTTACAATCTGGATCTCTGTCAGTACTACACGGCTCCACGCTTGTCTTGGGAAGCAATGTTGAAAACAACCAATATAGAACTAGAGCTGTTTACTGACGTGACATGTATCTTTTCGTTCAGAAAGGCATACGGGGCGGCATTGTTCAATGTAGCAAGAGGCATTCAAAGGTAAATAATAAGTATATGGCGGACAACGATCCAAGTAAGCCGTCAGAATACTTAATGTATTTGGATGCCAATAACCTATACGGTTGGGCAATGTCGCAATATTTAGCGTATGGGGGATTTTATTGGGTTGCTGACGTTAATAATTTTAACGCCAGCAGCATTCTTTCAATGCCAGAGGATTCGTCCACTGGATATATTTTGGAAGTAGACTTGGACTACCCCCAGAGTTTACATGACGCGCATAATGATTTACCATTTTGCGTGGAAAATAAAACTGTGGGTAGCTCCAAGTGTAAAAAGTTGATTGTTGATTTAAGCAACAAGACTATAATTCACTATAAAAATTTACAGCAATGCCTTAAAAATGGCTTAATTTTAAAGGAACAAGGCATTGAAGTTTAAACAGTCTTGTTGGTTAAAACAATATATTGACTTAAATACCCATCATCGCAGTTTAGCCAGAAATACTTTTGAAAAGAATTTCTTTAAACTGCTAAACAATGCGGTGTATGGGAAAACAATGGAAAATGTTGATAAACGGAAAGATGTCAAGATTGTGAATAGCTGGGAAAGTCGAGGAAAGCGATGGGCAGTTCGTTCACTAATTGCTAAACCGAATTTTCACAGCTCTTCGCAATTCACAGAAGACATGATTGCGATTCAAATGAGTAGGATTCGCACCGTTTATAACAAGCACATTTATTTGGGATTTTCGGTGCTTGAATTGTCAAAGCTGAAGATGTATAACTTCCACTATGACCTCATGGTACTTAAATTCCAACAGAGTCTTGCATTGAACTATATGGATACAGATTCATTCATATATTCAATCAAGACTCTAGATTTTTATAGGGATATTCGAGATGATATCGAATCAAAATTCGATACATCCGAATATCCGGAGGGCAATGTATATAATTTTCCCCTTAGGAATGCTAAAGTCCTCGGCATAATGAAGAATGTGTGTAAAGAGAAAATAATGAGGGAGTTCATAGGCCTCCGCTCAAAAATGTACTCCATAGCCGTTGTAAATAATAAAGAAGTAAAAAAGTCTGGAGGAGTAAAAAAATTAGTATTAGATATTTTAAGTCTTAGCGATTATAGGAATTGTTTAGTAAATGAGAATATAGTTTATTGTGACATGTACATATTTAGAAGTAAGATGCACGAAATATATACACAGTTAGTTCATAAGATAGCTTTAAGTTGTAGTGACGATAAGCGATATGTTAGAAGTGATGGCATCCACACTTATGCCTGGGGCCATCACAAAATAGAATTAGAAATGCAGCTAGATGTAGACGAAGACATTTTTGATAATTTAAACTATTAATAATTAAATTTAATTTTTAATAATTTTTAATAATAAGTGTAATATTAATTTGAATTTTAAACAAAATAATTTAATTTTATAAATAAATTTTTATTAATGTATATATATTGAAAATAAAATTTATAAACTAAAATGCAAAATTGTAAATATAGACATTAAGTTTACAATTGTTAGGGTTTAAGAAATTGTATAAATAAAAAATATAAATATGAAAATATAAACATTTTCTTTTTTATTTAAAAATTTATTTAATTTTTATAAAAATACAGTTCCTGATTCTCATAGAGGTTAGCACTCAAATGTGTCTAAAAGGTTTGTTTTCTCTTTTTTGGTTTTGTATTAATTTTTTATTATTTTTTTTTCTTTATTTTTCTTTTCTTAGAGCACTAAGTTAGCATTAAGTTAGCATTAAGATCTAATCTAGGTTAAGTGATCTATATATCTCAATCCATGTCATCTCCGGGAGCAAGAGCGCGTCTTAAAGTTCTTCAACCCATTTGGATTTTTCAGCTCCCTTAACGTACAAGGGTACACTTTTAAGAATTTGCTTCACGAAATTTTTTACATTACAATAGTCGATGAAGCCATCATTCCATGTGAAACCATGGTGATTACGATATAACCAGTGTACTTGTTTTTGCGACTGACGTATTAATTTGTTAAATCCATATGGTGGTTTTATAATAAAATTCTGATATACATTAAAGCTGAAGGTAGCTGCCAGCTCTTTGACGATAAATTCATTAAAATTGCCTTTGAAGCCCTGCACATCCAGAGTAATAAATTTGTCATTCTCCATTTTCACTTAGACACCTTTTTTAATTTCACCAGTCGTTGGAGTATATTAAATTATTTTGTCGTGTATGAGTACGCAATAGGCTGATGTGTTAGCTGGAATATTCTTTGATGTCTTAAATTCAATTCTAATATCAATCGGACCACTTTTAATCTCTTCGTTTTGATGACTAACATCCACTGCAATTATCGGTGCAGTATCTTTGAAATCTCCGGGCAGCAACAGAGGTTGAGATTCACGATTAAAATAGCTTTGTTGAAATTTTATGTACATATCATACAGCAGAGCATAACGATTACGATCGAAATTCAGATTGAGGTCATCATACGGATATGTATCAGAGTTTAAATGCACTTTAACATTAGACAAATGGCAATGTTGAAACTTGTTGTCCTTTCGAAAACCAATCAGTATAAAGCGTGGTCTTTTATTCTGCGCAGATAAATTAACGTTCCACAGGTGGTTGCTTCCTTGAGCAGATGGATTGAAATGACAATCCCAACTGCGGAATGCTATTGATGAAGGTCTTCCGCTTTGAATTATTTGAAAGAGTTGTAGTCTAGCAAAATCAGCGAACTTCACATGAGGAATTTTCCATGTAATATTAGTAATACTCAGCTTTAATTTTTCGGTTGCAACACTTGAAGATTTAGCATTTTCGTCTGATTTCGAACGCAATAGTACAAGTTCATGTTTAGCATTTAGGATAATTTTATTAAAGTCTTCAGCAAAGCCCAGTAGCATTTTCAATGGTGTGCAAAAATTAAAATATCCATCCTTTATTTCAACTTCATTATTTGCAAACCAACCAGCATTTATTAGTACGTTATTATCAGTCGGACTCAAGGAGACGTAATTTTTCACTGTTGTAGTTACACCCAAGTGACGTGTACGATCAATCTGCAATCCATTCATCTCATAGCGAATTTCATCAAACATGAATGCCATACAATTGTTTTTTAATTTTTCGCGTTGAAGTTGCATCTCCATTTTCCAAGGTGACTCTACCTTCAATATATTTATTTATTTATTTATTTTTATTTAAACAAAGAAATACAATAATGGAATCATTATATTACTTATAATTTAGCGAGCGCTAGCTACCGGGGCCTTCGGCTCTGGACCTTCAATATAAATCAAGCTCTCACTGGGTAAAACGTATAGATCTTGGTCTCGAACTGCAGTCCTTATCTCATCCTTGCTTTTATACGATTGTAGATATGACGAGTAGCTATGGTATTCCTTTTTAATGATGCTTTCATCATATAGTGGTTTTTGTAGAACATCAAGTATTTGACTCATTTTAATTTAGTTTCTCTTTAGTTGAAAGTGGTTTTAGAACTCTTTGTTTTCAAATGTCAACTTTTTGCGTTGTAGAGCGTTAAGTGTTGTCTGCGGCTTCTGTGACCTTGTTACTTCAAATGACAAAGAAGAAGTTAATGAAGGTTCCCATGTAAGCGCTTTTATTATAGATTATCATTGTTCTTGGGGTTTTAAATGCAGTCTGAGGGTTATAGTTTCTCCGCAAAAATTAATTAGGTTACCGCTTTGATCAACAATTTTTATTGTAATCGAACTTATCTGTCTAGTGTTTACTGGCAAATAAATGACATTTTTCGGAATCTCATCTATTTTATACCCGGGGCTGACATTCAGTGCAAACATGTGAATTGTATGCGCCGGTGTGTTGTTAATATATGAACCGCTTATAATGTCACACTCAATGTGAATAACATTGATCTTTATTATAGTCACAGGCAAGTCGGAAGTGTGCAGTTTTCCTGCTTCCAATGCTTTTTTACTGAAGCACAACAGTGAACCAATGCTTCGTTCTTTATTAAAGAAAATTTTATGTTTACTGGACCCTACGATTGCTTGCAGTGTGTTTGGGTTGGCGGCTATTTCCAGTTTCTCATGCAGATTCTCATGTGGCACTATACTAAAATATTTATTTTGAAAGTACTCGGCAATATCGTCGAGTTCATATGAACCGACAGGAATTTCAATTGTATGGTCTCCGAGGTGAAATATAAATAATTATTTTCATAGTCAACGTTTGGTATGGTGTTGTAGCTATGAAAGTCAACGAGACCGCATACATACCTCCCATCTAAATGTATGGGCGGAAAGTAATCAGCCGATAAAATGGATTTGTGTCCACTTAGGGTAGGGGTTATTGACATCTTGAATACTGGCCAACTAATAAAATAAAAACACACAAAGGAAACTTTTTATAGGAGAAAATTTATTTACAAAATTTCATTACTATCGATCCAAGAATTATGTTTATTGGAAAACCCTAGCCACTTGACAAACACTTTATTCCCTTTAGTTTTTAAAACTTTTTCTACAAGGTATGTGTTGGGATATTTTGTTTTCAATCGTTAGTTTTCGTAAAATCCTCCTCCAATTGTGTTTCCCTGATAGCCTTCAAGAATACACGTCGGTGGGTTTGTAATTCTTATGTTTTTAATTTTAAAAATTTCTGTAGTCCAATTCGGAACATAGTCTCCTATCTGGAACTTTGGCTTTCTAAATATTTATAACCTACACCCGAAGGGTATATTCACTTTGTTCTTCCGTTTGTAACGCAGAGAAGGAGACGAGATAGATATAGTATAGAAAAGTAAATATATTCTTGCTCACCGTCACCTCCTGAATTGATTTAGCCTCTGTCTGTCTGTCTGTCTGTCTGTCTGTCAGTCAGTCTGTCTGTCTGTCTGTCTGTCTATCTGTCCGTCTGTCTGTCTATCTGTTGAAATCACAATTACGGGAGAACTAAAAGAGATATCGCGATGAAATTTGGCAGAAATATTCTTTGTTATGTAGGGCTGTTTGGGATTGACGAGATCGGTAAACAACCACGCCTACTTTACATACGGAATGTAAAGGCACCTCGTTTCAAAATATGTTATAATCTGAATATTTCATAAACCGTGTGAGATATTAAGGTATAATTTTATTCCGAAACATATAGCGTCATTTCTAAAACGTCAGCAAAAAATGTTCGTGCCACGCCCACTTATAACAAAGTTGGCAATATCTCATGAACGGTATAAGATATTGAGATGTAATTTTATCAGGATATAGAGAAGCATTACCAATAAGATTGCTAAAAATGGGCGTGCCACGCCCACTCATACAAAAGTTATCAATATCTTGTAAACGGTATAAGATATTGAGACGAAATTTTTTCACGAGGTATCTACAGGTATTACCAATTTGTATACAAAAAATGTATATGCAAAAGTTGTCAATATCCCATAAACGGTTTAAAATATTAATACGAAATCTATCTAGCAGTATCTATAGACATTAAAAAAACATTTGCCCGAAATGGGCGTGGTCCGCCTAATTTAGTGGAATATGCCGGTTCTGCGACATAGCTCCTCCTGTGTATTTCGGAGGCGCCTCCTCCTAAGGGGCGCTGTGTGTGTGGAGCGAGACAGTGGGCATAGTGTATGAAAGAGTGAGAAAGAGGATTGAAGGCTGGCGGCTGGCGGACGAACAGCTGGCTTGGCGGACAGACGGAGACAGACAGACAGACAGACGGACGGACGGACGGACAGACAGACGGACGGACGGACAGACAGACGGACGGACGGACAGACAGACGGGCGGGCAGACAGACGATCAGTCGGTCGATCGAACCGACGGTCGGTAGGCGAGATGGTGAGGAAACAGGGAGAGGGAGGGGAGAGACGTGCGTTATGGTATGTGAGTACTGGGAGATCATAAGTAGCAAGAGTGAGTGTCAGCGTGTGACTTTTGTTTTGTTCGTTTTGTTTATTGGAGAAGGCGAACTGTGGCTTGTGTCTCACATAGGGTTGGTGAGTGGAGTTATCTTAGGAGAATTAGGAAATTTAGGAAGCATGCTGTTGTAGTTGTTGTTTTAGTTTTAATGTTTATATGTAGGATTCAGAGCTGTGGGAATGTGTGCTCGCGGGTGACAGCTGGCTAAGCAGAGGCTGCCTAAGCAGAGCTGTTTAAGTGGAGGTTGTGTTGTAGTTCTTGTTTATTTAATTGCTTCGCTTTTGAGACGCCGCCTCAGAAGTGTAGTGAAATTTAATGTAAATATAAAGTGAACGGATCGAACTGCGGCTTTGCGTGCATGCATGATGTGGAGCGTGGGGCTACCTAAGCAGAGGTAGAGTGTTTTGTATTGTTTATTTAATTGCTTGGGACCGAACTGTGGCTTGACTGGAATTTGCTAGGAAATGAAATTAATGTAAACATTTCCAAAGAATGTAATGTAATTAGGCCGAACTGAGCCCAACATGATTGAACGTATACAGATTTTTTATTTGGGAAAATTTTACACCTCTATTTTTAGCAGTGCAGTACTTTAAATACCGCAGACGGGGCGACAATTATAATTTATGACATGTCAAAAGATATCTTTTTTTTTAAAAAAATCAACACAGCCGGTCTAACAAATTAGTATAAACATTTTCAAAATGTATTACATATTAAGGTTTTTAGTGAAATGTTGTAATTGGATGAGGTTAGGATAGGGATATGTAGAGTGAGTGTCAACGTGTGACTTTTGTTTTTGCTCGTTTTGTTTATGAGAGTAGGCGAACTCTGCCTTGTGTTGCATAGGATTAGTTGGTTGGTCAGCGAAGTTATTTCAGAAATTTAGGAAATTATATTTAATTGCTTCGCTTTTGAGACGCTACCCAGAAGTGTAGTGAGAATTTTAAGTGGCTGGATGGTTGTGCGATCCGTAACTTAGCATGAATGAAGATGACGAATAGAGATGTTGAGGAAGTTTAAAGCCTCTCTTTTATTATAGGTGTTTGTAATTCTAATAATGCAGGGAGGTCGATGATTTTACTTTATAACTTTTGCTGTTGTAGTTGTTGTAGTTTTAATATTTGTATGGATGTAAGATACAGAGCTGTGGGAACGAGTGCGGACGTGAGTAACGGCAGCCTAAGCAGTGACTGCGTAAGCAGTGGCTGCCTATGCATAGGCTGCCTAAGCAGACGTAGAGTTGTTGTTTATTTAATTGCTCTGCTTTTTAGACGCTGCCTCAGAAATTTAATGTAAACATTAAGTGAAGGGATCGAACTGCGGTTTGGTGGACATGCATGATCTGGAGCGTGCGCTGCGTAAGCAGAAGTAGTGGCGTTGATATTGTTTTATTCAACTGCTTGAGATCGAACTATAGTTTGATTAGAATTTTGATGGAATTGAATTGTATTTAATGTTTTAATAGCACTTTAATGAAGGCATTGAGGAGACAACTTTTTTATTTTGTTGTTGCTCTTGTTGTTGGTGTTGTTTTGACATCATAACTTTCTGATATCGTTAATTCCTGAATATAACGCTAAATATTATATTACACAATTATGTATACATACTATTAATGATTTAATGAAGGCATTGAGGATACAACTTTTTATTTTGTTGTTGCTCTTGTTGTTGGTGTTGTTTTAACATCGTAACTTTTTGATATCGTTAATTCCTGAATATAACGCTAAATATTATATTACACAATTATGTATACATACTATACTTAAGCGCATAAAGTACTTATTGTTTGCTGTGTGTGTGTGTTTTGTTACGGAATTCACAGATATTAGTATGAGTCATCAATTTCCTAGAATTTATTTTGCAGAGACGCGCTTGTGTACTATTATTGTTGTTAGCAATATGTTCAATGCTCTCCAAAGTTATGGAGAGCGTTATAAATTTTAACTTGATGAGGTATCTAGAGAGCAACGAGTTGATCAGCGATCGCCAGTATGGCTTCCGTGCTCACCGTTCCACCGGCGATCTGATGGCTTTCCTCACTGAGCGGTTGAACAGCTGTGTTCACCAATTCGGTGAGAGTAAGGTTGTTGCTTTGGATATATCCAAGGCATTTGACCGAGGGTGGAATAAAGCACTCGTGTCTAAACTGGCTGCTTATGGTGTCGGTAATACATTCACTCGATGGATATTGAGTTTCCTTGGCGGCCGTTCTATTCGGGTTGTGATAGACGGCTCTGCTTCCGAAGAGCGTTCCTTAAATGCTGGAGTTCCGCAGGGTTCGGTCCTGTCTCCAACACTTTTTCTTATTTTCATCAATGACCTTCTGACCCCGTCTACTCGTTTGCTGATGACAGCAGCATTTGTTATTCATATTCATTCTCCAGGCGTTCTTATATTCTGGAGATCATTGGAAAACGCAGAATTATGAATGACACACTCCAAACTGACCTCAATAAAATCCAAGAGTTGGGTCGAGCGAATAGGGTCGATTTTAATGGGCGTAAAACCCAATGCTGCCTGTTAACACACAAGCGTTTAGCGGGTGACAATTTTCCACCTCTAAATACGGATGGTGTGGATATTAATGAGTCGGAGGCTCTTGATGTTCTGTGCATGTCAATCCAATGCGATCTTCGTTGGAACGATCAATTTTTTGACGTGTCGAAAGGAGCAGCCAAGTGCTTAGGCTTTCTTAAGCGGTGTAAGAAATACTTCACTCCAACCGATCTTCGTTGTATCTACACCACCTATATCCGTCCGAAAATGGAGTACAATTCACATATATGGTCGGGAGCTTCGCAAACATATCTTCAGCTTTTAGACCGTGTCCAATGTCGAGCGTTAAAACTTATAGGGGACAGCAGGGTATCCAGCTCTATTGAAACCTTGGAGCGTCGTCGTGATGTAGGGTGTGTATCATTATTTTACCGTGACTTTCATGGTAAATGTTCATCTGAAGCAGCAGGAACTTTTTGGGACAAATTCTTGGGTATGGGAATTACTGTAGCTAATTTCCAACTCATGGAAGTTATCAGGCAATGATCTATTGAGGATGTATTCATTTAAGATATTCGTTGAGAGAGTACATAAAGGCTTATTTTCTGACCCAATTTTTTTGATTATACTTTTTAATCGTTGCCAAATTGTCCTGGGAGGTAATTTAGGATTTAGCTTGTATGAGTAATAGTCTTGCTTAGATTTTTTTATAAGTCAGGTTGATAAATTACGAGCTGTTCTATAGTTTTCCCAATTATCAGAAGTACTATTAATTTTCCATTTGGAGCGTAGGATATTCCTAGTGCGTAAAGAATTTCTTACTCTTGTGGTAAACCATGGGCACGATTGATTTATTATACTAATTCTACGTTGAGGAACAAAAGTATTATACAAATAACTGATTACACTATTAAGGAACACTATTAAGGAGAACAGTAATACCAAATCATAATTTGACACAAAAACATAATCTAATAAACTGGGTCGAACATTATGGCAGTAGCGAGTCGGCTGGGAGTCATTGACAAATCATAGGACAGATGCATTTACTAACACCGAGAGTTTTGATGCAATAGAGTCATTCAACAGAAGATCAACATTAAAGTCACCACAAATAATTGTAAAGTCATGCTTCAAGGAGCTCCTTGAGATATAGTCAAAGACATTTTCTAATTCATTACTTTTATGCGGGTTGTAAAGACAGCAAATAAGAATCTTTGCCCTGTTGTCAGAAACCACCACACAAATGTACTCAACCACGGAGTTTTTGGTGGAGTAAATTATCTCAGAATTGTATGAATCTTTCACATAAATTGCAACGCCACCACCGCGCTTATTTATTCTATCCGCACGATAAAGTTTTAAGCCAGGAATATCAACACTAGCATGGGAGAGACTGTGTTGATACTAGGTCTCAGATATACAACAGCGTCAATTGTTGAGTTCTGGAAAACGTTTTTATATAGTCATAGTTAATATGATTTAAACTTCTAGCATTGAAGTGGTCACCATTGAAACCAGAGTGTTGTTTACAGAGGATGTCCAACAACATTTTGTGATTTCTGTTAACACAGCTAGGCTGTTCTGTAACAGCGCTCATAGCAGAGATAGAATAACAGGAACATCAGGAAACCAATTGTGTGAAGTAATAAATATTAGTTTTTGTTTGTTGTACAAAATTTCACAGCACGACCCTTCCGCAGCAGCCATTAACACTATAAATAAAGAGAAAGGCAGAGTTATCAGAGGATGGAAAAGGAGATAGAAGCAAAGAGAGTAAGCTTAACATTAGACATAATGATAGAGAATACTTATATGTGTGTATAAGAATTTCAAGTATTAGTTGACGGCCAGGCAATCGACGCTTTCAACATCATCCACTAGTTCGCCATCAGCATTTGTTTTTATTAGTACTTTTCCCCCCACAGTGTGTGCAGAGTGCAAGTTCTTTTGTCGCTTCAGGAGAAGAGCATGTCTTAAGATAATCCGTCTTTGCTTGGTAATGCCCTCATGAATGTGAACTCTGCCAATTCCTTCGATCTCATCCTGAGTGATAATGATTCACTCAGGGTGAGAGCTCGACGATTTTTACGACAGAACGCAGAGATCGCGCGCATAAAAAGAGATCGATCACGACTTGTTGGCAACTTCAGAACAAGTGGACCACTGTTGTTGTTATTTTTAATGCGAAATGCATCGAGCAAAGTAGGAGCAGGCTTGCAAGCAGCAACATTGCATATTTTGGTGTACAATGCTTTGATGTCTTCTCCATGTGAGTGAGTCGGCACAGTTAAGTCGGCAGCTACCGAGCCGATCTCAAGCTTGCCAAGCCTTTTGTTGACATCTTTCAAATCGCTTCTTAGAGAGTTTTTACATTTCATAATTTCATCTACACGAGATGAGAGAGTAAGCAGTTGTGTTTTAAAGTTGCTAATAACAGCATTCATCTCACCAAATCTGCTCATGATGCGATCCTCAGCCTTTGCAATAGACGCAGAGACCTGTTGGATTATGCTCTCTTGCAATTCAGCAAATCTCAAATTCAACATTGCCATTATTGAGGAGAGGTGAGTGTCAGCGGCCCGAGCATTTGCAGAGGTGGCGGGGCTCGCCCACGTTCCGGCACTACTAGCACTGAATACATTGTTGTTGTTACTGCGAGTCACACGTTTAGCCGTGCCACTCAGTAAGCTGTTCTTTTCGACACTTCTTTTCGATTTTTTTTATTTGTTCTAATATCTCCAGCAGTGTCTAGATACATTGCAAAAATATTTGCAAAAAATGGGCGTGGTCCTTAAACAAAAGTTGTTAAGTGGCGAAATTATAATTTTTTTGGTTACCCGGGTGTAGGGTATTTAGATTTCGGCCAGGCCGAAGGCCACTTTTACTTTTTCAGATTGAATTTAATTTATTTATTTTAATTAATCAAATATTTTCTTTTTCAGATTTAATTTGATGCAACGATGGAACTCATTTTATTTGTGATTGCTTTGCTGGAGATTTCTTTGGCCCAAAAATCTAATACTTCTTTAGACGATTTAATTAATAATATTTTTAATACAACAAAAATTAAAGGAGAAATTTCAGAATTAGTTCATATCGAACCAACTCACACTCCAACATTGAATCCTATGTTCCTTAAATCACAAGCAGACAAATATAAATCTTGCGGATATGAAAGAGAATGTGTGCCACGATTTCTTTGCAAAAACGATAAAGTTATTACGGATGGAACAGGAGTGATTGATATTCGCATAGACGGTACTATTTGTGGTTATCTGGAAGTGTGCTGCGAAATTAATAATAAAGTATGAGAAATTTTATTGCATTTACTATTGTGAAAAGTTTAAAAAATAATTTATTTTTCAAGACAACGAATCCCATCATAAGCCCAGTTCCACCTGTGCAACACCTTGGTTGTGGATATCGTAATCCTGATGGTGTTGGATTTCGAATTATTGGTGACAAAGACAACGAAGCTCAATTCGGCGAGTTTCCTTGGATGGCAGCAATTTTGCGGGAAGAGCCAGCACCTGAAGAAAATCTTAATCTGTATGAATGTGGAGGTGCAATAATCACACCAACTGTTATAATGACTGCTGCACACTGTGTTCAAAATCGTGAAGCTAAAACGTTGCTTGTCCGCGCAGGTGAATGGGATACGCAAACAACAAGTGAAGTCATACCAGTTCAGAATAGACGTGTGCAGGATATAATAATACACGAGGAGTACAACAAAGGTTCTCTCTATAATGATATTGCCCTTTTGATACTATCAAGTCCTTTTGAATGGCGAGAAAATGTTCGCCCTGTTTGTCTACCTCCAACTGATGTTACCTTTGATTATTTACGGTGTTATGCAACCGGATGGGGCAAAGACAAATTTGGAAAAGACGGTACCTACCAAGTAATTTTGAAAAAGATTGATTTGCCGATTATGCCGCAAAATGTTTGTCAGGCGAATTTGCGCACTACTCGCTTGGGAAGGTTTTTCGAACTACATGAGAGCTTTATATGCGCAGGTGGAGAGAAAGATAAGGATACTTGCAAAGGGGATGGTGGATCACCATTAATATGCCCAATACCGAACCAGAAAGACCGCTTTTATCAAGCTGGTATTGTCGCTTGGGGTATCGGCTGTGGCGAGGAAAATATACCAGGTATATATGCCAGCGTATCACATTTACGCAAATGGATCGATGAAAAACTTGCACATGAGAAGATTGATACTACATATTTTACGCCTTAAAACACCTATAGTAAAAATTGTATATTAATTAAAATAGTTGCAGTTAACTTTCATCTTGTAGAACTAACGAAATTCCGCAAGATCATATCTCTTTTCTGTAATTTCGGATATGTAGACATACGACCAATAAAATTGAAACAGCCTTCCAGAGGAAGCTACGTGTTTTTTGGAGTACTATCAAAATTTATATGTACAATATATATATATATATATATATGTATATGTATATATATATATATATATATATATATATATATATATATATATATATATATATATATATATATATATATATATATATATATATATATATATATATATATATATATATATATATATATATATATATATATATATATATATATATATATATATATACTGTATACTCTAATTTGCGAGCTCGCAAATTAGAACCGCTTTGTTTTTGAGGCAATTCTAATTTCTGAATTATTCTAATTTCTGGACGTTTTTTATCATATAAAAAATAAAAAATTGAGTAAATTTACTTCCAAAAACTAAAATAAAACACGTAACAATTCAGTCCAAAACATTAAATGTATTTTTTTAAATTAAAAATATGAATATAAAAAAAACTAATGGCAACAAAACATAACAATTCAGTTAAATTACCTCACATGTATTTTTTTTAATTAAAAACTAAAATATTTTATTTAAATAATAAAGTTAAAAGTTATTTGAGGGATAGACTGCACAATGGCCAAATTTACAACTAATCTTTGTTTGACATATAATCAGTTATATTTGTTTGTATTTTTGGTTTCATCGAACCCGAAATATCATTACGGAGAGCCAAAAGTTTGCTTATGTGCTTAGTGAAAAACAATTCACTGTTATTGCACCATTTTATTAAATTATTTACGCTTTTAATGGCCATAGTATGAGAGACAACTAGTGAGACTTCATCAGCAATCTTAAATAAATAAATCTTTGAACAGCAATGAAAAATATTTAAGTGTTTCTATAGCCGACAACAATATTAAAATATGTTTGACCTGCGTTTACAACCCTAATAAAAGTAATAACCTTTCCGCTTTCTTTACTGATTTATATGAACTGTCACCCAACTTCGATTTCTTCATGTTATGTGGAGACTTTAATATAAATTTGTCAAAGGTCTGCCAGTTTAACCTACCGCGGCCTCCTCTTGCCTAACACAAAGCCCCTTACAACAACAGTCACAAAATACATAAAGTGGCGGCGATGTAAGAAATGCAACACAAGTACAAGCGAAGCAAGATTACCAGCGCTTGCACTACTCTACAACCGTTTATTAAATTAACAGCGGCCGTTCCAAACACATAACCTACAACACAGCTACAACTAAGTCAGCTACCCAGCAACAGCATTCCTACATAACACTCGAGAAGAAGATATTGATACAAAGGGGTGTACTATACATTCACAGCAAAGTCAAACATAAATGTACAAGACCCAAACATAAATGTATAAGAAAAATTTAATATCGTTTGTACGATACTAAATTTTTCTTTCCCGAGGGGTGGAGAGATGTTGTATGTCGCATTCACACCGTCAAGGCAAGAACATTGGCACTTATTAATAACACAGTTAGTGAGTCAAGGTCAAGTTCAGCCTTTAGTGCAAGTCAAGCGTTTTGTTTGGGAAACTCGAAAGCCAAGCTAGTAACCATCGCACTCTGCATGGTAGCAAGTGTGGAAGCTAATTATAAGTTCTGGGCAAGGCTCTCGAAAGCCAAGTTAGCAACCAGCACAGTCTGCATGATAGCAAGTGTGGAAGCTAACTGCCGAGAAATAGCTTTTCTCGAGCTCAAACCAAGGAGCTTTCAGAATAAATAAAATTAGCCAAAACAAAAAGTAAAGAGCAAACGCGGAAGAAATTAAATCGTTCCCAATTTAATTCTGCCGACGTTAATATTGGCAAATATTAATATTAAGAATTTAATATTGCAAAATAGTGGAATTGCGACATACCGGTCCACTTTAGTTTCGCCGACGGCTACGTCGACCAAGCTTAAGTGGAAATAAGTAAATGTTTGGAAGTTGAGTTCTTTTTGTGAGCCCACAGCGCGCAGACCGCCGCTGCATTGAATAAGAAATAAGAGGACGTAGAAGAAGAACCAGGTCTTTCATTGGAACGATCCGTTTTCAGTAGGACACCACAACGATCCGTTTTCAGTAGGACACCACAACAGGTATTTAGCAGAAGTACTCGGCTTTCCAGAGGAGTGCACCCCTTTTATGCCGCGATTCCGTTCCAACGAACCACGCCTTACCGTTAGAATTCGTTTTTCGGTCGCGTCATTAGATTGTGGAATAGTCTCCCTGCGCATGTCTTCCCGCCCACTTACAGCGTCGAAACCTTTAAGCGAGGTGTAAACCGTCACTACTCCCTCTTTCCCCATCCCACTAATCTGTCATCCCTTCGGAACCAACAAATGCTTTGCATGGATAGGGGGCATCCCCTGAGCTTGTTTTCATCTGCCATAAAAAAAAGGCTGAGGATTGGTTAAATACGCTGCTGTTGCTACTGAAGATGATGATGAATGAGGGTGAAATTTAGTATTATGCCTCTGAAGGTTTACATGTCGTGCAAATTTTATCCCACATTCGCTGCAATCGAATGCATGCTTCTCGTGCTTCGACTCAACGTAGCGTTTTAAGCTGCGTTTTTCAGAGAGGCGCTGACCACACTCGCTACAAATAGAGCCTTTCATATTATTAGAATTGGTGTTGTTGTTGTTGTTGTTGCTGTTGCCGTTAGTAGCCATGGTAGTAGTGGTGGTGACGGTGGTGGTGGCGGTGACGGTGGAGGCGATGTTGATGTTGATGATGTTGTTGATGGTTTTATTGATATTGCTGCTTATGTTGTTGTTGTTGGTTTTTGTTAATATTGTGGCTTTTGTTGTTGGTTTTGTTGTTTCTGCTGTTGTTGTTTGTTGTTGTTGTTGTTTTCTGCTGCTGTTGATGTTCTTGGTGCTGCTCATGCTGTAGAATATATTATACATACAAATCTACAGACTACAGAAAAAATAAAATATTACACATATTCTTATTATATTATTTTATATTTTTAAAAATTGTTGTATTGTTATTAATATAATTATAATTATACTTATATAATACTTTCAACTACCAATTATTAATTACTATTTATTTTGTATATAAATTCACTTACCTCGTAAATAATGTGTTTTCTCCTTATCTGTAGTTGTTATTGGTATTGTTGTTGTTGATATTGTTGTTGTTGATGAAGGTGATGGTGTTGGTTTTGTTTGTCTTATTTAAAGTTTTTAGAGTTTTTCGCTCCTTAAAATGTTTTTAGCTTTTTTGAAATGTTTTCTAAATGTTTTTTTTTAATGTTTTAACTTTTTATTGAAATGTTTATAAGTATTCTACTTTTTGAAATTTTTTTAAATTTTTGAAATGTTTTCTAAATTTTTAACTTTTTTAAAATGTTTTAACTTTTTATTGAAATGTTAATAAGTATTTCACTTTTTGAAAATGTTTTAACTTTTTATTGAAATGTTGTGTGCACTTTTCTGTTTAAATGTTTTCTAAGTTTTCACTTTTTTAAAACGTTTTAACTTTTTATTGAAATGCTGAGTGCACTTTTTAATAATATTTTATTTACATTTTACGTTTCCACCTTAAATTTTTGACGTTAAAATTTTTGACTTTAAAATTTCAACAAGCTACGAAGACAAAAAATCAAATGATACAACTTCTTGATGCTACGTTCAGATACTGAATGAAGTTTGATTGTAAGTTTCAGTCCTTTCATACTCCGGCTGAAACCCTTATAAATTAAAAAAAGAAAAAGAAACATGTCAACAAAAACGAAATTGAAATGAAAAAATCTGTATATGTTCAATCATGTTCGGTTCTGTTCCGCCTAATTTCATTACATTCTTCGGAAATGTTTACATTAATTTAATTCCTAGCAAATTCGAGTCAAGCCACAGTTCAGTCCCAAGCAATTAAATAAACAATACAAAACACTCTACCTCTGCTTAGGCAGCCCCACGCTCCAGATCATGCATGCACGCAAAGCCGCAGTTCGATCCGTTCACTTTATATTTACATTAAATTTCACTACGCTTCTGGGGCGGCGTCTCAAAAGCGAAGCACTACAATAACAACTACAACAGCATACTACCTAAATTTCCTAAAAAATAACTCCACTCACCAACCCTATGCTCAACATAAGCCACAGTTCGCCTTCTCCAATAAACAAAACGAACAAAGCCCACCATAATTCACACTCACTCTTGTCACTTATGCTCTCCCAGTACTCACATACCATAACACACATCTCTCCCCTCCCTCTCCCTGCGGCAAGCATCTTGCACTTATTTTTTCGTTGCCTACCAGACAGAACATATGTCTCTGCTTTTGAAAAAAACGCCCCTGGACATAAAATTCAAAAAGACATATTTTCAGTCCTACTTGGTTCTATTGGTAATTGGTTTTAAAAGTTTCAATAATCCTCTTCACTACAACTTTTCAAAAAATCTCAGATTTTTCACGAATGGTTTCACCGAATATTTATTAAAGAGGTAAGAACAAATATTGAGATCAGTTTTAGTAATTTTAAAATATTTTTCAATTTACAGGTGATCCGCTTTTCTCAGGAAAATAATTTGCCACCGAAAGCCATTTTGCTTATAGATAATTGCATCGCTCATGCACCCATTGAGAAACTTAAAAGTGACGATGGAAACATCAAAACCCTATTAAGTTAACAAAGCTCAATTACAGAAGTATGTTTCTTTCTCAATTAATTGCTGAAGGTGGTGAACTGAAGAATCGCTTGAAATCCCACTCAATCCGCAATGCAATATTATTACTGAAACAAGCTTGGGATGAGGTACCACAAAGTGTTATGAAGAAATCTTGGTCAAAGTTGTCCAATTGGGACTCTAACCAATACGACAGCGACGATGACGTGCAAATAGCACAATTGTTGCAAATAGATCAGGACTGCAACGAAGTTATTCAGAGAACTCTAGCTCTTTTAGAAGAAATAGCTCCAAACGATTGTATTGGTATAGAAGACATCGACAGATGGAATAAAGATATGTTTGATGACGGATCTGTATATGTTCTCAGTAGCGATGGTGAGCCTTCAGATAGCAGCGAAGACGATGAAGTCTGAAGTCTGATGAAGTCTCACTAGTTGTCTCTCATACTATGGCCATTAAAAGCGTAAATAATTTAATAAAATGGTGCAATAACAGTGAATTGTTTTTCACTAAGCACATAAGCAAACTTTTGGCTCTCCGTAATGATATTTCGGGTTCGATGAAACCAAAAATACAAACAAATATAACTGATTATATGTCAAACAAAGATTAGTTGTAAATTTGGCCATTGTGCAGTCTATCCCTCAAATAACTTTTAACTTTATTATTTAAATAAAATATTTTAGTTTTTAATTAAAAAAAATTCATGTGAGGTAATTTAACTGAATTGTTATGTTTTGTTGCCATTAGTTTTTTTTATATTCATATTTTTAATTTAAAAAAATACATTTAATGTTTTGGACTGAATTGTTACGTGTTTTATTTTAGTTTTTGGAAGTACATTTACTCAATTTTTTATTTTTTATATGATAAAAAACGTCCAGAAATTAGAATAATTCAGAAATTAGAATTGCCACAAAAAAAAAAATATATATATATATAGACGATATATAGCGTAGACGAGTATATATATATATATATATATACAAATATATATATATATATATATATATATATATATATATATATATATATATATATATATATATATATATATATATATATATAAACAAAGCGGTTCTAATTTGCGAGCTCGCAAATTAGAACCGCTTTGTTTTTGAGGCAATTCTAATTTCTGAAGTATTCTAATTTCTGGACGTTTTTTATCATATAAAAAATAAAAAATTGAGTAAATGTACTTCCAAAAACTAAAATAAAGCACGTAACAATTCAGTCCAAAACATTAAATGTATTTTTTTAAATTAAAAATATGAATATAAAAAAAACTAATGGCAACAAAACATAACAATTAAGTTAAATTACCTCACATGAATTTTTTTTAATTAAAAACTAAAATATTTTATTTAAATAATAAAGTTAAAAGTTATTTGAGGGATAGACTGCACAATGGCCAAATTTACAACTAATCTTTGTTTGACATATAATCAGTTATATTTGTTTGTATTTTTGGTTTCATCGAACCCGAAATATCATTACGGAGAGCCAAAAGTTTGCTTATGTGCTTAGTGAAAAACAATTCACTGTTATTGCACCATTTTATTAAATTATTTACGCTTTTAATGGCCATAGTATGAGAGACAACTAGTGAGACTTCATCAGACTTCAGACTTCATCGTCTTCGCTGCTATCTGAAGGCTCACCATCGCTACTGAGAACATATACAGATCCGTCATCAAACATATCTTTATTCCATCTGTCGATGTCTTCTATACCAATACAATCGTTTGGAGCTATTTCTTCTAAAAGAGCTAGAGTTCTCTGAATAACTTCGTTGCAGTCCTGATCTATTTGCAACAATTGTGCTATTTGCACGTCATCGTCCCTGTCGTATTGGTTAGAGTCCCAATTGGACAACTTTGACCAAGATTTCTTCATAACACTTTGTGGTACCTCATCCCAAGCTTGTTTCAGTAATAATATTGCATTGCGGATTGAGTGGGATTTCAAGCGATTCTTCAGTTCACCACCTTCAGCAATTAATTGAGAAAGAAACATACTTCTGTAATTGAGCCTTGTTAACTTAATAGGGTTTTGATGTTTCCATCGTCACTTTTAAGTTTCTCAATGGGTGCATGAGCGATGCAATTATCTATAAGCAAAATGGCTTTCGGTGGCAAATTATTTTCCTGAGAAAAGCGGATCACCTGTAAATTGAAAAATATTTTAAAATTACTAAAACTGATCTCAATATTTGTTCTTACCTCTTTAATAAATATTCGGTGAAACCATTCGTGAAAAATCTGAGATTTTTTGAAAAGTTGTAGTGAAGAGGATTATTGAAACTTTTAAAACCAATTACCAATAGAACCAAGTAGGACTGAAAATCTGTCTTTTTAAATTTTATGTCCAGGGGCGTTTTTTTCAAAAGCAGAGACATATGTTCTGTCTGGTAGGCAACGAAAAAATAAGTGCAAGATGCTTGCCGCAGGGAGAGGGAGGGGAGAGATGTGTGTTATGGTATGTGAGTACTGGGAGAGCATAAGTGACAAGAGTGAGTGTGAATTATGGTGGGCTTTGTTCGTTTTGTTTATTGGAGAAGGCGAACTGTGGCTTATGTTGAGCATAGGGTTGGTGAGTGGAGTTATTTTTTAGGAAATTTAGGTAGTATGCTGTTGTAGTTGTTATTGTAGTGCTTCGCTTTTGAGACGCCGCCCCAGAAGCGTAGTGAAATTTAATGTAAATATAAAGTGAACGGATCGAACTGCGGCTTTGCGTGCATGCATGATCTGGAGCGTGGGGCTGCCTAAGCAGAGGTAGAGTGTTTTGTATTGTTTATTTAATTGCTTGGGACTGAACTGCGGCTTGACTCGAATTTGCTAGGAATTAAATTAATGTAAACATTTCCGAAGAATGTAATGAAATTAGGCGGAACAGAACCGAACATGATTGAACATATACAGATTTTTTCATTTCAATTTCGTTTTTGTTGACATGTTTCTTATTCTTTTTTTAATTTATAAGGGTTTCAGCCGGAGTATGAAAGGACTGAAACTTACAATCAAACTTCATTCAGTATCTGAACGTAGCATCAAGAAGTTGTATCATTTGAAATTTTGTCTTCGTAGCTTGTTGAAATTTTAAAGTCAAAAATTTTAACGTCAAAAATTTAAGGTGGAAACGTAAAATGTAAATAAAATATTATTAAAAAGTGCACTCAGCATTTCAATAAAAAGTTAAAACGTTTTAAAAAAGTGAAAACTTAGAAAACATTTAAACAGAAAAGTGCACACAACATTTCAATAAAAAGTTAAAACATTTTCAAAAAGTGAAATACTTATTAACATTTCAATAAAAAGTTAAAACATTTTAAAAAAGTTAAAAATTTAGAAAACATTTCAAAAATTTAAAAAAATTTCAAAAAGTAGAATACTTATAAACATTTCAATAAAAAGTTAAAACATTAAAAAAAAAAACATTTAGAAAACATTTCAAAAAAGCTAAAAACATTTTAAGGAGCGAAAAACTCTAAAAACTTTAAATAAGACAAACAAAACCAACACCATCACCTTCATCAACAACAACAACAACAAGATCAACAACAACAATACCAATAACAACTACAGATAAGGAGAAAACACATTATTTACGAGGTAAGTGAATTTATATACAAAATAAATAGTAATTAATAATTGGTAGTTGAAAGTATTATATAAGTATAATTATAATTATATTAATAACAATACAACAATTTTTAAAAATATAAAATAATATAATAAGAATATGTGTAATATTTTCTTTTTTCTGTAGTCTGTAGATTTGTATGTATAATATATTCTACAGCATGAGCAGCACCAAGAACATCAACAGCAGCAGAAAACAACAACAACAAACAACAACAGCAGAAACAACAAAACCAACAACAAAAGCCACAATATTAACAAAAACCAACAACAACAACATAAGCAGCAATATCAATAAAACCATCAACAACATCATCAACATCAACATCGCCTCCACCGTCACCGCCACCACCACCGTCACCACCACTACTACCATGGCTACTAACGGCAACAGCAACAACAACAACAACAACACCAATTCTAATAATATGAAAGGCTCTATTTGTAGCGTGTGTGGTCAGCGCTTCTCTGAAAAACGCAGCTTAAAACGCTACGTTGAGTCGAAGCACGAGAAGCATGCATTCGATTGCAGCGAATGTGGGATAAAATTTGCACGACATGTAAACCTTCAGAGGCATAATACTAAATTTCACCCTCATTCATCATCATCTTCAGTAGCAACAGCAGCGTATTTAACCAATCCTCAGCCTTTTTTTTATGGCAGATGAAACCAAGCTCAGGGGATGCCCCCTATCCATGCAAAGCATTTGTTGGTTCCGAAGGGATGACAGATTAGTGGGATGGGGAAAGAGGGAGTAGTGACGGTTTACACCTCGCTTAAAGGTTTCGACGCTGTAAGTGGGCGGGAAGACATGCGCAGGGAGACTATTCCACAATCTAATGACGCGACCGAAAAACGAATTCTAACGGTAAGGCGTGGTTCGTTGGAACGGAATCGCGGCATAAAAGGGGTGCACTCCTCTGGAAAGCCGAGTACTTCTGCTAAATACCTGTTGTGGTGTCCTACTGAAAACGGATCGTTGTGGTGTCCTACTGAAAACGGATCGTTCCAATGAAAGACCTGGTTCTTCTTCTACGTCCTCTTATTTCTTATTCAATGCAGCGGCGGTCTGCGCGCTGTGGGCTCACAAAAAGAACTCAACTTCCAAACATTTACTTATTTCCACTTAAGCTTGGTCGACGTAGCCGTCGGCGAAACTAAAGTGGACCGGTATGTCGCAATTCCACTATTTTGCAATATTAAATTCTTAATATTAATATTTGCCAATATTAACGTCGGCAGAATTAAATTGGGAACGATTTAATTTCTTCCGCGTTTGCTCTTTACTTTTTGTTTTGGCTAATTTTATTTATTCTGAAAGCTTCTTGGTTTGAGCTCGAGAAAAGCTATTTCTCGGCAGTTAGCTTCCACACTTGCTATCATGCAGACTGTGCTGTTTGCTAACTTGGCTTTCGAGAGCCTTGCCCAGAACTTATAATTAGCTTCCACACTTGCTACCATGCAGAGTGCGATGGTTACTAGCTTGGCTTTCGAGTTTCCCAAACAAAACGCTTGACTTGCACTAAAGGCTGAACTTGACCTTGACTCACTAACTGCGTTATTAATAAGTGCCAATGTTCTTGCCTTGACGGTGTGAATGCGACATACAACATCTCTCCACCCCTCGGGAAAGAAAAATTTAGTATCGTACAAACGATATTAAATTTTTCTTGTACATTTATGTTTGGGTCTTGTACATTTATGTTTGACTTTGCTGTGAATGTATAGTACACCCCTTTGTATCAATATCTTCTTCTCGAGTGTTATGTAGGAATGCTGTTGCTGGGTAGCTGACTTAGTTGTAGCTGTGTTGTAGGTTATGTGTTTGGAACGGCCGCTGTTAATTTAATAAACGGTTGTAGAGTAGTGCAAGCGCTGGTAATCTTGCTTCGCTTGTACTTGTGTTGCATTTCTTACATCGCCGCCACTTTATGTATTTTGTGACTGTTGTTGTAAGGGGCTTTGTGTTAGGCAAGAGGAGGCCGCGGTAGGTTAAACTGGCAGACCTTTGACAAATTTATATTAAAGTCTCCACATAACATGAAGAAATCGAAGTTGGGTGACAGTTCATATAAATCAGTAAAGAAAGCGGAAAGGTTATTACTTTTATTAGGGTTGTAAACGCAGGTCAAACATATTTTAATATTGTTGTCGGCTATAGAAACACTTAAATATTTTTCATTGCTGTTCAAAGATTTATTTATTTAAGATTGCTGATGAAGTCTCACTAGTTGTCTCTCATACTATGGCCATTAAAAGCGTAAATAATTTAATAAAATGGTGCAATAACAGTGAATTGTTTTTCACTAAGCACAAAGGCAAACTTTTGGCTCTCCGTAATGATATTTCGGGTTCGATGAAACCAAAAATACAAACAAATATAACTGATTATATGTCAAACAAAGATTAGTTGTAAATTTGGCCATTGTGCAGTCTATCCCTCAAATAACTTTTAACTTTATTATTTAAATAAAATATTTTAGTTTTTAATTAAAAAAAATACATGTGAGGTAATTTAACTGAATTGTTATGTTTTGTTGCCATTAGTTTTTTTTATATTCATATTTTTAATTTAAAAAAATACATTTAATGTTTTGGACTGAATTGTTACGTGTTTTATTTTAGTTTTTGGAAGTACATTTACTCAATTTTTTATTTTTTATATGATAAAAAACGTCCAGAAATTAGAATAATTCAGAAATTAGAATTGCCTCAAAAAAAAAAAATATATATATATATAGACGATATATAGCGTAGACGAGTATATATATATATATATATATATATATATATATATATATATATATATATATATATATATATATATATATATATATATATATATATATATATATATAAACAAAGCGGGTCTAATTTGCGAGCTCGCAAATTAGAACCGCTTTGTTTTTGAGGCAATTCTAATTTCTGAAGTATTCTAATTTCTGGACGTTTTTTATCATATAAAAAATAAAAAATTGAGTAAATTTACTTCCAAAAACTAAAATAAAGCACGTAACAATTCAGTCCAAAACATTAAATGTATTTTTTTAAATTAAAAATATGAATATAAAAAAAACTAATGGCAACAAAACATAACAATTCAGTTAAATTACCTCACATGAATTTTTTTTAATTAAAAACTAAAATATTTTATTTAAATAATAAAGTTAAAAGTTATTTGAGGGATAGACTGCACAATGGCCAAATTTACAACTAATCTATGTTTGACATATAATCAGTTATATTTGTTTGTATTTTTGGTTTCATCGAACCCGAAATATCATTACGGAGAGCCAAAAGTTTGCTTATGTGCTTAGTGAAAAACAATTCACTGTTATTGCACCATTTTATTAAATTATTTACGCTTTTAATGGCCATAGTATGAGAGACAACTAGTGAGACTTCATCAGACTTCAGACTTCATCGTCTTCGCTGCTATCTGAAGGCTCACCATCGCTACTGAGAACATATACAGATCCGTCATCAAACATATCTTTATTCCATCTGTCGATGTCTTCTATACCAATACAATCGTTTGGAGCTATTTCTTCTAAAAGAGCTAGAGTTCTCTGAATAACTTCGTTGCAGTCCTGATCTATTTGCAACAATTGTGCTATTTGCACGTCATCGTCGCTGTCGTATTGGTTAGAGTCCCAATTGGACAACTTTGACCAAGATTTCTTCATAACACTTTGTGGTACCTCATCCCAAGCTTGTTTCAGTAATAATATTGCATTGCGGATTGAGTGGGATTTCAAGCGATTCTTCAGTTCACCACCTTCAGCAATTAATTGAGAAAGAAACATACTTCTGTAATTGAGCCTTGTTAACTTAATAGGGTTTTGATGTTTCCATCGTCACTTTTAAGTTTCTCAATGGGTGCATGAGCGATGCAATTATCTATAAGCAAAATGGCTTTCGGTGGCAAATTATTTTCCTGAGAAAAGCGGATCACCTGTAAATTGAAAAATATTTTAAAATTACTAAAACTGATCTCAATATTTGTTCTTACCTCTTTAATAAATATTCGGTGAAACCATTCGTGAAAAATCTGAGATTTTTTGAAAAGTTGTAGTGAAGAGGATTATTGAAACTTTTAAAACCAATGACCAATAGAACCAAGTAGGACTGAAAATCTGTCTTTTTAAATTTTATGTCCAGGGGCGTTTTTTTCAAAAGCAGAGACATATGTTCTGTCTGGTAGGCAACGAAAAAATAAGTGCAAGATGCTTGCCGCAGGGAGAGGGAGGGGAGAGATGTGTGTTATGGTATGTGAGTACTGGGAGAGCATAAGTGACAAGAGTGAGTGTGAATTATGGTGGGCTTTGTTCGTTTTGTTTATTGGAGAAGGCGAACTGTGGCTTATGTTGAGCATAGGGTTGGTGAGTGGAGTTATTTTTTAGGAAATTTAGGTAGTATGCTGTTGTAGTTGTTATTGTAGTGCTTCGCTTTTGAGACGCCGCCCCAGAAGCGTATTGAAATTTAATGTAAATATAAAGTGAACGGATCGAACTGCGGCTTTGCGTGCATGCATGATCTGGAGCGTGGGGCTGCCTAAGCAGAGGTAGAGTGTTTTGTATTGTTTATTTAATTGCTTGGGACTGAACTGCGGCTTGACTCGAATTTGCTAGGAATTAAATTAATGTAAACATTTCCGAAGAATGTAATGAAATTAGGCGGAACAGAACCGAACATGATTGAACATATACAGATTTTTTCATTTCAATTTCGTTTTTGTTGACATGTTTCTTATTCTTTTTTTAATTTATAAGGGTTTCAGCCGGAGTATGAAAGGACTGAAACTTACAATCAAACTTCATTCAGTATCTGAACGTAGCATCAAGAAGTTGTATCATTTGAAATTTTGTCTTCGTAGCTTGTTGAAATTTTAAAGTCAAAAATTTTAACGTCAAAAATTTAAGGTGGAAACGTAAAATGTAAATAAAATATTATTAAAAAGTGCACTCAGCATTTCAATAAAAAGTTAAAACGTTTTAAAAAAGTGAAAACTTAGAAAACATTTAAACAGAAAAGTGCACACAACATTTCAATAAAAAGTTAAAACATTTTCAAAAAGTGAAATACTTATTAACATTTCAATAAAAAGTTAAAACATTTTAAAAAAGTTAAAAATTTAGAAAACATTTCAAAAATTTAAAAAAATTTCAAAAAGTAGAATACTTATAAACATTTCAATAAAAAGTTAAAACATTAAAAAAAAAACATTTAGAAAACATTTCAAAAAAGCTAAAAACATTTTAAGGAGCGAAAAACTCTAAAAACTTTAAATAAGACAAACAAAACCAACACCATCACCTTCATCAACAACAACAACAACAAGATCAACAACAACAATACCAATAACAACTACAGATAAGGAGAAAACACATTATTTACGAGGTAAGTGAATTTATATACAAAATAAATAGTAATTAATAATTGGTAGTTGAAAGTATTATATAAGTATAATTATAATTATATTAATAACAATACAACAATTTTTAAAAATATAAAATAATATAATAAGAATATGTGTAATATTTTCTTTTTTCTGTAGTCTGTAGATTTGTATGTATAATATATTCTACAGCATGAGCAGCACCAAGAACATCAACAGCAGCAGAAAACAACAACAACAAACAACAACAGCAGAAACAACAAAACCAACAACAAAAGCCACAATATTAACAAAAACCAACAACAACAACATAAGCAGCAATATCAATAAAACCATCAACAACATCATCAACATCAACATCGCCTCCACCGTCACCGCCACCACCACCGTCACCACCACTACTACCATGGCTACTAACGGCAACAGCAACAACAACACCAACAACACCAATTCTAATAATATGAAAGGCTCTATTTGTAGCGTGTGTGGTCAGCGCTTCTCTGAAAAACGCAGCTTAAAACGCTACGTTGAGTCGAAGCACGAGAAGCATGCATTCGATTGCAGCGAATGTGGGATAAAATTTGCACGACATGTAAACCTTCAGAGGCATAATACTAAATTTCACCCTCATTCATCATCATCTTCAGTAGCAACAGCAGCGTATTTAACCAATCCTCAGCCTTTTTTTTATGGCAGATGAAACCAAGCTCAGGGGATGCCCCCTATCCATGCAAAGCATTTGTTGGTTCCGAAGGGATGACAGATTAGTGGGATGGGGAAAGAGGGAGTAGTGACGGTTTACACCTCGCTTAAAGGTTTCGACGCTGTAAGTGGGCGGGAAGACATGCGCAGGGAGACTATTCCACAATCTAATGACGCGACCGAAAAACGAATTCTAACGGTAAGGCGTGGTTCGTTGGAACGGAATCGCGGCATAAAAGGGGTGCACTCCTCTGGAAAGCCGAGTACTTCTGCTAAATACCTGTTGTGGTGTCCTACTGAAAACGGATCGTTGTGGTGTCCTACTGAAAACGGATCGTTCCAATGAAAGACCTGGTTCTTCTTCTACGTCCTCTTATTTCTTATTCAATGCAGCGGCGGTCTGCGCGCTGTGGGCTCACAAAAAGAACTCAACTTCCAAACATTTACTTATTTCCACTTAAGCTTGGTCGACGTAGCCGTCGGCGAAACTAAAGTGGACCGGTATGTCGCAATTCCACTATTTTGCAATATTAAATTCTTAATATTAATATTTGCCAATATTAACGTCGGCAGAATTAAATTGGGAACGATTTAATTTCTTCCGCGTTTGCTCTTTACTTTTTGTTTTGGCTAATTTTATTTATTCTGAAAGCTTCTTGGTTTGAGCTCGAGAAAAGCTATTTCTCGGCAGTTAGCTTCCACACTTGCTATCATGCAGACTGTGCTGTTTGCTAACTTGGCTTTCGAGAGCCTTGCCCAGAACTTATAATTAGCTTCCACACTTGCTACCATGCAGAGTGCGATGGTTACTAGCTTGGCTTTCGAATTTCCCAAACAAAACGCTTGACTTGCACTAAAGGCTGAACTTGACCTTGACTCACTAACTGCGTTATTAATAAGTGCCAATGTTCTTGCCTTGACGGTGTGAATGCGACATACAACATCTCTCCACCCCTCGGGAAAGAAAAATTTAGTATCGTACAAACGATATTAAATTTTTCTTGTACATTTATGTTTGGGTCTTGTACATTTATGTTTGACTTTGCTGTGAATGTATAGTACACCCCTTTGTATCAATATCTTCTTCTCGAGTGTTATGTAGGAATGCTGTTGCTGGGTAGCTGACTTAGTTGTAGCTGTGTTGTAGGTTATGTGTTTGGAACGGCCGCTGTTAATTTAATAAACGGTTGTAGAGTAGTGCAAGCGCTGGTAATCTTGCTTCGCTTGTACTTGTGTTGCATTTCTTACATCGCCGCCACTTTATGTATTTTGTGACTGTTGTTGTAAGGGGCTTTGTGTTAGGCAAGAGGAGGCCGCGGTAGGTTAAACTGGCAGACCTTTGACAAATTTATATTAAAGTCTCCACATAACATGAAGAAATCGAAGTTGGGTGACAGTTCATATAAATCAGTAAAGAAAGCGGAAAGGTTATTACTTTTATTAGGGTTGTAAACGCAGGTCAAACATATTTTAATATTGTTGTCGGCTATAGAAACACTTAAATATTTTTCATTGCTGTTCAAAGATTTATTTATTTAAGATTGCTGATGAAGTCTCACTAGTTGTCTCTCATACTATGGCCATTAAAAGCGTAAATAATTTAATAAAATGGTGCAATAACAGTGAATTGTTTTTCACTAAGCACAAAGGCAAACTTTTGGCTCTCCGTAATGATATTTCGGGTTCGATGAAACCAAAAATACAAACAAATATAACTGATTATATGTCAAACAAAGATTAGTTGTAAATTTGGCCATTGTGCAGTCTATCCCTCAAATAACTTTTAACTTTATTATTTAAATAAAATATTTTAGTTTTTAATTAAAAAAAATACATGTGAGGTAATTTAACTGAATTGTTATGTTTTGTTGCCATTAGTTTTTTTTATATTCATATTTTTAATTTAAAAAAATACATTTAATGTTTTGGACTGAATTGTTACGTGTTTTATTTTAGTTTTTGGAAGTACATTTACTCAATTTTTTATTTTTTATATGATAAAAAACGTCCAGAAATTAGAATAATTCAGAAATTAGAATTGCCTCAAAAAAAAAAATATATATATATATATAGACGATATATAGCGTAGACGAGTATATATATATATATATATATATATATATATATATATATATATATATATATATATATATATATATATATATATATATATATATATATATATATATATATATATATATATATATATATATATATATATATATATATATATATATATATATATATATATATATATATATATATATAAACAAAGCGGGTCTAATTTGCGAGCTCGCAAATTAGAACCGCTTTGTTTTTGAGGCAATTCTAATTTCTGAAGTATTCTAATTTCTGGACGTTTTTTATCATATAAAAAATAAAAAATTGAGTAAATTTACTTCCAAAAACTAAAATAAAGCACGTAACAATTCAGTCCAAAACATTAAATGTATTTTTTTAAATTAAAAATATGAATATAAAAAAAACTAATGGCAACAAAACATAACAATTCAGTTAAATTACCTCACATGAATTTTTTTTAATTAAAAACTAAAATATTTTATTTAAATAATAAAGTTAAAAGTTATTTGAGGGATAGACTGCACAATGGCCAAATTTACAACTAATCTATGTTTGACATATAATCAGTTATATTTGTTTGTATTTTTGGTTTCATCGAACCCGAAATATCATTACGGAGAGCCAAAAGTTTGCTTATGTGCTTAGTGAAAAACAATTCACTGTTATTGCACCATTTTATTAAATTATTTACGCTTTTAATGGCCATAGTATGAGAGACAACTAGTGAGACTTCATCAGACTTCAGACTTCATCGTCTTCGCTGCTATCTGAAGGCTCACCATCGCTACTGAGAACATATACAGATCCGTCATCAAACATATCTTTATTCCATCTGTCGATGTCTTCTATACCAATACAATCGTTTGGAGCTATTTCTTCTAAAAGAGCTAGAGTTCTCTGAATAACTTCGTTGCAGTCCTGATCTATTTGCAACAATTGTGCTATTTGCACGTCATCGTCGCTGTCGTATTGGTTAGAGTCCCAATTGGACAACTTTGACCAAGATTTCTTCATAACACTTTGTGGTACCTCATCCCAAGCTTGTTTCAGTAATAATATTGCATTGCGGATTGAGTGGGATTTCAAGCGATTCTTCAGTTCACCACCTTCAGCAATTAATTGAGAAAGAAACATACTTCTGTAATTGAGCCTTGTTAACTTAATAGGGTTTTGATGTTTCCATCGTCACTTTTAAGTTTCTCAATGGGTGCATGAGCGATGCAATTATCTATAAGCAAAATGGCTTTCGGTGGCAAATTATTTTCCTGAGAAAAGCGGATCACCTGTAAATTGAAAAATATTTTAAAATTACTAAAACTGATCTCAATATTTGTTCTTACCTCTTTAATAAATATTCGGTGAAACCATTCGTGAAAAATCTGAGATTTTTTGAAAAGTTGTAGTGAAGAGGATTATTGAAACTTTTAAAACCAATTACCAATAGAACCAAGTAGGACTGAAAATCTGTCTTTTTAAATTTTATGTCCAGGGGCGTTTTTTTCAAAAGCAGAGACATATGTTCTGTCTGGTAGGCAACGAAAAAATAAGTGCAAGATGCTTGCCGCAGGGAGAGGGAGGGGAGAGATGTGTGTTATGGTATGTGAGTACTGGGAGAGCATAAGTGACAAGAGTGAGTGTGAATTATGGTGGGCTTTGTTCGTTTTGTTTATTGGAGAAGGCGAACTGTGGCTTATGTTGAGCATAGGGTTGGTGAGTGGAGTTATTTTTTAGGAAATTTAGGTAGTATGCTGTTGTAGTTGTTATTGTAGTGCTTCGCTTTTGAGACGCCGCCCCAGAAGCGTATTGAAATTTAATGTAAATATAAAGTGAACGGATCGAACTGCGGCTTTGCGTGCATGCATGATCTGGAGCGTGGGGCTGCCTAAGCAGAGGTAGAGTGTTTTGTATTGTTTATTTAATTGCTTGGGACTGAACTGCGGCTTGACTCGAATTTGCTAGGAATTAAATTAATGTAAACATTTCCGAAGAATGTAATGAAATTAGGCGGAACAGAACCGAACATGATTGAACATATACAGATTTTTTCATTTCAATTTCGTTTTTGTTGACATGTTTCTTATTCTTTTTTTAATTTATAAGGGTTTCAGCCGGAGTATGAAAGGACTGAAACTTACAATCAAACTTCATTCAGTATCTGAACGTAGCATCAAGAAGTTGTATCATTTGAAATTTTGTCTTCGTAGCTTGTTGAAATTTTAAAGTCAAAAATTTTAACGTCAAAAATTTAAGGTGGAAACGTAAAATGTAAATAAAATATTATTAAAAAGTGCACTCAGCATTTCAATAAAAAGTTAAAACGTTTTAAAAAAGTGAAAACTTAGAAAACATTTAAACAGAAAAGTGCACACAACATTTCAATAAAAAGTTAAAACATTTTCAAAAAGTGAAATACTTATTAACATTTCAATAAAAAGTTAAAACATTTTAAAAAAGTTAAAAATTTAGAAAACATTTCAAAAATTTAAAAAAATTTCAAAAAGTAGAATACTTATAAACATTTCAATAAAAAGTTAAAACATTAAAAAAAAAAACATTTAGAAAACATTTCAAAAAAGCTAAAAACATTTTAAGGAGCGAAAAACTCTAAAAACTTTAAATAAGACAAACAAAACCAACACCATCACCTTCATCAACAACAACAACAACAAGATCAACAACAACAATACCAATAACAACTACAGATAAGGAGAAAACACATTATTTACGAGGTAAGTGAATTTATATATAAAATATATAGTAATTAATTGTTTAAAGTATTATATAAGTATAATTATAATTATATTAATAACAATACAACAATTTTTAAAAATATAAAATAATATAATAAGAATATGTGTAATATTTTCTTTTTTCTGTAGTCTGTAGATTTGTATGTATAATATATTCTACAGCATGAGCAGCACCAAGAACATCAACAGCAGCAGAAAACAACAACAACAAACAACAACAGCAGAAACAACAAAACCAACAACAAAAGCCACAATATTAACAAAAACCAACAACAACAACATAAGCAGCAATATCAATAAAACCATCAACAACATCATCAACATCAACATCGCCTCCACCGTCACCGCCACCACCACCGTCACCACCACTACTACCATGGCTACTAACGGCAACAGCAACAACAACAACAACAACACCAATTCTAATAATATGAAAGGCTCTATTTGTAGCGTGTGTGGTCAGCGCTTCTCTGAAAAACGCAGCTTAAAACGCTACGTTGAGTCGAAGCACGAGAAGCATGCATTCGATTGCAGCGAATGTGGGATAAAATTTGCACGACATGTAAACCTTCAGAGGCATAATACTAAATTTCACCCTCATTCATCATCATCTTCAGTAGCAACAGCAGCGTATTTAACCAATCCTCAGCCTTTTTTTTATGGCAGATGAAACCAAGCTCAGGGGATGCCCCCTATCCATGCAAAGCATTTGTTGGTTCCGAAGGGATGACAGATTAGTGGGATGGAGAAAGAGGGAGTAGTGACGGTTTACACCTCGCTTAAAGGTTTCGACGCTGTAAGTGGGCGGGAAGACATGCGCAGGGAGACTATTCCACAATCTAATGACGCGACCGAAAAACGAATTCTAACGGTAAGGCGTGGTTCGTTGGAACGGAATCGCGGCATAAAAGGGGTGCACTCCTCTGGAAAGCCGAGTACTTCTGCTAAATACCTGTTGTGGTGTCCTACTGAAAACGGATCGTTGTGGTGTCCTACTGAAAACGGATCGTTCCAATGAAAGACCTGGTTCTTCTTCTACGTCCTCTTATTTCTTATTCAATGCAGCGGCGGTCTGCGCGCTGTGGGCTCACAAAAAGAACTCAACTTCCAAACATTTACTTATTTCCACTTAAGCTTGGTCGACGTAGCCGTCGGCGAAACTAAAGTGGACCGGTATGTCGCAATTCCACTATTTTGCAATATTAAATTCTTAATATTAATATTTGCCAATATTAACGTCGGCAGAATTAAATTGGGAACGATTTAATTTCTTCCGCGTTTGCTCTTTACTTTTTGTTTTGGCTAATTTTATTTATTCTGAAAGCTTCTTGGTTTGAGCTCGAGAAAAGCTATTTCTCGGCAGTTAGCTTCCACACTTGCTATCATGCAGACTGTGCTGTTTGCTAACTTGGCTTTCGAGAGCCTTGCCCAGAACTTATAATTAGCTTCCACACTTGCTACCATGCAGAGTGCGATGGTTACTAGCTTGGCTTTCGAGTTTCCCAAACAAAACGCTTGACTTGCACTAAAGGCTGAACTTGACCTTGACTCACTAACTGTGTTATTAATAAGTGCCAATGTTCTTGCCTTGACGGTGTGAATGCGACATACAACATCTCTCCACCCCTCGGGAAAGAAAAATTTAGTATCGTACAAACGATATTAAATTTTTCTTGTACATTTATGTTTGGGTCTTGTACATTTATGTTTGACTTTGCTGTGAATGTATAGTACACCCCTTTGTATCAATATCTTCTTCTCGAGTGTTATGTAGGAATGCTGTTGCTGGGTAGCTGACTTAGTTGTAGCTGTGTTGTAGGTTATGTGTTTGGAACGGCCGCTGTTAATTTAATAAACGGTTGTAGAGTAGTGCAAGCGCTGGTAATCTTGCTTCGCTTGTACTTGTGTTGCATTTCTTACATCGCCGCCACTTTATGTATTTTGTGACTGTTGTTGTAAGGGGCTTTGTATTAGGCAAGAGGAGGCCGCGGTAGGTTAAACTGGCAGACCTTTGACAAATTTATATAAAAGTCTCCACATAACATGAAGAAATCGAAGTTGGGTGACAGTTCATATAAATCAGTAAAGAAAGCGAAAGGTTATTACTTTTATTAGGGTTGTAAACGCAGGTCAAACATATTTTAATATTGTTGTCGGCTATAGAAACACTTAAATATTCTTCATTGCTGTTCAAAGATTTAGAAACAACAGCTGACTTTAGCATGCTCCGGCAGTATATTCCAAACCGCCACGTTTTTTTCCATGTCTATCATTTCTATGTAGAGTAAAATTCTTAATGGTATAGAACGAGCTGCTCACTTCTGTGACAAACCATGTCTCAGACACGCATATTACGTCGACAGATGAATTCTCAAAGACATGTCTTACATAATCTAGCTTATTAGCATTAAGGCTTCTGGCATTAAAGTGAGCAACTTTTAAACCCTCGTATCGTCCACACAGAACACCTACAAGAGACTTGTTATCAATGCCAAAACCATGACTAGCAGAACCACTCATAGCCACCAATACAAAGAGGACCAGAAACAAATATGCCCACTAAATCAAAGTTAAGGGCGGTAGTATAAGAAAATAAGAATAGTAGGGGGAAGTAGTACAGTAAACTAAGATTATAATGACTATAAGGAATAATTAGTTACAGTTGAGAAGCAACTGCAAAAACATAAGCGAGAACGTTAGGAAACCATTGATGCTCCAATACATCCATTGCCCGCAACTTCCTCCGTAACACCAACAATAGCGTTTAGCTCATCCAAGTCTTCTACAAGAAAACTTTCACCACCGTCAAGCTTTTTCACGAATACCAATCCTTTTTTGACATACACCGAGTGCAACTGCTTGCCACGTTTTAGTGACAAAGCATGCTGAAAGTGTTGCCGATCACGCCTCTCCAAACTCTCATTAATGAAGCAGCTAGGGGATAAGTCCAGACCAACATCATTTAATTTTAACGTCGATAAGCTGCTGCGCAGCGTAAGACATGATCCCTCTCATAGCCACTATTAAATTTGAGAATGACCGGCCGCACATGAGAGGAATTTTTTCGCGTATTATTTGCAGCTCTTTTCACACGAAAAATGCTCTTCAACGGTGGAGGACTGCAGCCAACAGTCGAACACAGCTTGTTAAAAACAAGTCGTAGATTCTCTTCAGCACTCTCAGGTATACCAAACAGCACAGCGTCCGCATCAACCTCTTTTCGGTCCAGAACACCAATTCTCTTACTTGCATTCCGCAAGGCCTCTCCCAGCGAAGCGATCTCAGATGTTTTACGAGAGTCATCTTCAATACTTTCAACTCGCGAGGAAACATCATTTATGCTGGATTTCACCTCATTAATCTTTGATAGCCAACTTGAGTTCATATCATTTAGTTTTCTAGTGAAATCCTCCCGCAATTTTGAAATCTCTTCTTTAAAGCCCATAAGTAGCGATCTATTGAGTTGTTATTGTGTATCATTCTATATATTATATTTTTTTGTCTATTTTATTAATATGAATTATATATTTTATTAATATGAAATATAAACATCATATCCTATTTCCCTAATGACCTGAATGCGTACGAGTATGGGTTTATACGCACTTAATGTAGGGTGTATGCCGCTAATGTCAGCTGTTTTGCATTTCCTGCGGATGTTTTCGCGAATATTGATTATTTCGCTTAATTTTAATTTATTTCGAAGTTTGTTTCCCCTGCTGAAATTGCAATTTTAAATCTTTCCTACCACGTTAGCGTTTTGCACACTCAGGGAAAATCGAAGTTCGGCCTGTGGAAATGTAGCATAAATTCGCGCGGTTCCCTCTGTCAATAATTATTTAACATTAAGTGCTCCGCGAACTTTCTTTTTTTTTTTTTTAATTTTAATCATTGTATTATAGTTGTAATTGTAAAATTTTAGTCAAGTTTAAACCGCTTTATCCGATCAATCAGTATCGGCTCCCGCTGGGACTTTACATAACTGCCCTGCTGGAGGACGTTGCGGCCAGGCGATGGGATCTGGAGCCCCTAGTTGGCGTTATACGAGGTCTCCAAGAAGATTTCAACGAGCACCCCACCCTCAGGAAGTTGAGGTTCCATTTGGATGTTTTCCGTGTTCTTCGTCGAGATGACCCCGAGGTCCCGGCATTGTTTTTTCCTTTTGTGCTTTATGAATTTTAAAATATCTGCAACAATACGATTTTAAAAATTATACAATAAAAAAAAATTATAACACAACAAGGTTTTATCGTATGAGTTTTCGAGTTTTGGTTTTCAAATAAGTTTTTTTTTCTAATATTTTTTAATGAAGTTATAGTTTCATACAGATTAAAAATACAATTTTTCGACTTTTTCCGATCGATTTCTCCAAAATTTTCTTTCATACAAACCTTGTACTGACAATTACGAACACAATAAAATAACAGTCAGTCAAATCGGTCGGTTTTATATTCATTAATTGGATGCTTCAGCTGCTTAGCTTACATCTGGCTTCAGGCGTTGGATTTGAATGGGCGCTCAGCGTTGGATTCTGGTCGTTGGTTTCGCACCTGTCTTAGCGTTGATTCGTGTATCACTTCGATGGTTGGTCTTTGAATAACTTGTTGCCTGGTCGTGTTGACTGGTCGCTTTGTTTTGTGCCGTATATATACAATTACTAGTGCTATCATAAGCATTGTTCCCAATGTTGCAGATGCTCCTGATATTTCGACTACATTTTGTCTCTGTTGAATTGTATGCGTCATTTCAGCCTGTTTGATTTCTGCATGTAACTCTGCTAGATCTTTCTCCCCGGCCTCCAATGTTTGCCTTAGCCTTGTATGATCCGTTATTATGATTGGTCGTAGGTTTGTTTCGGTTTTCGTGTTCAGTGTTGCGTTTGTTAAGTTGTCCTTTAGGAACTGTATTAATTCGGAATGGTCTATTTTGTCATGTACCTTGTTTATTTCATTTGTGTGACTTTCTTCGAACTCTATTGTACTGTCGTGATTATGTATTTTGCATTTCTCTGTTATTGTTAATATACCTACTCCTTTCAGAGATATTGTATTTGATCCCGTTTCACACGTTGTTTCAAATATGTTGTTTCGTATGAAGTTGTATAGCCATTTATTGGGTGTTTCCGTTTTAACTATCATTCCCCCGCTTGCCGGAGTTGCCGTAGCAATGCCTACGTTTTTTATATCTTTATTATTATGCTGCTGTAATGCTATTTCGCATGTTGGGTGCCTACCGCTTAGTTTCTTCCTTCGACTTTTACATATTAGCGTATCCTGGGAGGTAATTCCGTTTTTCCTTATTGTACCGGTTATGCGGTTGCAGTTATCTATATCATTCTTTGACAAAGCCATGAATTGCCATTCTTCTTTTGATTCGGCCATGTATTCGTATGTTTGTTTCACTGTTAAATGGTACGTTGTATTAGTAAATATTACCATCTGGTATATTTTGTATATTTTGTATATTGTAAAAAGTTCTTCCTCAGGTAATGGTATCGTTACTTTTATAAGTGTATCCCCTGCAGTGGTTAGAGTATTCACCTTAGCTAGTTGATGTGTCCTGAACACATCACTTAGCAACCATTTGGCCTTGTTCGTTAGGTCCAATTTTCCTATTTGATCCTTCAGATCATCCAATTGTAATATGGAAGGGTGCAGTGTTCCTCTGTACAAGTCATCCAGAACTTGAATCTAAAACTCCTGTTTTCCTTGTATATCTACTAGGCTAACTTGTATTGCGGCTTGTATTTCTATTGTGCGCAGTAAGTACTCTACTTGCGTTATTTTGTGTTGGTTTCGGTTATTTCTGGCTATTTGGTTAGTTATGGTGTTGGCTTGATCCCTTTGTAGTTTGTATATTTCTTCTGCTGATTGTTTTAACGCTGTCGTGGTTTTGTTATATGTTTGGAAAGGAACTCCGGGCTTTCCCCGGTTCTATAGCTGGGGCTTAACTCAGGGCTGTCCACTATGTACTATGTACTATGATAACCGAGCTTGGCATATGTGAGGTAGAACCGATGATGCCTGGCCTTAATCTGTACCGATTTGACTTGACTACTTGACTTGACTTGACTTGACTTGACTTGACTTGACTTGACTTGACTTGACTTGACTTGACTTGACTTGACTTGACTTGACTTGACTTGACTTGACTTGACTTGACTTGACTTGACTTGACTTGACTTGACTTGACTTGACTTGACTTGACTTGACTTGACTTGACTTGACTTGACTTGACTTGACTTGACTTGACTTGACTTGACTTGACTTGACTTGACTTGACTTGACTTGACTTGACTTGACTTGACTTGACTTGACTTGACTTGACTTGACTTGACTTGACTTGACTTGACTTGACTTGACTTGACTTGACTTGACTTGACTTGACTTGACTTGACTTGACTTGACTTGACTTGACTTGACTTGACTTGACTTGACTTGACTTGACTTGACTTGACTTGACTTGACTTGACTTGACTTGACTTGACTTGACTTGACTTGACTTGACTTGACTTGACTTGACTTGACTTGACTTGACTTGACTTGACTTGACTTGACTTGACTTGACTTGACTTGACTTGACTTGACTTGACTTGACTTGACTTGACTTGACTTGACTTGACTTGACTTGACTTGACTTGACTTGACTTGACTTGACTTGACTTGACTTGACTTGACTTGACTTGACTTGACTTGACTTGACTTGACTTGACTTGACTTGACTTGACTTGACTTGACTTGACTTGACTTGACTTGACTTGACTTGACTTGACTTGACTTGACTTGACTTGACTTGACTTGACTTGACTTGACTTGACTTGACTTGACTTGACTTGACTTGACTTGACTTGACTTGACTTGACTTGACTTGACTTGACTTGACTTGACTTGACTTGACTTGACTTGACTTGACTTGACTTGACTTGACTTGACTTGACTTGACTTGACTTGACTTGACTTGACTTGACTTGACTTGACTTGACTTGACTTGACTTGACTTGACTTGACTTGACTTGACTTGACTTGACTTGACTTGACTTGACTTGACTTGACTTGACTTGACTTGACTTGACTTGACTTGACTTGACTTGACTTGACTTGACTTGACTTGACTTGACTTGACTTGACTTGACTTGACTTGACTTGACTTGACTTGACTTGACTTGACTTGACTTGACTTGACTTGACTTGACTTGACTTGACTTGACTTGACTTGACTTGACTTGACTTGACTTGACTTGACTTGACTTGACTTGACTTGACTTGACTTGACTTGACTTGACTTGACTTGACTTGACTTGACTTGACTTGACTTGACTTGACTTGACTTGACTTGACTTGACTTGACTTGACTTGACTTGACTTGACTTGACTTGACTTGACTTGACTTGACTTGACTTGACTTGACTTGACTTGACTTGACTTGACTTGACTTGACTTGACTTGACTTGACTTGACTTGACTTGACTTGACTTGACTTGACTTGACTTGACTTGACTTGACTTGACTTGACTTGACTTGACTTGACTTGACTTGACTTGACTTGACTTGACTTGACTTGACTTGACTTGACTTGACTTGACTTGACTTGACTTGACTTGACTTGACTTGACTTGACTTGACTTGACTTGACTTGACTTGACTTGACTTGACTTGACTTGACTTGACTTGACTTGACTTGACTTGACTTGACTTGACTTGACTTGACTTGACTTGACTTGACTTGACTTGACTTGACTTGACTTGACTTGACTTGACTTGACTTGACTTGACTTGACTTGACTTGACTTGACTTGACTTGACTTGACTTGACTTGACTTGACTTGACTTGACTTGACTTGACTTGACTTGACTTGACTTGACTTGACTTGACTTGACTTGACTTGACTTGACTTGACTTGACTTGACTTGACTTGACTTGACTTGACTTGACTTGACTTGACTTGACTTGACTTGACTTGACTTGACTTGACTTGACTTGACTTGACTTGACTTGACTTGACTTGACTTGACTTGACTTGACTTGACTTGACTTGACTTGACTTGACTTGACTTGACTTGACTTGACTTGACTTGACTTGACTTGACTTGACTTGACTTGACTTGACTTGACTTGACTTGACTTGACTTGACTTGACTTGACTTGACTTGACTTGACTTGACTTGACTTGACTTGACTTGACTTGACTTGACTTGACTTGACTTGACTTGACTTGACTTGACTTGACTTGACTTGACTTGACTTGACTTGACTTGACTTGACTTGACTTGACTTGACTTGACTTGACTTGACTTGACTTGACTTGACTTGACTTGACTTGACTTGACTTGACTTGACTTGACTTGACTTGACTTGACTTGACTTGACTTGACTTGACTTGACTTGACTTGACTTGACTTGACTTGACTTGACTTGACTTGACTTGACTTGACTTGACTTGACTTGACTTGACTTGACTTGACTTGACTTGACTTGACTTGACTTGACTTGACTTGACTTGACTTGACTTGACTTGACTTGACTTGACTTGACTTGACTTGACTTGACTTGACTTGACTTGACTTGACTTGACTTGACTTGACTTGACTTGACTTGACTTGACTTGACTTGACTTGACTTGACTTGACTTGACTTGACTTGACTTGACTTGACTTGACTTGACTTGACTTGACTTGACTTGACTTGACTTGACTTGACTTGACTTGACTTGACTTGACTTGACTTGACTTGACTTGACTTGACTTGACTTGACTTGACTTGACTTGACTTGACTTGACTTGACTTGACTTGACTTGACTTGACTTGACTTGACTTGACTTGACTTGACTTGACTTGACTTGACTTGACTTGACTTGACTTGACTTGACTTGACTTGACTTGACTTGACTTGACTTGACTTGACTTGACTTGACTTGACTTGACTTGACTTGACTTGACTTGACTTGACTTGACTTGACTTGACTTGACTTGACTTGACTTGACTTGACTTGACTTGACTTGACTTGACTTGACTTGACTTGACTTGACTTGACTTGACTTGACTTGACTTGACTTGACTTGACTTGACTTGACTTGACTTGACTTGACTTGACTTGACTTGACTTGACTTGACTTGACTTGACTTGACTTGACTTGACTTGACTTGACTTGACTTGACTTGACTTGACTTGACTTGACTTGACTTGACTTGACTTGACTTGACTTGACTTGACTTGACTTGACTTGACTTGACTTGACTTGACTTGACTTGACTTGACTTGACTTGACTTGACTTGACTTGACTTGACTTGACTTGACTTGACTTGACTTGACTTGACTTGACTTGACTTGACTTGACTTGACTTGACTTGACTTGACTTGACTTGACTTGACTTGACTTGACTTGACTTGACTTGACTTGACTTGACTTGACTTGACTTGACTTGACTTGACTTGACTTGACTTGACTTGACTTGACTTGACTTGACTTGACTTGACTTGACTTGACTTGACTTGACTTGACTTGACTTGACTTGACTTGACTTGACTTGACTTGACTTGACTTGACTTGACTTGACTTGACTTGACTTGACTTGACTTGACTTGACTTGACTTGACTTGACTTGACTTGACTTGACTTGACTTGACTTGACTTGACTTGACTTGACTTGACTTGACTTGACTTGACTTGACTTGACTTGACTTGACTTGACTTGACTTGACTTGACTTGACTTGACTTGACTTGACTTGACTTGACTTGACTTGACTTGACTTGACTTGACTTGACTTGACTTGACTTGACTTGACTTGACTTGACTTGACTTGACTTGACTTGACTTGACTTGACTTGACTTGACTTGACTTGACTTGACTTGACTTGACTTGACTTGACTTGACTTGACTTGACTTGACTTGACTTGACTTGACTTGACTTGACTTGACTTGACTTGACTTGACTTGACTTGACTTGACTTGACTTGACTTGACTTGACTTGACTTGACTTGACTTGACTTGACTTGACTTGACTTGACTTGACTTGACTTGACTTGACTTGACTTGACTTGACTTGACTTGACTTGACTTGACTTGACTTGACTTGACTTGACTTGACTTGACTTGACTTGACTTGACTTGACTTGACTTGACTTGACTTGACTTGACTTGACTTGACTTGACTTGACTTGACTTGACTTGACTTGACTTGACTTGACTTGACTTGACTTGACTTGACTTGACTTGACTTGACTTGACTTGACTTGACTTGACTTGACTTGACTTGACTTGACTTGACTTGACTTGACTTGACTTGACTTGACTTGACTTGACTTGACTTGACTTGACTTGACTTGACTTGACTTGACTTGACTTGACTTGACTTGACTTGACTTGACTTGACTTGACTTGACTTGACTTGACTTGACTTGACTTGACTTGACTTGACTTGACTTGACTTGACTTGACTTGACTTGACTTGACTTGACTTGACTTGACTTGACTTGACTTGACTTGACTTGACTTGACTTGACTTGACTTGACTTGACTTGACTTGACTTGACTTGACTTGACTTGACTTGACTTGACTTGACTTGACTTGACTTGACTTGACTTGACTTGACTTGACTTGACTTGACTTGACTTGACTTGACTTGACTTGACTTGACTTGACTTGACTTGACTTGACTTGACTTGACTTGACTTGACTTGACTTGACTTGACTTGACTTGACTTGACTTGACTTGACTTGACTTGACTTGACTTGACTTGACTTGACTTGACTTGACTTGACTTGACTTGACTTGACTTGACTTGACTTGACTTGACTTGACTTGACTTGACTTGACTTGACTTGACTTGACTTGACTTGACTTGACTTGACTTGACTTGACTTGACTTGACTTGACTTGACTTGACTTGACTTGACTTGACTTGACTTGACTTGACTTGACTTGACTTGACTTGACTTGACTTGACTTGACTTGACTTGACTTGACTTGACTTGACTTGACTTGACTTGACTTGACTTGACTTGACTTGACTTGACTTGACTTGACTTGACTTGACTTGACTTGACTTGACTTGACTTGACTTGACTTGACTTGACTTGACTTGACTTGACTTGACTTGACTTGACTTGACTTGACTTGACTTGACTTGACTTGACTTGACTTGACTTGACTTGACTTGACTTGACTTGACTTGACTTGACTTGACTTGACTTGACTTGACTTGACTTGACTTGACTTGACTTGACTTGACTTGACTTGACTTGACTTGACTTGACTTGACTTGACTTGACTTGACTTGACTTGACTTGACTTGACTTGACTTGACTTGACTTGACTTGACTTGACTTGACTTGACTTGACTTGACTTGACTTGACTTGACTTGACTTGACTTGACTTGACTTGACTTGACTTGACTTGACTTGACTTGACTTGACTTGACTTGACTTGACTTGACTTGACTTGACTTGACTTGACTTGACTTGACTTGACTTGACTTGACTTGACTTGACTTGACTTGACTTGACTTGACTTGACTTGACTTGACTTGACTTGACTTGACTTGACTTGACTTGACTTGACTTGACTTGACTTGACTTGACTTGACTTGACTTGACTTGACTTGACTTGACTTGACTTGACTTGACTTGACTTGACTTGACTTGACTTGACTTGACTTGACTTGACTTGACTTGACTTGACTTGACTTGACTTGACTTGACTTGACTTGACTTGACTTGACTTGACTTGACTTGACTTGACTTGACTTGACTTGACTTGACTTGACTTGACTTGACTTGACTTGACTTGACTTGACTTGACTTGACTTGACTTGACTTGACTTGACTTGACTTGACTTGACTTGACTTGACTTGACTTGACTTGACTTGACTTGACTTGACTTGACTTGACTTGACTTGACTTGACTTGACTTGACTTGACTTGACTTGACTTGACTTGACTTGACTTGACTTGACTTGACTTGACTTGACTTGACTTGACTTGACTTGACTTGACTTGACTTGACTTGACTTGACTTGACTTGACTTGACTTGACTTGACTTGACTTGACTTGACTTGACTTGACTTGACTTGACTTGACTTGACTTGACTTGACTTGACTTGACTTGACTTGACTTGACTTGACTTGACTTGACTTGACTTGACTTGACTTGACTTGACTTGACTTGACTTGACTTGACTTGACTTGACTTGACTTGACTTGACTTGACTTGACTTGACTTGACTTGACTTGACTTGACTTGACTTGACTTGACTTGACTTGACTTGACTTGACTTGACTTGACTTGACTTGACTTGACTTGACTTGACTTGACTTGACTTGACTTGACTTGACTTGACTTGACTTGACTTGACTTGACTTGACTTGACTTGACTTGACTTGACTTGACTTGACTTGACTTGACTTGACTTGACTTGACTTGACTTGACTTGACTTGACTTGACTTGACTTGACTTGACTTGACTTGACTTGACTTGACTTGACTTGACTTGACTTGACTTGACTTGACTTGACTTGACTTGACTTGACTTGACTTGACTTGACTTGACTTGACTTGACTTGACTTGACTTGACTTGACTTGACTTGACTTGACTTGACTTGACTTGACTTGACTTGACTTGACTTGACTTGACTTGACTTGACTTGACTTGACTTGACTTGACTTGACTTGACTTGACTTGACTTGACTTGACTTGACTTGACTTGACTTGACTTGACTTGACTTGACTTGACTTGACTTGACTTGACTTGACTTGACTTGACTTGACTTGACTTGACTTGACTTGACTTGACTTGACTTGACTTGACTTGACTTGACTTGACTTGACTTGACTTGACTTGACTTGACTTGACTTGACTTGACTTGACTTGACTTGACTTGACTTGACTTGACTTGACTTGACTTGACTTGACTTGACTTGACTTGACTTGACTTGACTTGACTTGACTTGACTTGACTTGACTTGACTTGACTTGACTTGACTTGACTTGACTTGACTTGACTTGACTTGACTTGACTTGACTTGACTTGACTTGACTTGACTTGACTTGACTTGACTTGACTTGACTTGACTTGACTTGACTTGACTTGACTTGACTTGACTTGACTTGACTTGACTTGACTTGACTTGACTTGACTTGACTTGACTTGACTTGACTTGACTTGACTTGACTTGACTTGACTTGACTTGACTTGACTTGACTTGACTTGACTTGACTTGACTTGACTTGACTTGACTTGACTTGACTTGACTTGACTTGACTTGACTTGACTTGACTTGACTTGACTTGACTTGACTTGACTTGACTTGACTTGACTTGACTTGACTTGACTTGACTTGACTTGACTTGACTTGACTTGACTTGACTTGACTTGACTTGACTTGACTTGACTTGACTTGACTTGACTTGACTTGACTTGACTTGACTTGACTTGACTTGACTTGACTTGACTTGACTTGACTTGACTTGACTTGACTTGACTTGACTTGACTTGACTTGACTTGACTTGACTTGACTTGACTTGACTTGACTTGACTTGACTTGACTTGACTTGACTTGACTTGACTTGACTTGACTTGACTTGACTTGACTTGACTTGACTTGACTTGACTTGACTTGACTTGACTTGACTTGACTTGACTTGACTTGACTTGACTTGACTTGACTTGACTTGACTTGACTTGACTTGACTTGACTTGACTTGACTTGACTTGACTTGACTTGACTTGACTTGACTTGACTTGACTTGACTTGACTTGACTTGACTTGACTTGACTTGACTTGACTTGACTTGACTTGACTTGACTTGACTTGACTTGACTTGACTTGACTTGACTTGACTTGACTTGACTTGACTTGACTTGACTTGACTTGACTTGACTTGACTTGACTTGACTTGACTTGACTTGACTTGACTTGACTTGACTTGACTTGACTTGACTTGACTTGACTTGACTTGACTTGACTTGACTTGACTTGACTTGACTTGACTTGACTTGACTTGACTTGACTTGACTTGACTTGACTTGACTTGACTTGACTTGACTTGACTTGACTTGAGACTTGACTTGACTTGACTTGACTTGACTTGACTTGACTTGACTTGACTTGACTTGACTTGACTTGACTTGACTTGACTTGACTTGACTTGACTTGACTTGACTTGACTTGACTTGACTTGACTTGACTTGACTTGACTTGACTTGACTTGACTTGACTTGACTTGACTTGACTTGACTTGACTTGACTTGACTTGACTTGACTTGACTTGACTTGACTTGACTTGACTTGACTTGACTTGACTTGACTTGACTTGACTTGACTTGACTTGACTTGACTTGACTTGACTTGACTTGACTTGACTTGACTTGACTTGACTTGACTTGACTTGACTTGACTTGACTTGACTTGACTTGACTTGACTTGACTTGACTTGACTTGACTTGACTTGACTTGACTTGACTTGACTTGACTTGACTTGACTTGACTTGACTTGACTTGACTTGACTTGACTTGACTTGACTTGACTTGACTTGACTTGACTTGACTTGACTTGACTTGACTTGACTTGACTTGACTTGACTTGACTTGACTTGACTTGACTTGACTTGACTTGACTTGACTTGACTTGACTTGACTTGACTTGACTTGACTTGACTTGACTTGACTTGACTTGACTTGACTTGACTTGACTTGACTTGACTTGACTTGACTTGACTTGACTTGACTTGACTTGACTTGACTTGACTTGACTTGACTTGACTTGACTTGACTTGACTTGACTTGACTTGACTTGACTTGACTTGACTTGACTTGACTTGACTTGACTTGACTTGACTTGACTTGACTTGACTTGACTTGACTTGACTTGACTTGACTTGACTTGACTTGACTTGACTTGACTTGACTTGACTTGACTTGACTTGACTTGACTTGACTTGACTTGACTTGACTTGACTTGACTTGACTTGACTTGACTTGACTTGACTTGACTTGACTTGACTTGACTTGACTTGACTTGACTTGACTTGACTTGACTTGACTTGACTTGACTTGACTTGACTTGACTTGACTTGACTTGACTTGACTTGACTTGACTTGACTTGACTTGACTTGACTTGACTTGACTTGACTTGACTTGACTTGACTTGACTTGACTTGACTTGACTTGACTTGACTTGACTTGACTTGACTTGACTTGACTTGACTTGACTTGACTTGACTTGACTTGACTTGACTTGACTTGACTTGACTTGACTTGACTTGACTTGACTTGACTTGACTTGACTTGACTTGACTTGACTTGACTTGACTTGACTTGACTTGACTTGACTTGACTTGACTTGACTTGACTTGACTTGACTTGACTTGACTTGACTTGACTTGACTTGACTTGACTTGACTTGACTTGACTTGACTTGACTTGACTTGACTTGACTTGACTTGACTTGACTTGACTTGACTTGACTTGACTTGACTTGACTTGACTTGACTTGACTTGACTTGACTTGACTTGACTTGACTTGACTTGACTTGACTTGACTTGACTTGACTTGACTTGACTTGACTTGACTTGACTTGACTTGACTTGACTTGACTTGACTTGACTTGACTTGACTTGACTTGACTTGACTTGACTTGACTTGACTTGACTTGACTTGACTTGACTTGACTTGACTTGACTTGACTTGACTTGACTTGACTTGACTTGACTTGACTTGACTTGACTTGACTTGACTTGACTTGACTTGACTTGACTTGACTTGACTTGACTTGACTTGACTTGACTTGACTTGACTTGACTTGACTTGACTTGACTTGACTTGACTTGACTTGACTTGACTTGACTTGACTTGACTTGACTTGACTTGACTTGACTTGACTTGACTTGACTTGACTTGACTTGACTTGACTTGACTTGACTTGACTTGACTTGACTTGACTTGACTTGACTTGACTTGACTTGACTTGACTTGACTTGACTTGACTTGACTTGACTTGACTTGACTTGACTTGACTTGACTTGACTTGACTTGACTTGACTTGACTTGACTTGACTTGACTTGACTTGACTTGACTTGACTTGACTTGACTTGACTTGACTTGACTTGACTTGACTTGACTTGACTTGACTTGACTTGACTTGACTTGACTTGACTTGACTTGACTTGACTTGACTTGACTTGACTTGACTTGACTTGACTTGACTTGACTTGACTTGACTTGACTTGACTTGACTTGACTTGATTGACTTGACTTGACTTGACTTGACTTGACTTGACTTGACTTGACTTACTTGACTTGACTTGACTTGACATGACTTGACTTGACTTGACTTGACTTGACTTGACTTGACTTGACTTGACTTGACTTGACTTGACTTGACTTGACTTGACTTGACTTGACTTGACTTGACTTGACTTGACTTACTTGACTTGACTTGATTGGACTTGACTTGACTTGACTTGACTTGACTTGACTTGACTTGACTTGACTTGACTTGACTTGACTTGACTTGACTTGACATGACTTGACTTGACTTGACTTGACTTGACTTGACTTGACTTGACTTGACTTGACTTGACTTGACTTGACTTGACTTGACTTGACTTGACTTGACTTGGACTTGACTTGACTTGACTTGACTTGACTTGACTTGACTTGACTGACTTGACTTGACTTGACTTGACTTGACTTGACTTGACTTGACTTGACTTGCTGACTTGACTTGACTTGACTTGACTTGACTTGACTTGACTTGACTTGACTTGACTTGACTTGACTTGACTTGACTTGACTTGACTTGACTTGACTTGACTTGACTTGACTTGACTTGACTTGGACTTGACTTGACTTGACTTGACTTGACTTGACTTGACTTGACTTGACTTGACTTGACTTGACTTGACTTGACTTGACTTGACTTGACTTGACTTGACTTGACTTGACTTGACTTGACTTGACTTGACTTGAACTTGACTTGACTTGACTTGACTTGACTTGACTTGAACTTGACTTGACTTGACTTGACTTGACTTTGACTTGACTTGACTTGACTTGACTTGACTTGACTTGACTTGACTTGACTTGACTTGACTTGACTTGACTTGACTTGACTTGACTTGGACTTGACTTGACTTGACTGACTTGACTTGACTTGACTTGACTTGACTTGACTTGACTTGACTTGACTGACTTGACTTGACTTGACTTGACTTGACTTGACTTGACTTGACTTGACTTGACTTGACTTGACTTTGACTTGACTTGACTTGACTTGACTTGACTTGACTTGACTTGACTTGACTTGACTTGACTTGACTTGACTTGACTTGACTTGACTTGACTTGACTCTTGACTTGACTTGACTTGACTTGACTTGACTTGACTTGACTTGACTTGACTTGACTATGACTTGACTGTGACTGACTTGACTTGACTTGACTTGACTTGACTTGACTTGACTTGACTTGACTTGACTTGACTTGACTTGACTTGACTTGACTTGACTTGACTTGACTTGACTTGACTTGACTTGACTTGACTTGACTTGACTTGACTTGACTTGACTTGACTTGACTTGACTTGACTTGACTTGACTTGACTTGACTTGACTTGACTTGACTTGACTTGACTTGACTTGACTTGACTTGACTTGACTTGACTTGACTTGACTTGACTTGACTTGACTTGACTTTGACTTGACTTGACTTGACTTGACTTGACTTGACTTGACTTTGACTTGACTTGACTTGACTTGACTTGACTTGACTTGACTTGACTTGACTTGACTTGACTTGACTTGACTTGACTTGACTTGACTTGACTTGACTTGACTTGACTTGACTTGACTTGACTTGACTTGACTTGACTTGACTTGACTTGACTTGACTTGACTTGACTTGACTTGACTTGACTTGACTTGACTTGACTTGACTTGACTTGACTTGACTTGACTTGACTTGACTTGACTTGACTTGACTTGACTTGACTTGACTTGACTATGACTTGACTTGACTTGACTTGACTTGACTTGACTTGACTTGACTTGACTTGACTTGACTTGACTTGACTTGACTTGACTTGACTTGACTTGACTTGACTTGGACTTGACTTGACTTGACTTGACTTGACTTGACTTGACTTGACTTGACTTGACTTGACTTGATGACTTGACTTGACTTGACTTGACTTGACTTGACTTGACTTGACTTGACTTGACTTGACTTGACTTGACTTGACTTGACTTGACTTGACTTGACTTGACTTGACTTGACTTGACTTGACTTGACTTGACTTGACTTGACTTGACTTGACTTGACTTGACTTGACTTGACTTGACTTGACTTGACTTGACTTGACTTGACTTGACTTGACTTGACTTGACTTGACTTGACTTGACTTGACTTGACTTGACTTGACTTGACTTGACTTGACTTGACTTGACTTGACTTGACTTGACTTGACTTGACTTGACTTGACTTGACTTGACTTGACTTGACTGACTTGACTTGACTTGACTTGACTTGACTTGACTTGACTTGACTTGACTTGACTTGACTTGACTTGACTTGACTTGACTTGACTTGACTTGACTTGACTTGACTTGACTTGACTTGACTTGACTTGACTTGACTTGACTTGACTTGACTTGACTTGACTTGACTTGACTTGACTTGACTTGACTTGACTTGACTTGACTTGACTTGACTTGACTTGACTTGACTTGACTTGACTTGACTTGACTTAGACTTGACTTGACTTGACTTGACTTGACTTGACTTGACTTGACTTGACTTGACTACTTGACTTGACTTGACTTGACTTGACTTGACTTGACTTGACTTGACTTGACTTGACTTGACTTGACTTGACTTGACTTGACTTGACTTGACTTGACTTGACTTGACTTGACTTGACTTGACTTGACTTGACTTGACCTTGACTTGACTTGACTTGACTTGACTTGACTTGACTTGACTTGACTTGACTTGACTTGACTTGACTTGACTTGACTTGACTTGACTTGACTTGACTTGACTTGACTTGACTTGACTTGACTTGACTTGACTTGACTTGACTTGACTTGACTTGACTTGACTTGACTTGACTTGACTTGACTTGACTTGACTTGACTTGACTTGACTTGACTTGACTTGACTTGACTTGACTTGACTTGACTTGACTTGACTTGACTTGACTTGACTTGACTTGATTGACTTGACTTGACTTGACTTGACTTGACTTGACTTGACTTGACTTGACTTGACTTGACTTGACTTGACTTGACTTGACTTTGACTTGACTTGACTTGACTTGACTTGACTTGACTTGACTTGACTTGACTTGACTTGACTTGACTTGACTTGACTTGACTTGACTTGACTTGACTTGACTTGACTTGACTGACTTGACTTGACTTGACTTGACTTGACTTGACTTGACTTGACTTGACTTGACTTGACTTGACTTGACTTGACCTTGACTTGACTTGACTTGACTTGACTTGACTTGACTTGACTTGACTTGACTTGACTTGACTTGACTTGACTTGACTTGACTTGACTTGACTTGACTTGACTTGACTTGACTTGACTTGACTTGACTTGACTTGACTTGACTTGACTTGACTTGACTTGACTTGACTTGACTTGACTTGACTTGACTTGACTTGACTTG
>OV277349.1:47854600-47874370 GCA_922984085.1 Sicus ferrugineus
GACTTGACTTGACTTGACTTGACTTGACTTGACTTGACTTGACTTGACTTGACTTGACATGACTTGACTTGACTTGACTTGACTTGACTTGACTTGACTTGACTTGACTACTTGACTTGACTTGACTTGACTTGACTTGACTTGACTTGACTTGACTTGACTTGACTTGACTTGACTTGACTTGACTTGACTTGACTTGACTTGACTTGACTTGACTTGACTTGACTTGACTTGACTTGACTTGACTTGACTTGACTTGACTTGACTTGACTTGACTTGACTTGACTTGACTTGACTTGACTTGACTTGACTTGACTTGACTTGACTTGACTTGACTTGACTTGACTTGACTTGACTTGACTTGACTTGACTTGACTTGACTTGACTTGACTTGACTTGACTTGACTTGACTTGACTTGACTTGACTTGACTTGACTTGACTTGACTTGACTTGACTTGACTTGACTTGACTTGACTTGACTTGACTTGACTTGACTTGACTTGACTTGACTTGACTTGACTTGACTTGACTTGACTTGACTTGACTTGACTTGACTTGACTTGACTTGACTTGACTTGACTTGACTTGACTTGACTTGACTTGACTTGACTTGACTTGACTTGACTTGACTTGACTTGACTTGACTTGACTTGACTTGACTTGACTTGACTTGACTTGACTTGACTTGACTTGACTTGACTTGACTTGACTTGACTTGACTTGACTTGACTTGACTTGACTTGACTTGACTTGACTTGACTTGACTTGACTTGACTTGACTTGACTTGACTTGACTTGACTTGACTTGACTTGACTTGACTTGACTTGACTTGACTTGACTTGACTTGACTTGACTTGACTTGACTTGACTTGACTTGACTTGACTTGACTTGACTTGACTTGACTTGACTTGACTTGACTTGACTTGACTTGACTTGACTTGACTTGACTTACTTGACTTGACTTGACTTGACTTGACTTGACTTGACTTGACTTGACTTGACTTGACTTGACTTGACTTGACTTGACTTGACTTGACTTGACTTGACTTGACTTGACTTGACTTGACTTGACTTGACTTGACTTGACTTGACTTGACTTGACTTGACTTGACTTGACTTGACTTGACTTGTTGACTTGACTTGACTTGACTTGACTTGACTTGACTTGACTTGACTTGACTTGACTTGACTTGACTTGACTTGACTTGACTTGACTTGACTTGACTTGACTTGACTTGACTTGACTTGACTTGACTTGACTTGACTTGACTTGACTTGACTTGACTTGACTTGACTTGACTTGACTTGACTTGACTTGACTTGACTTGACTTGACTTGACTTGACTTGACTTGACTTGACTTGACTTGACTTGACTTGACTTGACTTGACTTGACTTGACTTGACTTGACTTGACTTGACTTGACTTGACTTGACTTGACTTGACTTGACTTGACTTGACTTGACTTGACTTGACTTGACTTGACTTGACTTGACTTGACTTGACTTGACTTGACTTGACTTGACTTGACTTGACTTGACTTGACTTGACTTGACTTGACTTGACTTGACTTGACTTGACTTGACTTGACTTGACTTGACTTGACTTGACTTGACTTGACTTGACTTGACTTGACTTGACTTGACTTGACTTGACTTGACTTGACTTGACTTGACTTGACTTGACTTGACTTGACTTGACTTGACTTGACTTGACTTGACTTGACTTGACTTGACTTGACTTGACTTGACTTGACTTGACTTGACTTGACTTGACTTGACTTGACTTGACTTGACTTGACTTGACTTGACTTGACTTGACTTGACTTGACTTGACTTGACTTGACTTGACTTGACTTGACTTGACTTGACTTGACTTGACTTGACTTGACTTGACTTGACTTGACTTGACTTGACTTGACTTGACTTGACTTGACTTGACTTGACTTGACTTGACTTGACTTGACTTGACTTGACTTGACTTGACTTGACTTGACTTGACTTGACTTGACTTGACTTGACTTGACTTGACTTGACTTGACTTGACTTGACTTGACTTGACTTGACTTGACTTGACTTGACTTGACTTGACTTGACTTGACTTGACTTGACTTGACTTGACTTGACTTGACTTGACTTGACTTGACTTGACTTGACTTGACTTGACTTGACTTGACTTGACTTGACTTGACTTGACTTGACTTGACTTGACTTGACTTGACTTGACTTGACTTGACTTGACTTGACTTGACTTGACTTGACTTGACTTGACTTGACTTGACTTGACTTGACTTGACTTGACTTGACTTGACTTGACTTGACTTGACTTGACTTGACTTGACTTGACTTGACTTGACTTGACTTGACTTGACTTGACTTGACTTGACTTGACTTGACTTGACTTGACTTGACTTGACTTGACTTGACTTGACTTGACTTGACTTGACTTGACTTGACTTGACTTGACTTGACTTGACTTGACTTGACTTGACTTGACTTGACTTGACTTGACTTGACTTGACTTGACTTGACTTGACTTGACTTGACTTGACTTGACTTGACTTGACTTGACTTGACTTGACTTGACTTGACTTGACTTGACTTGACTTGACTTGACTTGACTTGACTTGACTTGACTTGACTTGACTTGACTTGACTTGACTTGACTTGACTTGACTTGACTTGACTTGACTTGACTTGACTTGACTTGACTTGACTTGACTTGACTTGACTTGACTTGACTTGACTTGACTTGACTTGACTTGACTTGACTTGACTTGACTTGACTTGACTTGACTTGACTTGACTTGACTTGACTTGACTTGACTTGACTTGACTTGACTTGACTTGACTTGACTTGACTTGACTTGACTTGACTTGACTTGACTTGACTTGACTTGACTTGACTTGACTTGACTTGACTTGACTTGACTTGACTTGACTTGACTTGACTTGACTTGACTTGACTTGACTTGACTTGACTTGACTTGACTTGACTTGACTTGACTTGACTTGACTTGACTTGACTTGACTTGACTTGACTTGACTTGACTTGACTTGACTTGACTTGACTTGACTTGACTTGACTTGACTTGACTTGACTTGACTTGACTTGACTTGACTTGACTTGACTTGACTTGACTTGACTTGACTTGACTTGACTTGACTTGACTTGACTTGACTTGACTTGACTTGACTTGACTTGACTTGACTTGACTTGACTTGACTTGACTTGACTTGACTTGACTTGACTTGACTTGACTTGACTTGACTTGACTTGACTTGACTTGACTTGACTTGACTTGACTTGACTTGACTTGACTTGACTTGACTTGACTTGACTTGACTTGACTTGACTTGACTTGACTTGACTTGACTTGACTTGACTTGACTTGACTTGACTTGACTTGACTTGACTTGACTTGACTTGACTTGACTTGACTTGACTTGACTTGACTTGACTTGACTTGACTTGACTTGACTTGACTTGACTTGACTTGACTTGACTTGACTTGACTTGACTTGACTTGACTTGACTTGACTTGACTTGACTTGACTTGACTTGACTTGACTTGACTTGACTTGACTTGACTTGACTTGACTTGACTTGACTTGACTTGACTTGACTTGACTTGACTTGACTTGACTTGACTTGACTTGACTTGACTTGACTTGACTTGACTTGACTTGACTTGACTTGACTTGACTTGACTTGACTTGACTTGACTTGACTTGACTTGACTTGACTTGACTTGACTTGACTTGACTTGACTTGACTTGACTTGACTTGACTTGACTTGACTTGACTTGACTTGACTTGACTTGACTTGACTTGACTTGACTTGACTTGACTTGACTTGACTTGACTTGACTTGACTTGACATGACTTGACATGACTTGACATGACTTGACATGACTTGACATGACTTGACATGACTTGACATGACTTGACATGACTTGACATGACTTGACATGACTTGACTTGACTTGACTTGACTTGACTTGACTTGACTTGACTTGACTTGACTTGACTTGACTTGACTTGACTTGACTTGACTTGACTTGACTTGACTTGACTTGACTTGACTTGACTTGACTTGACTTGACTTGACTTGACTTGACTTGACTTGACTTGACTTGACTTGACTTGACTTGACTTGACTTGACTTGACTTGACTTGACTTGACTTGACTTGACTTGACTTGACTTGACTTGACTTGACTTGACTTGACTTGACTTGACTTGACTTGACTTGACTTGACTTGACTTGACTTGACTTGACTTGACTTGACTTGACTTGACTTGACTTGACTTGACTTGACTTGACTTGACTTGACTTGACTTGACTTGACTTGACTTGACTTGACTTGACTTGACTTGACTTGACTTGACTTGACTTGACTTGACTTGACTTGACTTGACTTGACTTGACTTGACTTGACTTGACTTGACTTGACTTGACTTGACTTGACTTGACTTGACTTGACTTGACTTGACTTGACTTGACTTGACTTGACTTGACTTGACTTGACTTGACTTGACTTGACTTGACTTGACTTGACTTGACTTGACTTGACTTGACTTGACTTGACTTGACTTGACTTGACTTGACTTGACTTGACTTGACTTGACTTGACTTGACTTGACTTGACTTGACTTGACTTGACTTGACTTGACTTGACTTGACTTGACTTGACTTGACTTGACTTGACTTGACTTGACTTGACTTGACTTGACTTGACTTGACTTGACTTGACTTGACTTGACTTGACTTGACTTGACTTGACTTGACTTGACTTGACTTGACTTGACTTGACTTGACTTGACTTGACTTGACTTGACTTGACTTGACTTGACTTGACTTGACTTGACTTGACTTGACTTGACTTGACTTGACTTGACTTGACTTGACTTGACTTGACTTGACTTGACTTGACTTGACTTGACTTGACTTGACTTGACTTGACTTGACTTGACTTGACTTGACTTGACTTGACTTGACTTGACTTGACTTGACTTGACTTGACTTGACTTGACTTGACTTGACTTGACTTGACTTGACTTGACTTGACTTGACTTGACTTGACTTGACTTGACTTGACTTGACTTGACTTGACTTGACTTGACTTGACTTGACTTGACTTGACTTGACTTGACTTGACTTGACTTGACTTGACTTGACTTGACTTGACTTGACTTGACTTGACTTGACTTGACTTGACTTGACTTGACTTGACTTGACTTGACTTGACTTGACTTGACTTGACTTGACTTGACTTGACTTGACTTGACTTGACTTGACTTGACTTGACTTGACTTGACTTGACTTGACTTGACTTGACTTGACTTGACTTGACTTGACTTGACTTGACTTGACTTGACTTGACTTGACTTGACTTGACTTGACTTGACTTGACTTGACTTGACTTGACTTGACTTGACTTGACTTGACTTGACTTGACTTGACTTGACTTGACTTGACTTGACTTGACTTGACTTGACTTGACTTGACTTGACTTGACTTGACTTGACTTGACTTGACTTGACTTGACTTGACTTGACTTGACTTGACTTGACTTGACTTGACTTGACTTGACTTGACTTGACTTGACTTGACTTGACTTGACTTGACTTGACTTGACTTGACTTGACTTGACTTGACTTGACTTGACTTGACTTGACTTGACTTGACTTGACTTGACTTGACTTGACTTGACTTGACTTGACTTGACTTGACTTGACTTGACTTGACTTGACTTGACTTGACTTGACTTGACTTGACTTGACTTGACTTGACTTGACTTGACTTGACTTGACTTGACTTGACTTGACTTGACTTGACTTGACTTGACTTGACTTGACTTGACTTGACTTGACTTGACTTGACTTGACTTGACTTGACTTGACTTGACTTGACTTGACTTGACTTGACTTGACTTGACTTGACTTGACTTGACTTGACTTGACTTGACTTGACTTGACTTGACTTGACTTGACTTGACTTGACTTGACTTGACTTGACTTGACTTGACTTGACTTGACTTGACTTGACTTGACTTGACTTGACTTGACTTGACTTGACTTGACTTGACTTGACTTGACTTGACTTGACTTGACTTGACTTGACTTGACTTGACTTGACTTGACTTGACTTGACTTGACTTGACTTGACTTGACTTGACTTGACTTGACTTGACTTGACTTGACTTGACTTGACTTGACTTGACTTGACTTGACTTGACTTGACTTGACTTGACTTGACTTGACTTGACTTGACTTGACTTGACTTGACTTGACTTGACTTGACTTGACTTGACTTGACTTGACTTGACTTGACTTGACTTGACTTGACTTGACTTGACTTGACTTGACTTGACTTGACTTGACTTGACTTGACTTGACTTGACTTGACTTGACTTGACTTGACTTGACTTGACTTGACTTGACTTGACTTGACTTGACTTGACTTGACTTGACTTGACTTGACTTGACTTGACTTGACTTGACTTGACTTGACTTGACTTGACTTGACTTGACTTGACTTGACTTGACTTGACTTGACTTGACTTGACTTGACTTGACTTGACTTGACTTGACTTGACTTGACTTGACTTGACTTGACTTGACTTGACTTGACTTGACTTGACTTGACTTGACTTGACTTGACTTGACTTGACTTGACTTGACTTGACTTGACTTGACTTGACTTGACTTGACTTGACTTGACTTGACTTGACTTGACTTGACTTGACTTGACTTGACTTGACTTGACTTGACTTGACTTGACTTGACTTGACTTGACTTGACTTGACTTGACTTGACTTGACTTGACTTGACTTGACTTGACTTGACTTGACTTGACTTGACTTGACTTGACTTGACTTGACTTGACTTGACTTGACTTGACTTGACTTGACTTGACTTGACTTGACTTGACTTGACTTGACTTGACTTGACTTGACTTGACTTGACTTGACTTGACTTGACTTGACTTGACTTGACTTGACTTGACTTGACTTGACTTGACTTGACTTGACTTGACTTGACTTGACTTGACTTGACTTGACTTGACTTGACTTGACTTGACTTGACTTGACTTGACTTGACTTGACTTGACTTGACTTGACTTGACTTGACTTGACTTGACTTGACTTGACTTGACTTGACTTGACTTGACTTGACTTGACTTGACTTGACTTGACTTGACTTGACTTGACTTGACTTGACTTGACTTGACTTGACTTGACTTGACTTGACTTGACTTGACTTGACTTGACTTGACTTGACTTGACTTGACTTGACTTGACTTGACTTGACTTGACTTGACTTGACTTGACTTGACTTGACTTGACTTGACTTGACTTGACTTGACTTGACTTGACTTGACTTGACTTGACTTGACTTGACTTGACTTGACTTGACTTGACTTGACTTGACTTGACTTGACTTGACTTGACTTGACTTGACTTGACTTGACTTGACTTGACTTGACTTGACTTGACTTGACTTGACTTGACTTGACTTGACTTGACTTGACTTGACTTGACTTGACTTGACTTGACTTGACTTGACTTGACTTGACTTGACTTGACTTGACTTGACTTGACTTGACTTGACTTGACTTGACTTGACTTGACTTGACTTGACTTGACTTGACTTGACTTGACTTGACTTGACTTGACTTGACTTGACTTGACTTGACTGACTTGACTTGACTTGACTTGACTTGACTTGACTTGACTTGACTTGACTTGACTTGACTTGACTTGACTTGACTTGACTTGACTTGACTTGACTTGACTTGACTTGACTTGACTTGACTTGACTTGACTTGACTTGACTTGACTTGACTTGACTTGACTTGACTTGACTTGACTTGACTTGACTTGACTTGACTTGACTTGACTTGACTTGACTTGACTTGACTTGACTTGACTTGACTTGACTTGACTTGACTTGACTTGACTTGACTTGACTTGACTTGACTTGACTTGACTTGACTTGACTTGACTTGACTTGACTTGACTTGACTTGACTTGACTTGACTTGACTTGACTTGACTTGACTTGACTTGACTTGACTTGACTTGACTTGACTTGACTTGACTTGACTTGACTTGACTTGACTTGACTTGACTTGACTTGACTTGACTTGACTTGACTTGACTTGACTTGACTTGACTTGACTTGACTTGACTTGACTTGACTTGACTTGACTTGACTTGACTTGACTTGACTTGACTTGACTTGACTTGACTTGACTTGACTTGACTTGACTTGACTTGACTTGACTTGACTTGACTTGACTTGACTTGACTTGACTTGACTTGACTTGACTTGACTTGACTTGACTTGACTTGACTTGACTTGACTTGACTTGACTTGACTTGACTTGACTTGACTTGACTTGACTTGACTTGACTTGACTTGACTTGACTTTGACTTGACTTGACTTGACTTGACTTGACTTGACTTGACTTGACTTGACTTGACTTGACTTGACTGACTTGACTTGACTTGACTGACTTGACTTGACTTGACTTGACTTGACTTGACTTGACTTGACTTGACTTGACTGACTTGACTTGACTTGACTTGACTTGACTTGACTTGACTTGACTTGACTTGACTTGACTGACTTGACTTGACTTGACTTGACTTGACTTGACTTGACTTGACTTGACTTGACTTGACTTGACTTGACTTGACTTGACTTGACTTGACTTGACTTGACTGACTTGACTTGACTGACTTGACTTGACTTGACTTGACTTGACTTGACTGACTTGACTGACTTGACTTGACTTGACTTGACTTGACTTGACTTGACTTGACTTGACTTGACTTGACTTGACTTGACTTGACTTGACTTGACTTGACTTGACTTGACTTGACTTGACTTGACTTGACTTGACTTGACTTGACTTGACTTGACTTGACTTGACTTGACTTGACTTGACTTGACTTGACTTGACTTGACTTGACTTGACTTGACTTGACTTGACTTGACTTGACTTGACTGACTTGACTTGACTTGACTTGACTTGACTTGACTTGACTTGACTTGACTTGACTTGACTTGACTTGACTTGACTTGACTTGACTTGACTTGACTTGACTTGACTTGACTTGACTTGACTTGACTTGACTTGACTTGACTTGACTTGACTTGACTTGACTTGACTTGACTTGACTTGACTTGACTTGACTTGATGACTTGACTTGACTTGACTTGACTTGACTTGACTTGACTTGACTTGACTTGACTTGACTTGACTTGACTGACTTGACTTGACTTGACTTGACTTGACTTGACTTGACTTGACTTGACTTGACTTGACTTGACTTGACTTGACTTGACTTGACTTGACTTGACTTGACTTGACTTGACTTGACTTGACTTGACTTGACTTGACTTGACTTGACTTGACTTGACTTGACTTGACTTGACTTGACTTGACTTGACTTGACTGACTTGACTTGACTTGACTTGACTTGACTTGACTTGACTTGACTTGACTTGACTTGACTTGACTTGACTTGACTTGACTTGACTTGACTTGACTTGACTTGACTTGACTTGCTTGACTTGACTTGACTTGACTTGACTTGACTTGACTTGACTGACTGACTTGACTTGACTTGACTTGACTTGACTTGACTTGACTTGACTTGACTTGACTTGACTTGACTTGACTTGACTTGACTTGACTTGACTTGACTTGACTTGACTTGACTTGACTTGACTTGACTTGACTTGACTTGACTTGACTTGACTTGACTTGACTTGACTTGACTTGACTTGACTTGACTTGACTTGACTTGACTTGACTTGACTTGACTTGACTTGACTTGACTTGACTTGACTTGACTTGACTTGACTTGACTTGACTTGACTTGACTTGACTTGACTTGACTTGACTTGACTTGACTTGACTTGACTTGACTTGACTTGACTTGACTTGACTTGACTTGACTTGACTTGACTTGACTTGACTTGACTTGACTTGACTTGACTTGACTTGACTTGACTTGACTTGACTTGACTTGACTTGACTGACTTGACTTGACTTGACTTGACTTGACTTGACTTGACTTGACTTGACTTGACTTGACTTGACTTGACTTGACTTGACTTGACTTGACTTGACTTGACTTGACTTGACTTGACTTGACTGACTTGACTTGACTTGACTTGACTTGACTTGACTGACTTGACTTGACTTGACTTGACTTGACTTGACTTGACTTGACTTGACTTGACTTGACTTGACTTGACTTGACTTGACTTGACTTGACTTGACTTGACTTGACTTGACTTGACTTGACTTGACTTGACTTGACTTGACTTGACTTGACTTGACTTGACTTGACTTGACTTGACTTGACTTGACTTGACTTGACTTGACTTGACTTGACTTGACTTGACTTGACTTGACTTGACTTGACTTGACTGACTTGACTTGACTGACTTGACTTGACTTGACTTGACTTGACTTGACTTGACTTGACTTGACTTGACTTGACTTGACTTGACTTGACTTGACTTGACTTGACTTGACTTGACTTGACTTGACTTGACTTGACTTGACTTGACTTGACTTGACTTGACTTGACTTGACTTGACTTGACTTGACTTGACTTGACTTGACTTGACTTGACTTGACTTGACTTGACTTGACTTGACTTGACTTGACTTGACTTGACTTGACTTGACTTGACTTGACTTGACTTGACTTGACTTGACTTGACTTGACTTGACTTGACTTGACTTGACTTGACTTGACTTGACTTGACTTGACTTGACTTGACTTGACTTGACTTGACTTGACTTGACTTGACTTGACTTGACTTGACTTGACTTGACTTGACTTGACTTGACTTGACTTGACTTGACTTGACTTGACTTGACTTGACTTGACTTGACTTGACTTGACTTGACTTGACTTGACTGACTTGACTTGACTTGACTTGACTTGACTTGACTTGACTTGACTTGACTTGACTTGACTTGACTTGACTTGACTTGACTTGACTTGACTTGACTTGACTTGACTTGACTTGACTTGACTTGACTTGACTTGACTTGACTTGACTTGACTTGACTTGACTTGACTTGACTTGACTTGACTTGACTTGACTTGACTTGACTTGACTTGACTTGACTTGACTTGACTTGACTTGACTTGACTTGACTTGACTTGACTTGACTTGACTTGACTTGACTTGACTTGACTTGACTTGACTTGACTTGACTTGACTTGACTTGACTTGACTTGACTTGACTGACTTGACTTGACTTGACTTGACTTGACTTGACTTGACTTGACTTGACTTGACTTGACTTGACTTGACTTGACTTGACTTGACTTGACTTGACTTGACTTGACTTGACTTGACTTGACTTGACTTGACTTGACTTGACTTGACTTGACTTGACTTGACTTGACTTGACTTGACTTGACTTGACTTGACTTGACTTGACTTGACTTGACTTGACTTGACTTGACTTGACTTGACTTGACTTGACTTGACTTGACTTGACTTGACTTGACTTGACTTGACTTGACTTGACTTGACTTGACTTGACTTGACTTGACTTGACTGACTTGACTTGACTTGACTTGACTTGACTTGACTTGACTTGACTTGACTTGACTTGACTTGACTTGACTTGACTTGACTTGACTTGACTTGACTTGACTTGACTTGACTTGACTTGACTTGACTTGACTTGACTTGACTTGACTTGACTTGACTTGACTTGACTTGACTTGACTTGACTTGACTTGACTTGACTTGACTTGACTTGACTTGACTTGACTTGACTTGACTTGACTTGACTTGACTTGACTTGACTTGACTTGACTTGACTTGACTTGACTTGACTTGACTTGACTTGACTTGACTTGACTTGACTTGACTTGACTTGACTTGACTTGACTTGACTTGACTTGACTTGACTTGACTTGACTTGACTTGACTTGACTTGACTTGACTTGACTTGACTTGACTTGACTTGACTTGACTTGACTTGACTTGACTTGACTTGACTTGACTTGACTTGACTTGACTTGACTTGACTTGACTTGACTTGACTTGACTTGACTTGACTTGACTTGACTTGACTTGACTTGACTTGACTTGACTTGACTTGACTTGACTTGACTTGACTTGACTTGACTTGACTTGACTTGACTTGACTTGACTGACTTGACTTGACTTGACTTGACTTGACTTGACTTGACTTGACTTGACTTGACTTGACTTGACTTGACTTGACTTGACTTGACTTGACTTGACTTGACTTGACTTGACTTGACTTGACTTGACTTGACTTGACTTGACTTGACTTGACTTGACTTGACTTGACTTGACTTGACTTGACTTGACTTGACTTGACTTGACTTGACTTGACTTGACTTGACTTGACTTGACTTGACTTGACTTGACTTGACTTGACTTGACTTGACTTGACTTGACTTGACTTGACTTGACTTGACTTGACTTGACTTGACTTGACTTGACTTGACTTGACTTGACTTGACTTGACTTGACTTGACTTGACTTGACTTGACTTGACTTGACTTGACTTGACTTGACTTGACTTGACTTGACTTGACTTGACTTGACTTGACTTGACTTGACTTGACTTGACTTGACTTGACTTGACTTGACTTGACTTGACTTGACTTGACTTGACTTGACTTGACTTGACTTGACTTGACTTGACTTGACTTGACTTGACTTGACTTGACTTGACTTGACTTGACTTGACTTGACTTGACTTGACTTGACTTGACTTGACTTGACTTGACTTGACTTGACTTGACTTGACTTGACTTGACTTGACTTGACTTGACTTGACTTGACTTGACTTGACTTGACTTGACTTGACTTGACTTGACTTGACTTGACTTGACTTGACTTGACTTGACTTGACTTGACTTGACTTGACTTGACTTGACTTGACTTGACTTGACTTGACTTGACTTGACTTGACTTGACTTGACTTGACTTGACTTGACTTGACTTGACTTGACTTGACTTGACTTGACTTGACTTGACTTGACTTGACTTGACTTGACTTGACTTGACTTGACTTGACTTGACTTGACTTGACTTGACTTGACTTGACTTGACTTGACTTGACTTGACTTGACTTGACTTGACTTGACTTGACTTGACTTGACTTGACTTGACTTGACTTGACTTGACTTGACTTGACTTGACTTGACTTGACTTGACTTGACTTGACTTGACTTGACTTGACTTGACTTGACTTGACTTGACTTGACTTGACTTGACTTGACTTGACTTGACTTGACTTGACTTGACTTGACTTGACTTGACTTGACTTGACTTGACTTGACTTGACTTGACTTGACTTGACTTGACTTGACTTGACTTGACTTGACTTGACTTGACTTGACTTGACTTGACTTGACTTGACTTGACTTGACTTGACTTGACTTGACTTGACTTGACTTGACTTGACTTGACTTGACTTGACTTGACTGACTTGACTTGACTTGACTTGACTTGACTTGACTTGACTTGACTTGACTTGACTTGACTTGACTTGACTTGACTTGACTTGACTTGACTTGACTTGACTTGACTTGACTTGACTTGACTTGACTTGACTTGACTTGACTTGACTTGACTTGACTTGACTTGACTTGACTTGACTTGACTTGACTTGACTTGACTTGACTTGACTTGACTTGACTTGACTTGACTTGACTTGACTTGACTTGACTTGACTTGACTTGACTTGACTTGACTTGACTTGACTTGACTTGACTTGACTTGACTTGACTTGACTTGACTTGACTTGACTTGACTTGACTTGACTTGACTTGACTTGACTTGACTTGACTTGACTTGACTTGACTTGACTTGACTTGACTTGACTTGACTTGACTTGACTTGACTTGACTTGACTTGACTTGACTTGACTTGACTTGACTTGACTTGACTTGACTTGACTTGACTTGACTTGACTTGACTTGACTTGACTTGACTTGACTTGACTTGACTTGACTTGACTTGACTTGACTTGACTTGACTTGACTTGACTTGACTTGACTTGACTTGACTTGACTTGACTTGACTTGACTTGACTTGACTTGACTTGACTTGACTTGACTTGACTTGACTTGACTTGACTTGACTTGACTTGACTTGACTTGACTTGACTTGACTTGACTTGACTTGACTTGACTTACTTGACTTGACTTGACTTGACTTGACTTGACTTGACTTGACTTGACTTGACTTGACTTGACTTGACTTGACTTGACTTGACTTGACTTGACTTGACTTGACTTGACTTGACTTGACTTGACTTGACTTGACTTGACTTGACTTGACTTGACTTGACTTGACTTGACTTGACTTGACTTGACTTGACTTGACTTGACTTGACTTGACTTGACTTGACTTGACTTGACTTGACTTGACTTGACTTGACTTGACTTGACTTGACTTGACTTGACTTGACTTGACTTGACTTGACTGACTTGACTTGACTTGACTTGACTTGACTTGACTTGACTTGACTTGACTTGACTTGACTTGACTTGACTTGACTTGACTTGACTTGACTTGACTTGACTTGACTTGACTTGACTTGACTTGACTTGACTTGACTTGACTTGACTTGACTTGACTTGACTTGACTTGACTTGACTTGACTTGACTTGACTTGACTTGACTTGACTTGACTTGACTTGACTTGACTTGACTTGACTTGACTTGACTTGACTTGACTTGACTTGACTTGACTTGACTTGACTTGACTTGACTTGACTTACTTGACTTGACTTGACTTGACTTGACTTGACTTGACTTGACTTGACTTGACTTGACTTGACTTGACTTGACTTGACTTGACTTGACTTGACTTGACTTGACTTGACTTGACTTGACTTGACTTGACTTGACTTGACTTGACTTGACTTGACTTGACTTGACTTGACTTGACTTGACTTGACTTGACTTGACTTGACTTGACTTGACTTGACTTGACTTGACTTGACTTGACTTGACTTGACTTGACTTGACTTGACTTGACTTGACTTGACTTGACTTGACTTGACTTGACTTGACTTGACTTGACTTGACTTGACTTGACTTGACTTGACTTGACTTGACTTGACTTGACTTGACTTGACTTGACTTGACTTGACTTGACTTGACTTGACTTGACTTGACTTGACTTGACTTGACTTGACTTGACTTGACTTGACTTGACTTGACTTGACTTGACTTGACTTGACTTGACTTGACTTGACTTGACTTGACTTGACTTGACTTGACTTGACTTGACTTGACTTGACTTGACTTGACTTGACTTGACTTGACTTGACTTGACTTGACTTGACTTGACTTGACTTGACTTGACTTGACTTGACTTGACTTGACTTGACTTGACTTGACTTGACTTGACTTGACTTGACTTGACTTGACTTGACTTGACTTGACTTGACTTGACTTGACTTGACTTGACTTGACTTGACTTGACTTGACTTGACTTGACTTGACTTGACTTGACTTGACTGACTTGACTTGACTTGACTTGACTTGACTTGACTTGACTTGACTTGACTTGACTTGACTTGACTTGACTTGACTTGACTTGACTTGACTTGACTTGACTTGACTTGACTTGACTTGACTTGACTTGACTTGACTTGACTTGACTTGACTTGACTTGACTTGACTTGACTTGACTTGACTTGACTTGACTTGACTTGACTTGACTTGACTTGACTTGACTTGACTTGATTGACTTGACTTGACTTGACTTGACTTGACTTGACTTGACTTGACTTGACTTGACTTGACTTGACTTGACTTGACTTGACTTGACTTGACTTGACTTGACTTGACTTGACTTGACTTGACTTGACTTGACTTGACTTGACTTGACTTGACTTGACTTGACTTGACTTGACTTGACTTGACTTGACTTGACTTGACTTGACTTGACTTGACTTGACTTGACTTGACTTGACTTGACTTGACTTGACTTGACTTGACTTGACTTGACTTGACTTGACTTGACTTGACTTGACTTGACTTGACTTGACTTGACTTGACTTGACTTGACTTGACTTGACTTGACTTGACTTGACTTGACTTGACTTGACTTGACTTGACTTGACTTGACTTGACTTGACTTGACTTGACTTGACTTGACTTGACTTGACTTGACTTGACTTGACTTGACTTGACTTGACTTGACTTGACTTGACTTGACTTGACTTGACTTGACTTGACTTGACTTGACTTGACTTGACTTGACTTGACTTGACTTGACTTGACTTGACTTGACTTGACTTGACTTGACTTGACTTGACTTGACTTGACTTGACTTGACTTGACTTGACTTGACTTGACTTGACTTGACTTGACTTGACTTGACTTGACTTGACTTGACTTGACTTGACTTGACTTGACTTGACTTGACTTGACTTGACTTGACTTGACTTGACTTGACTTGACTTGACTTGACTTGACTTGACTTGACTTGACTTGACTTGACTTGACTTGACTTGACTTGACTTGACTTGACTTGACTTGACTTGACTTGACTTGACTTGACTTGACTTGACTTGACTTGACTTGACTTGACTTGACTTGACTTGACTTGACTTGACTTGACTTGACTTGACTTGACTTGACTTGACTTGACTTGACTTGACTTGACTTGACTTGACTTGACTTGACTTGACTTGACTTGACTTGACTTGACTTGACTTGACTTGACTTGACTTGACTTGACTTGACTTGACTTGACTTGACTTGACTTGACTTGACTTGACTTGACTTGACTTGACTTGACTTGACTTGACTTGACTTGACTTGACTTGACTTGACTTGACTTGACTTGACTTGACTTGACTTGACTTGACTTGACTTGACTTGACTTGACTTGACTTGACTTGACTTGACTTGACTTGACTTGATTGACTTGACTTGACTTGACTTGACTTGACTTGACTTGACTTGACTTGACTTGACTTGACTTGACTTGACTTGACTTGACTTGACTTGACTTGACTTGACTTGACTTGACTTGACTTGACTTGACTTGACTTGACTTGACTTGACTTGACTTGACTTGACTTGACTTGACTTGACTTGACTTGACTTGACTTGACTTGACTTGACTTGACTTGACTTGACTTGACTTGACTTGACTTGACTTGACTTGACTTGACTTGACTTGACTTGACTTGACTTGACTTGACTTGACTTGACTTGACTTGACTTGACTTGACTTGACTTGACTTGACTTGACTTGACTTGACTTGACTTGACTTGACTTGACTTGACTTGACTTGACTTGACTTGACTTGACTGACTTGACTTGACTTGACTTGACTTGACTTGACTTGACTTGACTTGACTTGACTTGACTTGACTTGACTTGACTTGACTTGACTTGACTTGACTTGACTTGACTTGACTTGACTTGACTTGACTTGACTTGACTTGACTTGACTTGACTTGACTTGACTTGACTTGACTTGACTTGACTTGACTTGACTTGACTTGACTTGACTTGACTTGACTTGACTTGACTTGACTTGACTTGACTTGACTTGACTTGACTTGACTTGACTTGACTTGACTTGACTTGACTTGACTTGACTTGACTTGACTTGACTTGACTTGACTTGACTTGACTTGACTTGACTTGACTTGACTTGACTTGACTTGACTTGACTTGACTTGACTTGACTTGACTTGACTTGACTTGACTTGACTTGACTTGACTTGACTTGACTTGACTTGACTTGACTTGACTTGACTTGACTTGACTTGACTTGACTTGACTTGACTTGACTTGACTTGACTTGACTTGACTTGACTTGACTTGACTTGACTTGACTTGACTTGACTTGACTTGACTTGACTTGACTTGACTTGACTTGACTTGACTTGACTTGACTTGACTTGACTTGACTTGACTTGACTTGACTTGACTTGACTTGACTTGACTTGACTTGACTTGACTTGACTTGACTTGACCTTGACTTGACTTGACTTGACTTGACTTGACTTGACTTGACTTGACTTGACTTGACTTGACTTGACTTGACTTGACTTGACTTGACTTGACTTGACTTGACTTGACTTGACTTGACTTGACTTGACTTGACTTGACTTGACTTGACTTGACTTGACTTGACTTGACTTGACTTGACTTGACTTGACTTGACTTGACTTGACTTGACTTGACTTGACTTGACTTGACTTGACTTGACTTGACTTGACTTGACTTGACTTGACTTGACTTGACTTGACTTGACTTGACTTGACTTGACTTGACTTGACTTGACTTGACTTGACTTGACTTGACTTGACTTGACTTGACTTGACTTGACTTGACTTGACTTGACTTGACTTGACTTGACTTGACTTGACTTGACTTGACTTGACTTGACTTGACTTGACTTGACTTGACTTGACTTGACTTGACTTGACTTGACTTGACTTGACTTGACTTGACTTGACTTGACTTGACTTGACTTGACTTGACTTGACTTGACTTGACTTGACTTGACTTGACTTGACTTGACTTGACTTGACTTGACTTGACTTGACTTGACTTGACTTGACTTGACTTGACTTGACTTGACTTGACTTGACTTGACTTGACTTGACTTGACTTGACTTGACTTGACTTGACTTGACTTGACTTGACTTGACTTGACTTGACTTGACTTGACTTGACTTGACTTGACTTGACTTGACTTGACTTGACTTGACTTGACTTGACTTGACTTGACTTGACTTGACTTGACTTGACTTGACTTGACTTGACTTGACTTGACTTGACTTGACTTGACTTGACTTGACTTGACTTGACTTGACTTGACTTGACTTGACTTGACTTGACTTGACTTGACTTGACTTGACTTGACTTGACTTGACTTGACTTGACTTGACTTGACTTGACTTGACTTGACTTGACTTGACTTGACTTGACTTGACTTGACTTGACTTGACTTGACTTGACTTGACTTGACTTGACTTGACTTGACTTGACTTGACTTGACTTGACTTGACTTGACTTGACTTGACTTGACTTGACTTGACTTGACTTGACTTGACTTGACTTGACTTGACTTGACTTGACTTGACTTGACTTGACTTGACTTGACTTGACTTGACTTGACTTGACTTGACTTGACTTGACTTGACTTGACTTGACTTGACTGACTTGACTTGACTTGACTTGACTTGACTTGACTTGACTTGACTTGACTTGACTTGACTTGACTTGACTTGACTTGACTTGACTTGACTTGACTTGACTTGACTTGACTTGACTTGACTTGACTTGACTTGACTTGACTTGACTTGACTTGACTTGACTTGACTTGACTTGACTTGACTTGACTTGACTTGACTTGACTTGACTTGACTTGACTTGACTTGACTTGACTTGACTTGACTTGACTTGACTTGACTTGACTTGACTTGACTTGACTTGACTTGACTTGACTTGACTTGACTTGACTTGACTTGACTTGACTTGACTTGACTTGACTTGACTTGACTTGACTTGACTTGACTTGACTTGACTTGACTTGACTTGACTTGACTTGACTTGACTTGACTTGACTTGACTTGACTGACTTGACTTGACTTGACTTGACTTGACTTGACTTGACTTGACTTGACTTGACTTGACTTGACTTGACTTGACTTGACTTGACTTGACTTGACTTGACTTGACTTGACTTGACT
>OV277349.1:47874570-47899570 GCA_922984085.1 Sicus ferrugineus
AAATCCAACCACGATACAACGACTAAAATTAATAGCCGGTACGTTTTGATTCGGTTTCAGCAGTCAAGTCAAGTCAAGTCAAGTCAAGTCAAGTCAAGTCAAGTCAAGCAGTCAAGTCAAGTCAGGTCGAGAAGTCAAGTCAAGTCAAGTCAAGTTAAGTCAAGCAGTCAAGTCAAGCCGGTACGTATTGATTCGGTTTCAGCAGTCAAGCAGTCAAGTCAAGCAGTCAAGTTAAGTCAAGTCAAGTCAATTCAAGCAGTCAAATCAAGCAGTAAAGTCAAGTCAAGCAGTCAAGTCAAGTCAAGCAGTCAAGTCAAGTCAAGCAGTCAAGTCAAGTCAAGCAGTCAAGTCAAGTCAAGCAGTCAAGTCAAGTCAAGCAGTCAAGTCAAGTCAAGCAGTCAAGTCAAATCAAGCAGTCGAGTGAAGTCAAGTCAAGCAGTCACGTCAAGCAGACAAGTCAGTAGTCAAGTCAAATCGGTACAGGTCAAGTCAAGGAATCATCGGTGACTTGACATGACTTGACTTGACTTGACTTGACTTGACTTGACTTGACTTGACTTGACTTGACTTGACTTGACTTGACTTGACTTGACTTGACTTGACTTGACTTGACTTGACTTGACTTGACTTGACTTGACTTGACTTGACTTGACTTGACTTGACTTGACTTGACTTGACTTGACTTGACTTGACTTGACTTGACTTGACTTGACTTGACTTGACTTGACTTGACTTGACTTGACTTGACTTGACTTGACTTGACTTGACTTGACTTGACTTGACTTGACTTGACTTGACTTGACTTGACTTGACTTGACTTGACTTGACTTGACTTGACTTGACTTGACTTGACTTGACTTGACTTGACTTGACTTGACTTGACTTGACTTGACTTGACTTGACTTGACTTGACTTGACTTGACTTGACTTGACTTGACTTGACTTGACTTGACTTGACTTGACTTGACTTGACTTGACTTGACTTGACTTGACTTGACTTGACTTGACTTGACTTGACTTGACTTGACTTGACTTGACTTGACTTGACTTGACTTGACTTGACTTGACTTGACTTGACTTGACTTGACTTGACTTGACTTGACTTGACTTGACTTGACTTGACTTGACTTGACTTGACTTGACTTGACTTGACTTGACTTGACTTGACTTGACTTGACTTGACTTGACTTGACTTGACTTGACTTGACTTGACTTGACTTGACTTGACTTGACTTGACTTGACTTGACTTGACTTGACTTGACTTGACTTGACTTGACTTGACTTGACTTGACTTGACTTGACTTGACTTGACTTGACTTGACTTGACTTGACTTGACTTGACTTGACTTGACTTGACTTGACTTGACTTGACTTGACTTGACTTGACTTGACTTGACTTGACTTGACTTGACTTGACTTGACTTGACTTGACTTGACTTGACTTGACTTGACTTGACTTGACTTGACTTGACTTGACTTGACTTGACTTGACTTGACTTGACTTGACTTGACTTGACTTGACTTGACTTGACTTGACTTGACTTGACTTGACTTGACTTGACTTGACTTGACTTGACTTGACTTGACTTGACTTGACTTGACTTGACTTGACTTGACTTGACTTGACTTGACTTGACTTGACTTGACTTGACTTGACTTGACTTGACTTGACTTGACTTGACTTGACTTGACTTGACTTGACTTGACTTGACTTGACTTGACTTGACTTGACTTGACTTGACTTGACTTGACTTGACTTGACTTGACTTGACTTGACTTGACTTGACTTGACTTGACTTGACTTGACTTGACTTGACTTGACTTGACTTGACTTGACTTGACTTGACTTGACTTGACTTGACTTGACTTGACTTGACTTGACTTGACTTGACTTGACTTGACTTGACTTGACTTGACTTGACTTGACTTGACTTGACTTGACTTGACTTGACTTGACTTGACTTGACTTGACTTGACTTGACTTGACTTGACTTGACTTGACTTGACTTGACTTGACTTGACTTGACTTGACTTGACTTGACTTGACTTGACTTGACTTGACTTGACTTGACTTGACTTGACTTGACTTGACTTGACTTGACTTGACTTGACTTGACTTGACTTGACTTGACTTGACTTGACTTGACTTGACTTGACTTGACTTGACTTGACTTGACTTGACTTGACTTGACTTGACTTGACTTGACTTGACTTGACTTGACTTGACTTGACTTGACTTGACTTGACTTGACTTGACTTGACTTGACTTGACTTGACTTGACTTGACTTGACTTGACTTGACTTGACTTGACTTGACTTGACTTGACTTGACTTGACTTGACTTGACTTGACTTGACTTGACTTGACTTGACTTGACTTGACTTGACTTGACTTGACTTGACTTGACTTGACTTGACTTGACTTGACTTGACTTGACTTGACTTGACTTGACTTGACTTGACTTGACTTGACTTGACTTGACTTGACTTGACTTGACTTGACTTGACTTGACTTGACTTGACTTGACTTGACTTGACTTGACTTGACTTGACTTGACTTGACTTGACTTGACTTGACTTGACTTGACTTGACTTGACTTGACTTGACTTGACTTGACTTGACTTGACTTGACTTGACTTGACTTGACTTGACTTGACTTGACTTGACTTGACTTGACTTGACTTGACTTGACTTGACTTGACTTGACTTGACTTGACTTGACTTGACTTGACTTGACTTGACTTGACTTGACTTGACTTGACTTGACTTGACTTGACTTGACTTGACTTGACTTGACTTGACTTGACTTGACTTGACTTGACTTGACTTGACTTGACTTGACTTGACTTGACTTGACTTGACTTGACTTGACTTGACTTGACTTGACTTGACTTGACTTGACTTGACTTGACTTGACTTGACTTGACTTGACTTGACTTGACTTGACTTGACTTGACTTGACTTGACTTGACTTGACTTGACTTGACTTGACTTGACTTGACTTGACTTGACTTGACTTGACTTGACTTGACTTGACTTGACTTGACTTGACTTGACTTGACTTGACTTGACTTGACTTGACTTGACTTGACTTGACTTGACTTGACTTGACTTGACTTGACTTGACTTGACTTGACTTGACTTGACTTGACTTGACTTGACTTGACTTGACTTGACTTGACTTGACTTGACTTGACTTGACTTGACTTGACTTGACTTGACTTGACTTGACTTGACTTGACTTGACTTGACTTGACTTGACTTGACTTGACTTGACTTGACTTGACTTGACTTGACTTGACTTGACTTGACTTGACTTGACTTGACTTGACTTGACTTGACTTGACTTGACTTGACTTGACTTGACTTGACTTGACTTGACTTGACTTGACTTGACTTGACTTGACTTGACTTGACTTGACTTGACTTGACTTGACTTGACTTGACTTGACTTGACTTGACTTGACTTGACTTGACTTGACTTGACTTGACTTGACTTGACTTGACTTGACTTGACTTGACTTGACTTGACTTGACTTGACTTGACTTGACTTGACTTGACTTGACTTGACTTGACTTGACTTGACTTGACTTGACTTGACTTGACTTGACTTGACTTGACTTGACTTGACTTGACTTGACTTGACTTGACTTGACTTGACTTGACTTGACTTGACTTGACTTGACTTGACTTGACTTGACTTGACTTGACTTGACTTGACTTGACTTGACTTGACTTGACTTGACTTGACTTGACTTGACTTGACTTGACTTGACTTGACTTGACTTGACTTGACTTGACTTGACTTGACTTGACTTGACTTGACTTGACTTGACTTGACTTGACTTGACTTGACTTGACTTGACTTGACTTGACTTGACTTGACTTGACTTGACTTGACTTGACTTGACTTGACTTGACTTGACTTGACTTGACTTGACTTGACTTGACTTGACTTGACTTGACTTGACTTGACTTGACTTGACTTGACTTGACTTGACTTGACTTGACTTGACTTGACTTGACTTGACTTGACTTGACTTGACTTGACTTGACTTGACTTGACTTGACTTGACTTGACTTGACTTGACTTGACTTGACTTGACTTGACTTGACTTGACTTGACTTGACTTGACTTGACTTGACTTGACTTGACTTGACTTGACTTGACTTGACTTGACTTGACTTGACTTGACTTGACTTGACTTGACTTGACTTGACTTGACTTGACTTGACTTGACTTGACTTGACTTGACTTGACTTGACTTGACTTGACTTGACTTGACTTGACTTGACTTGACTTGACTTGACTTGACTTGACTTGACTTGACTTGACTTGACTTGACTTGACTTGACTTGACTTGACTTGACTTGACTTGACTTGACTTGACTTGACTTGACTTGACTTGACTTGACTTGACTTGACTTGACTTGACTTGACTTGACTTGACTTGACTTGACTTGACTTGACTTGACTTGACTTGACTTGACTTGACTTGACTTGACTTGACTTGACTTGACTTGACTTGACTTGACTTGACTTGACTTGACTTGACTTGACTTGACTTGACTTGACTTGACTTGACTTGACTTGACTTGACTTGACTTGACTTGACTTGACTTGACTTGACTTGACTTGACTTGACTTGACTTGACTTGACTTGACTTGACTTGACTTGACTTGACTTGACTTGACTTGACTTGACTTGACTTGACTTGACTTGACTTGACTTGACTTGACTTGACTTGACTTGACTTGACTTGACTTGACTTGACTTGACTTGACTTGACTTGACTTGACTTGACTTGACTTGACTTGACTTGACTTGACTTGACTTGACTTGACTTGACTTGACTTGACTTGACTTGACTTGACTTGACTTGACTTGACTTGACTTGACTTGACTTGACTTGACTTGACTTGACTTGACTTGACTTGACTTGACTTGACTTGACTTGACTTGACTTGACTTGACTTGACTTGACTTGACTTGACTTGACTTGACTTGACTTGACTTGACTTGACTTGACTTGACTTGACTTGACTTGACTTGACTTGACTTGACTTGACTTGACTTGACTTGACTTGACTTGACTTGACTTGACTTGACTTGACTTGACTTGACTTGACTTGACTTGACTTGACTTGACTTGACTTGACTTGACTTGACTTGACTTGACTTGACTTGACTTGACTTGACTTGACTTGACTTGACTTGACTTGACTTGACTTGACTTGACTTGACTTGACTTGACTTGACTTGACTTGACTTGACTTGACTTGACTTGACTTGACTTGACTTGACTTGACTTGACTTGACTTGACTTGACTTGACTTGACTTGACTTGACTTGACTTGACTTGACTTGACTTGACTTGACTTGACTTGACTTGACTTGACTTGACTTGACTTGACTTGACTTGACTTGACTTGACTTGACTTGACTTGACTTGACTTGACTTGACTTGACTTGACTTGACTTGACTTGACTTGACTTGACTTGACTTGACTTGACTTGACTTGACTTGACTTGACTTGACTTGACTTGACTTGACTTGACTTGACTTGACTTGACTTGACTTGACTTGACTTGACTTGACTTGACTTGACTTGACTTGACTTGACTTGACTTGACTTGACTTGACTTGACTTGACTTGACTTGACTTGACTTGACTTGACTTGACTTGACTTGACTTGACTTGACTTGACTTGACTTGACTTGACTTGACTTGACTTGACTTGACTTGACTTGACTTGACTTGACTTGACTTGACTTGACTTGACTTGACTTGACTTGACTTGACTTGACTTGACTTGACTTGACTTGACTTGACTTGACTTGACTTGACTTGACTTGACTTGACTTGACTTGACTTGACTTGACTTGACTTGACTTGACTTGACTTGACTTGACTTGACTTGACTTGACTTGACTTGACTTGACTTGACTTGACTTGACTTGACTTGACTTGACTTGACTTGACTTGACTTGACTTGACTTGACTTGACTTGACTTGACTTGACTTGACTTGACTTGACTTGACTTGACTTGACTTGACTTGACTTGACTTGACTTGACTTGACTTGACTTGACTTGACTTGACTTGACTTGACTTGACTTGACTTGACTTGACTTGACTTGACTTGACTTGACTTGACTTGACTTGACTTGACTTGACTTGACTTGACTTGACTTGACTTGACTTGACTTGACTTGACTTGACTTGACTTGACTTGACTTGACTTGACTTGACTTGACTTGACTTGACTTGACTTGACTTGACTTGACTTGACTTGACTTGACTTGACTTGACTTGACTTGACTTGACTTGACTTGACTTGACTTGACTTGACTTGACTTGACTTGACTTGACTTGACTTGACTTGACTTGACTTGACTTGACTTGACTTGACTTGACTTGACTTGACTTGACTTGACTTGACTTGACTTGACTTGACTTGACTTGACTTGACTTGACTTGACTTGACTTGACTTGACTTGACTTGACTTGACTTGACTTGACTTGACTTGACTTGACTTGACTTGACTTGACTTGACTTGACTTGACTTGACTTGACTTGACTTGACTTGACTTGACTTGACTTGACTTGACTTGACTTGACTTGACTTGACTTGACTTGACTTGACTTGACTTGACTTGACTTGACTTGACTTGACTTGACTTGACTTGACTTGACTTGACTTGACTTGACTTGACTTGACTTGACTTGACTTGACTTGACTTGACTTGACTTGACTTGACTTGACTTGACTTGACTTGACTTGACTTGACTTGACTTGACTTGACTTGACTTGACTTGACTTGACTTGACTTGACTTGACTTGACTTGACTTGACTTGACTTGACTTGACTTGACTTGACTTGACTTGACTTGACTTGACTTGACTTGACTTGACTTGACTTGACTTGACTTGACTTGACTTGACTTGACTTGACTTGACTTGACTTGACTTGACTTGACTTGACTTGACTTGACTTGACTTGACTTGACTTGACTTGACTTGACTTGACTTGACTTGACTTGACTTGACTTGACTTGACTTGACTTGACTTGACTTGACTTGACTTGACTTGACTTGACTTGACTTGACTTGACTTGACTTGACTTGACTTGACTTGACTTGACTTGACTTGACTTGACTTGACTTGACTTGACTTGACTTGACTTGACTTGACTTGACTTGACTTGACTTGACTTGACTTGACTTGACTTGACTTGACTTGACTTGACTTGACTTGACTTGACTTGACTTGACTTGACTTGACTTGACTTGACTTGACTTGACTTGACTTGACTTGACTTGACTTGACTTGACTTGACTTGACTTGACTTGACTTGACTTGACTTGACTTGACTTGACTTGACTTGACTTGACTTGACTTGACTTGACTTGACTTGACTTGACTTGACTTGACTTGACTTGACTTGACTTGACTTGACTTGACTTGACTTGACTTGACTTGACTTGACTTGACTTGACTTGACTTGACTTGACTTGACTTGACTTGACTTGACTTGACTTGACTTGACTTGACTTGACTTGACTTGACTTGACTTGACTTGACTTGACTTGACTTGACTTGACTTGACTTGACTTGACTTGACTTGACTTGACTTGACTTGACTTGACTTGACTTGACTTGACTTGACTTGACTTGACTTGACTTGACTTGACTTGACTTGACTTGACTTGACTTGACTTGACTTGACTTGACTTGACTTGACTTGACTTGACTTGACTTGACTTGACTTGACTTGACTTGACTTGACTTGACTTGACTTGACTTGACTTGACTTGACTTGACTTGACTTGACTTGACTTGACTTGACTTGACTTGACTTGACTTGACTTGACTTGACTTGACTTGACTTGACTTGACTTGACTTGACTTGACTTGACTTGACTTGACTTGACTTGACTTGACTTGACTTGACTTGACTTGACTTGACTTGACTTGACTTGACTTGACTTGACTTGACTTGACTTGACTTGACTTGACTTGACTTGACTTGACTTGACTTGACTTGACTTGACTTGACTTGACTTGACTTGACTTGACTTGACTTGACTTGACTTGACTTGACTTGACTTGACTTGACTTGACTTGACTTGACTTGACTTGACTTGACTTGACTTGACTTGACTTGACTTGACTTGACTTGACTTGACTTGACTTGACTTGACTTGACTTGACTTGACTTGACTTGACTTGACTTGACTTGACTTGACTTGACTTGACTTGACTTGACTTGACTTGACTTGACTTGACTTGACTTGACTTGACTTGACTTGACTTGACTTGACTTGACTTGACTTGACTTGACTTGACTTGACTTGACTTGACTTGACTTGACTTGACTTGACTTGACTTGACTTGACTTGACTTGACTTGACTTGACTTGACTTGACTTGACTTGACTTGACTTGACTTGACTTGACTTGACTTGACTTGACTTGACTTGACTTGACTTGACTTGACTTGACTTGACTTGACTTGACTTGACTTGACTTGACTTGACTTGACTTGACTTGACTTGACTTGACTTGACTTGACTTGACTTGACTTGACTTGACTTGACTTGACTTGACTTGACTTGACTTGACTTGACTTGACTTGACTTGACTTGACTTGACTTGACTTGACTTGACTTGACTTGACTTGACTTGACTTGACTTGACTTGACTTGACTTGACTTGACTTGACTTGACTTGACTTGACTTGACTTGACTTGACTTGACTTGACTTGACTTGACTTGACTTGACTTGACTTGACTTGACTTGACTTGACTTGACTTGACTTGACTTGACTTGACTTGACTTGACTTGACTTGACTTGACTTGACTTGACTTGACTTGACTTGACTTGACTTGACTTGACTTGACTTGACTTGACTTGACTTGACTTGACTTGACTTGACTTGACTTGACTTGACTTGACTTGACTTGACTTGACTTGACTTGACTTGACTTGACTTGACTTGACTTGACTTGACTTGACTTGACTTGACTTGACTTGACTTGACTTGACTTGACTTGACTTGACTTGACTTGACTTGACTTGACTTGACTTGACTTGACTTGACTTGACTTGACTTGACTTGACTTGACTTGACTTGACTTGACTTGACTTGACTTGACTTGACTTGACTTGACTTGACTTGACTTGACTTGACTTGACTTGACTTGACTTGACTTGACTTGACTTGACTTGACTTGACTTGACTTGACTTGACTTGACTTGACTTGACTTGACTTGACTTGACTTGACTTGACTTGACTTGACTTGACTTGACTTGACTTGACTTGACTTGACTTGACTTGACTTGACTTGACTTGACTTGACTTGACTTGACTTGACTTGACTTGACTTGACTTGACTTGACTTGACTTGACTTGACTTGACTTGACTTGACTTGACTTGACTTGACTTGACTTGACTTGACTTGACTTGACTTGACTTGACTTGACTTGACTTGACTTGACTTGACTTGACTTGACTTGACTTGACTTGACTTGACTTGACTTGACTTGACTTGACTTGACTTGACTTGACTTGACTTGACTTGACTTGACTTGACTTGACTTGACTTGACTTGACTTGACTTGACTTGACTTGACTTGACTTGACTTGACTTGACTTGACTTGACTTGACTTGACTTGACTTGACTTGACTTGACTTGACTTGACTTGACTTGACTTGACTTGACTTGACTTGACTTGACTTGACTTGACTTGACTTGACTTGACTTGACTTGACTTGACTTGACTTGACTTGACTTGACTTGACTTGACTTGACTTGACTTGACTTGACTTGACTTGACTTGACTTGACTTGACTTGACTTGACTTGACTTGACTTGACTTGACTTGACTTGACTTGACTTGACTTGACTTGACTTGACTTGACTTGACTTGACTTGACTTGACTTGACTTGACTTGACTTGACTTGACTTGACTTGACTTGACTTGACTTGACTTGACTTGACTTGACTTGACTTGACTTGACTTGACTTGACTTGACTTGACTTGACTTGACTTGACTTGACTTGACTTGACTTGACTTGACTTGACTTGACTTGACTTGACTTGACTTGACTTGACTTGACTTGACTTGACTTGACTTGACTTGACTTGACTTGACTTGACTTGACTTGACTTGACTTGACTTGACTTGACTTGACTTGACTTGACTTGACTTGACTTGACTTGACTTGACTTGACTTGACTTGACTTGACTTGACTTGACTTGACTTGACTTGACTTGACTTGACTTGACTTGACTTGACTTGACTTGACTTGACTTGACTTGACTTGACTTGACTTGACTTGACTTGACTTGACTTGACTTGACTTGACTTGACTTGACTTGACTTGACTTGACTTGACTTGACTTGACTTGACTTGACTTGACTTGACTTGACTTGACTTGACTTGACTTGACTTGACTTGACTTGACTTGACTTGACTTGACTTGACTTGACTTGACTTGACTTGACTTGACTTGACTTGACTTGACTTGACTTGACTTGACTTGACTTGACTTGACTTGACTTGACTTGACTTGACTTGACTTGACTTGACTTGACTTGACTTGACTTGACTTGACTTGACTTGACTTGACTTGACTTGACTTGACTTGACTTGACTTGACTTGACTTGACTTGACTTGACTTGACTTGACTTGACTTGACTTGACTTGACTTGACTTGACTTGACTTGACTTGACTTGACTTGACTTGACTTGACTTGACTTGACTTGACTTGACTTGACTTGACTTGACTTGACTTGACTTGACTTGACTTGACTTGACTTGACTTGACTTGACTTGACTTGACTTGACTTGACTTGACTTGACTTGACTTGACTTGACTTGACTTGACTTGACTTGACTTGACTTGACTTGACTTGACTTGACTTGACTTGACTTGACTTGACTTGACTTGACTTGACTTGACTTGACTTGACTTGACTTGACTTGACTTGACTTGACTTGACTTGACTTGACTTGACTTGACTTGACTTGACTTGACTTGACTTGACTTGACTTGACTTGACTTGACTTGACTTGACTTGACTTGACTTGACTTGACTTGACTTGACTTGACTTGACTTGACTTGACTTGACTTGACTTGACTTGACTTGACTTGACTTGACTTGACTTGACTTGACTTGACTTGACTTGACTTGACTTGACTTGACTTGACTTGACTTGACTTGACTTGACTTGACTTGACTTGACTTGACTTGACTTGACTTGACTTGACTTGACTTGACTTGACTTGACTTGACTTGACTTGACTTGACTTGACTTGACTTGACTTGACTTGACTTGACTTGACTTGACTTGACTTGACTTGACTTGACTTGACTTGACTTGACTTGACTTGACTTGACTTGACTTGACTTGACTTGACTTGACTTGACTTGACTTGACTTGACTTGACTTGACTTGACTTGACTTGACTTGACTTGACTTGACTTGACTTGACTTGACTTGACTTGACTTGACTTGACTTGACTTGACTTGACTTGACTTGACTTGACTTGACTTGACTTGACTTGACTTGACTTGACTTGACTTGACTTGACTTGACTTGACTTGACTTGACTTGACTTGACTTGACTTGACTTGACTTGACTTGACTTGACTTGACTTGACTTGACTTGACTTGACTTGACTTGACTTGACTTGACTTGACTTGACTTGACTTGACTTGACTTGACTTGACTTGACTTGACTTGACTTGACTTGACTTGACTTGACTTGACTTGACTTGACTTGACTTGACTTGACTTGACTTGACTTGACTTGACTTGACTTGACTTGACTTGACTTGACTTGACTTGACTTGACTTGACTTGACTTGACTTGACTTGACTTGACTTGACTTGACTTGACTTGACTTGACTTGACTTGACTTGACTTGACTTGACTTGACTTGACTTGACTTGACTTGACTTGACTTGACTTGACTTGACTTGACTTGACTTGACTTGACTTGACTTGACTTGACTTGACTTGACTTGACTTGACTTGACTTGACTTGACTTGACTTGACTTGACTTGACTTGACTTGACTTGACTTGACTTGACTTGACTTGACTTGACTTGACTTGACTTGACTTGACTTGACTTGACTTGACTTGACTTGACTTGACTTGACTTGACTTGACTTGACTTGACTTGACTTGACTTGACTTGACTTGACTTGACTTGACTTGACTTGACTTGACTTGACTTGACTTGACTTGACTTGACTTGACTTGACTTGACTTGACTTGACTTGACTTGACTTGACTTGACTTGACTTGACTTGACTTGACTTGACTTGACTTGACTTGACTTGACTTGACTTGACTTGACTTGACTTGACTTGACTTGACTTGACTTGACTTGACTTGACTTGACTTGACTTGACTTGACTTGACTTGACTTGACTTGACTTGACTTGACTTGACTTGACTTGACTTGACTTGACTTGACTTGACTTGACTTGACTTGACTTGACTTGACTTGACTTGACTTGACTTGACTTGACTTGACTTGACTTGACTTGACTTGACTTGACTTGACTTGACTTGACTTGACTTGACTTGACTTGACTTGACTTGACTTGACTTGACTTGACTTGACTTGACTTGACTTGACTTGACTTGACTTGACTTGACTTGACTTGACTTGACTTGACTTGACTTGACTTGACTTGACTTGACTTGACTTGACTTGACTTGACTTGACTTGACTTGACTTGACTTGACTTGACTTGACTTGACTTGACTTGACTTGACTTGACTTGACTTGACTTGACTTGACTTGACTTGACTTGACTTGACTTGACTTGACTTGACTTGACTTGACTTGACTTGACTTGACTTGACTTGACTTGACTTGACTTGACTTGACTTGACTTGACTTGACTTGACTTGACTTGACTTGACTTGACTTGACTTGACTTGACTTGACTTGACTTGACTTGACTTGACTTGACTTGACTTGACTTGACTTGACTTGACTTGACTTGACTTGACTTGACTTGACTTGACTTGACTTGACTTGACTTGACTTGACTTGACTTGACTTGACTTGACTTGACTTGACTTGACTTGACTTGACTTGACTTGACTTGACTTGACTTGACTTGACTTGACTTGACTTGACTTGACTTGACTTGACTTGACTTGACTTGACTTGACTTGACTTGACTTGACTTGACTTGACTTGACTTGACTTGACTTGACTTGACTTGACTTGACTTGACTTGACTTGACTTGACTTGACTTGACTTGACTTGACTTGACTTGACTTGACTTGACTTGACTTGACTTGACTTGACTTGACTTGACTTGACTTGACTTGACTTGACTTGACTTGACTTGACTTGACTTGACTTGACTTGACTTGACTTGACTTGACTTGACTTGACTTGACTTGACTTGACTTGACTTGACTTGACTTGACTTGACTTGACTTGACTTGACTTGACTTGACTTGACTTGACTTGACTTGACTTGACTTGACTTGACTTGACTTGACTTGACTTGACTTGACTTGACTTGACTTGACTTGACTTGACTTGACTTGACTTGACTTGACTTGACTTGACTTGACTTGACTTGACTTGACTTGACTTGACTTGACTTGACTTGACTTGACTTGACTTGACTTGACTTGACTTGACTTGACTTGACTTGACTTGACTTGACTTGACTTGACTTGACTTGACTTGACTTGACTTGACTTGACTTGACTTGACTTGACTTGACTTGACTTGACTTGACTTGACTTGACTTGACTTGACTTGACTTGACTTGACTTGACTTGACTTGACTTGACTTGACTTGACTTGACTTGACTTGACTTGACTTGACTTGACTTGACTTGACTTGACTTGACTTGACTTGACTTGACTTGACTTGACTTGACTTGACTTGACTTGACTTGACTTGACTTGACTTGACTTGACTTGACTTGACTTGACTTGACTTGACTTGACTTGACTTGACTTGACTTGACTTGACTTGACTTGACTTGACTTGACTTGACTTGACTTGACTTGACTTGACTTGACTTGACTTGACTTGACTTGACTTGACTTGACTTGACTTGACTTGACTTGACTTGACTTGACTTGACTTGACTTGACTTGACTTGACTTGACTTGACTTGACTTGACTTGACTTGACTTGACTTGACTTGACTTGACTTGACTTGACTTGACTTGACTTGACTTGACTTGACTTGACTTGACTTGACTTGACTTGACTTGACTTGACTTGACTTGACTTGACTTGACTTGACTTGACTTGACTTGACTTGACTTGACTTGACTTGACTTGACTTGACTTGACTTGACTTGACTTGACTTGACTTGACTTGACTTGACTTGACTTGACTTGACTTGACTTGACTTGACTTGACTTGACTTGACTTGACTTGACTTGACTTGACTTGACTTGACTTGACTTGACTTGACTTGACTTGACTTGACTTGACTTGACTTGACTTGACTTGACTTGACTTGACTTGACTTGACTTGACTTGACTTGACTTGACTTGACTTGACTTGACTTGACTTGACTTGACTTGACTTGACTTGACTTGACTTGACTTGACTTGACTTGACTTGACTTGACTTGACTTGACTTGACTTGACTTGACTTGACTTGACTTGACTTGACTTGACTTGACTTGACTTGACTTGACTTGACTTGACTTGACTTGACTTGACTTGACTTGACTTGACTTGACTTGACTTGACTTGACTTGACTTGACTTGACTTGACTTGACTTGACTTGACTTGACTTGACTTGACTTGACTTGACTTGACTTGACTTGACTTGACTTGACTTGACTTGACTTGACTTGACTTGACTTGACTTGACTTGACTTGACTTGACTTGACTTGACTTGACTTGACTTGACTTGACTTGACTTGACTTGACTTGACTTGACTTGACTTGACTTGACTTGACTTGACTTGACTTGACTTGACTTGACTTGACTTGACTTGACTTGACTTGACTTGACTTGACTTGACTTGACTTGACTTGACTTGACTTGACTTGACTTGACTTGACTTGACTTGACTTGACTTGACTTGACTTGACTTGACTTGACTTGACTTGACTTGACTTGACTTGACTTGACTTGACTTGACTTGACTTGACTTGACTTGACTTGACTTGACTTGACTTGACTTGACTTGACTTGACTTGACTTGACTTGACTTGACTTGACTTGACTTGACTTGACTTGACTTGACTTGACTTGACTTGACTTGACTTGACTTGACTTGACTTGACTTGACTTGACTTGACTTGACTTGACTTGACTTGACTTGACTTGACTTGACTTGACTTGACTTGACTTGACTTGACTTGACTTGACTTGACTTGACTTGACTTGACTTGACTTGACTTGACTTGACTTGACTTGACTTGACTTGACTTGACTTGACTTGACTTGACTTGACTTGACTTGACTTGACTTGACTTGACTTGACTTGACTTGACTTGACTTGACTTGACTTGACTTGACTTGACTTGACTTGACTTGACTTGACTTGACTTGACTTGACTTGACTTGACTTGACTTGACTTGACTTGACTTGACTTGACTTGACTTGACTTGACTTGACTTGACTTGACTTGACTTGACTTGACTTGACTTGACTTGACTTGACTTGACTTGACTTGACTTGACTTGACTTGACTTGACTTGACTTGACTTGACTTGACTTGACTTGACTTGACTTGACTTGACTTGACTTGACTTGACTTGACTTGACTTGACTTGACTTGACTTGACTTGACTTGACTTGACTTGACTTGACTTGACTTGACTTGACTTGACTTGACTTGACTTGACTTGACTTGACTTGACTTGACTTGACTTGACTTGACTTGACTTGACTTGACTTGACTTGACTTGACTTGACTTGACTTGACTTGACTTGACTTGACTTGACTTGACTTGACTTGACTTGACTTGACTTGACTTGACTTGACTTGACTTGACTTGACTTGACTTGACTTGACTTGACTTGACTTGACTTGACTTGACTTGACTTGACTTGACTTGACTTGACTTGACTTGACTTGACTTGACTTGACTTGACTTGACTTGACTTGACTTGACTTGACTTGACTTGACTTGACTTGACTTGACTTGACTTGACTTGACTTGACTTGACTTGACTTGACTTGACTTGACTTGACTTGACTTGACTTGACTTGACTTGACTTGACTTGACTTGACTTGACTTGACTTGACTTGACTTGACTTGACTTGACTTGACTTGACTTGACTTGACTTGACTTGACTTGACTTGACTTGACTTGACTTGACTTGACTTGACTTGACTTGACTTGACTTGACTTGACTTGACTTGACTTGACTTGACTTGACTTGACTTGACTTGACTTGACTTGACTTGACTTGACTTGACTTGACTTGACTTGACTTGACTTGACTTGACTTGACTTGACTTGACTTGACTTGACTTGACTTGACTTGACTTGACTTGACTTGACTTGACTTGACTTGACTTGACTTGACTTGACTTGACTTGACTTGACTTGACTTGACTTGACTTGACTTGACTTGACTTGACTTGACTTGACTTGACTTGACTTGACTTGACTTGACTTGACTTGACTTGACTTGACTTGACTTGACTTGACTTGACTTGACTTGACTTGACTTGACTTGACTTGACTTGACTTGACTTGACTTGACTTGACTTGACTTGACTTGACTTGACTTGACTTGACTTGACTTGACTTGACTTGACTTGACTTGACTTGACTTGACTTGACTTGACTTGACTTGACTTGACTTGACTTGACTTGACTTGACTTGACTTGACTTGACTTGACTTGACTTGACTTGACTTGACTTGACTTGACTTGACTTGACTTGACTTGACTTGACTTGACTTGACTTGACTTGACTTGACTTGACTTGACTTGACTTGACTTGACTTGACTTGACTTGACTTGACTTGACTTGACTTGACTTGACTTGACTTGACTTGACTTGACTTGACTTGACTTGACTTGACTTGACTTGACTTGACTTGACTTGACTTGACTTGACTTGACTTGACTTGACTTGACTTGACTTGACTTGACTTGACTTGACTTGACTTGACTTGACTTGACTTGACTTGACTTGACTTGACTTGACTTGACTTGACTTGACTTGACTTGACTTGACTTGACTTGACTTGACTTGACTTGACTTGACTTGACTTGACTTGACTTGACTTGACTTGACTTGACTTGACTTGACTTGACTTGACTTGACTTGACTTGACTTGACTTGACTTGACTTGACTTGACTTGACTTGACTTGACTTGACTTGACTTGACTTGACTTGACTTGACTTGACTTGACTTGACTTGACTTGACTTGACTTGACTTGACTTGACTTGACTTGACTTGACTTGACTTGACTTGACTTGACTTGACTTGACTTGACTTGACTTGACTTGACTTGACTTGACTTGACTTGACTTGACTTGACTTGACTTGACTTGACTTGACTTGACTTGACTTGACTTGACTTGACTTGACTTGACTTGACTTGACTTGACTTGACTTGACTTGACTTGACTTGACTTGACTTGACTTGACTTGACTTGACTTGACTTGACTTGACTTGACTTGACTTGACTTGACTTGACTTGACTTGACTTGACTTGACTTGACTTGACTTGACTTGACTTGACTTGACTTGACTTGACTTGACTTGACTTGACTTGACTTGACTTGACTTGACTTGACTTGACTTGACTTGACTTGACTTGACTTGACTTGACTTGACTTGACTTGACTTGACTTGACTTGACTTGACTTGACTTGACTTGACTTGACTTGACTTGACTTGACTTGACTTGACTTGACTTGACTTGACTTGACTTGACTTGACTTGACTTGACTTGACTTGACTTGACTTGACTTGACTTGACTTGACTTGACTTGACTTGACTTGACTTGACTTGACTTGACTTGACTTGACTTGACTTGACTTGACTTGACTTGACTTGACTTGACTTGACTTGACTTGACTTGACTTGACTTGACTTGACTTGACTTGACTTGACTTGACTTGACTTGACTTGACTTGACTTGACTTGACTTGACTTGACTTGACTTGACTTGACTTGACTTGACTTGACTTGACTTGACTTGACTTGACTTGACTTGACTTGACTTGACTTGACTTGACTTGACTTGACTTGACTTGACTTGACTTGACTTGACTTGACTTGACTTGACTTGACTTGACTTCTTGACTTGACTTGACTTGACTTGACTTGACTTGACTTGACTTGACTTGACTTGACTTGACTTGACTTGACTTGACTTGACTTGACTTGACTTGACTTGACTTGACTTGACTTGACTTGACTTGACTTGACTTGACTTGACTTGACTTGACTTGACTTGACTTGACTTGACTTGACTTGACTTGACTTGACTTGACTTGACTTGACTTGACTTGACTTGACTTGACTTGACTTGACTTGACTTGACTTGACTTGACTTGACTTGACTTGACTTGACTTGACTTGACTTGACTTGACTTGACTTGACTTGACTTGACTTGACTTGACTTGACTTGACTTGACTTGACTTGACTTGACTTGACTTGACTTGACTTGACTTGACTTGACTTGACTTGACTTGACTTGACTTGACTTGACTTGACTTGACTTGACTTGACTTGACTTGACTTGACTTGACTTGACTTGACTTGACTTGACTTGACTTGACTTGACTTGACTTGACTTGACTTGACTTGACTTGACTTGACTTGACTTGACTTGACTTGACTTGACTTGACTTGACTTGACTTGACTTGACTTGACTTGACTTGACTTGACTTGACTTGACTTGACTTGACTTGACTTGACTTGACTTGACTTGACTTGACTTGACTTGACTTGACTTGACTTGACTTGACTTGACTTGACTTGACTTGACTTGACTTGACTTGACTTGACTTGACTTGACTTGACTTGACTTGACTTGACTTGACTTGACTTGACTTGACTTGACTTGACTTGACTTGACTTGACTTGACTTGACTTGACTTGACTTGACTTGACTTGACTTGACTTGACTTGACTTGACTTGACTTGACTTGACTTGACTTGACTTGACTTGACTTGACTTGACTTGACTTGACTTGACTTGACTTGACTTGACTTGACTTGACTTGACTTGACTTGACTTGACTTGACTTGACTTGACTTGACTTGACTTGACTTGACTTGACTTGACTTGACTTGACTTGACTTGACTTGACTTGACTTGACTTGACTTGACTTGACTTGACTTGACTTGACTTGACTTGACTTGACTTGACTTGACTTGACTTGACTTGACTTGACTTGACTTGACTTGACTTGACTTGACTTGACTTGACTTGACTTGACTTGACTTGACTTGACTTGACTTGACTTGACTTGACTTGACTTGACTTGACTTGACTTGACTTGACTTGACTTGACTTGACTTGACTTGACTTGACTTGACTTGACTTGACTTGACTTGACTTGACTTGACTTGACTTGACTTGACTTGACTTGACTTGACTTGACTTGACTTGACTTGACTTGACTTGACTTGACTTGACTTGACTTGACTTGACTTGACTTGACTTGACTTGACTTGACTTGACTTGACTTGACTTGACTTGACTTGACTTGACTTGACTTGACTTGACTTGACTTGACTTGACTTGACTTGACTTGACTTGACTTGACTTGACTTGACTTGACTTGACTTGACTTGACTTGACTTGACTTGACTTGACTTGACTTGACTTGACTTGACTTGACTTGACTTGACTTGACTTGACTTGACTTGACTTGACTTGACTTGACTTGACTTGACTTGACTTGACTTGACTTGACTTGACTTGACTTGACTTGACTTGACTTGACTTGACTTGACTTGACTTGACTTGACTTGACTTGACTTGACTTGACTTGACTTGACTTGACTTGACTTGACTTGACTTGACTTGACTTGACTTGACTTGACTTGACTTGACTTGACTTGACTTGACTTGACTTGACTTGACTTGACTTGACTTGACTTGACTTGACTTGACTTGACTTGACTTGACTTGACTTGACTTGACTTGACTTGACTTGACTTGACTTGACTTGACTTGACTTGACTTGACTTGACTTGACTTGACTTGACTTGACTTGACTTGACTTGACTTGACTTGACTTGACTTGACTTGACTTGACTTGACTTGACTTGACTTGACTTGACTTGACTTGACTTGACTTGACTTGACTTGACTTGACTTGACTTGACTTGACTTGACTTGACTTGACTTGACTTGACTTGACTTGACTTGACTTGACTTGACTTGACTTGACTTGACTTGACTTGACTTGACTTGACTTGACTTGACTTGACTTGACTTGACTTGACTTGACTTGACTTGACTTGACTTGACTTGACTTGACTTGACTTGACTTGACTTGACTTGACTTGACTTGACTTGACTTGACTTGACTTGACTTGACTTGACTTGACTTGACTTGACTTGACTTGACTTGACTTGACTTGACTTGACTTGACTTGACTTGACTTGACTTGACTTGACTTGACTTGACTTGACTTGACTTGACTTGACTTGACTTGACTTGACTTGACTTGACTTGACTTGACTTGACTTGACTTGACTTGACTTGACTTGACTTGACTTGACTTGACTTGACTTGACTTGACTTGACTTGACTTGACTTGACTTGACTTGACTTGACTTGACTTGACTTGACTTGACTTGACTTGACTTGACTTGACTTGACTTGACTTGACTTGACTTGACTTGACTTGACTTGACTTGACTTGACTTGACTTGACTTGACTTGACTTGACTTGACTTGACTTGACTTGACTTGACTTGACTTGACTTGACTTGACTTGACTTGACTTGACTTGACTTGACTTGACTTGACTTGACTTGACTTGACTTGACTTGACTTGACTTGACTTGACTTGACTTGACTTGACTTGACTTGACTTGACTTGACTTGACTTGACTTGACTTGACTTGACTTGACTTGACTTGACTTGACTTGACTTGACTTGACTTGACTTGACTTGACTTGACTTGACTTGACTTGACTTGACTTGACTTGACGTGACTTGACGTGACGTGACTTGACTTGACTTGACTTGACTTGACTTGACTTGACTGACTTGACGTGACTTGACTTGACTGACTTGACTTGACTTGACTTGACTTGACTTGACTTGACTTGACTTGACTTGACTTGACTTGACTTGACTTGACTTGACTTGACTGACTTGACTTGACTTGACTTGACTTGACTACTTGACTTGACTTGACTTGACTTGACTTGACTTGACTTGACTTGACTTGACTTGACTTGACTTGACTTGACTTGACTGACTTGACTTGACTTGACTTGACTTGACTTGACTTGACTTGACTTGACTTGACTTGACTTGACTTGACTTGACTTGACTTGACTTGACTTGACTTGACTTGACTTGACTTGACTTGACTTGACTTGACTTGACTTGATTGACTTGACTTGACTTGACTTGACTTGACTTGACTTGACTTGACTTGACTTGACTGACTTGACTTGACTTGACTTGACTTGACTTGACTTGACTTGACTTGACTTGACTTGACTTGACTTGACTTGACTTGACTTGACTTGACTTGACTTGACTTGACTTGACTTGACTTGACTTGACTTGACTTGACTTGACTTGACTTGACTTGACTTGACTTGACTTGACTTGACTTGACTTGACTTGACTTGACTTGACTTGACTTGACTTGACTTGACTTGACTTGACTTGACTTGACTTGACTTGACTTGACTTGACTTGACTTGACTTGACTTGACTTGACTTGACTTGACTTGACTTGACTTGACTTGACTTGACTTGACTTGACTTGACTTGACTTGACTTGACTTGACTTGACTTGACTTGACTTGACTTGACTTGACTTGACTTGACTTGACTTGACTTACTTGACTTGACTTGACTTGACTTGACTTGACTTGACTTGACTTGACTTGACTTGACTTGACTTGACTTGACTTGACTTGACTTGACTTGACTTGACTTGACTTGACTTGACTTGACTTGACTTGACTTGACTTGACTTGACTTGACTTGACTTGACTTGACTTGACTTGACTTGACTTGACTTGACTTGACTTGACTTGACTTGACTTGACTTGACTTGACTTGACTTGACTTGACTTGACTTGACTTGACTTGACTTGACTTGACTTGACTTGACTTGACTTGACTTGACTTGACTTGACTTGACTTGACTTGACTTGACTTGACTTGACTTGACTTGACTTGACTTGACTTGACTTGACTTGACTTGACTTGACTTGACTTGACTTGACTTGACTTGACTTGACTTGACTTGACTTGACTTGACTTGACTTGACTTGACTTGACTTGACTTGACTTGACTTGACTTGACTTGACTTGACTTGACTTGACTTGACTTGACTTGACTTGACTTGACTTGACTTGACTTGACTTGACTTGACTTGACTTGACTTGACTTGACTTGACTTGACTTGACTTGACTTGACTTGACTTGACTTGACTTGACTTGACTTGACTTGACTTGACTTGACTTGACTTGACTTGACTTGACTTGACTTGACTTGACTTGACTTGACTTGACTTGACTTGACTTGACTTGACTTGACTTGACTTGACTTGACTTGACTTGACTTGACTGACTTGACTTGACTTGACTTGACTTGACTTGACTTGACTTGACTTGACTTGACTTGACTTGACTTGACTTGACTTGACTTGACTTGACTTGACTTGACTTGACTTGACTTGACTTGACTTGACTTGACTTGACTTGACTTGACTTGACTTGACTTGACTTGACTTGACTTGACTTGACTTGACTTGACTTGACTTGACTTGACTTGACTTGACTTGACTTGACTTGACTTGACTTGACTTGACTTGACTTGACTTGACTTGACTTGACTTGACTTGACTTGACTTGACTTGACTTGACTTGACTTGACTTGACTTGACTTGACTTGACTTGACTTGACTTGACTTGACTTGACTTGACTTGACTTGACTTGACTTGACTTGACTTGACTTGACTTGACTTGACTTGACTTGACTTGACTTGACTTGACTTGACTTGACTTGACTTGACTTGACTTGACTTGACTTGACTTGACTTGACTTGACTTGACTTGACTTGACTTGACTTGACTTGACTTGACTTGACTTGACTTGACTTGACTTGAATTGACTTGACTTGACTTGACTTGACTTGACTTGACTTGACTTGACTTGACTTGACTTGACTTGACTTGACTTGACTTGACTTGACTTGACTTGACTTGACTTGACTTGACTTGACTTGACTTGACTTGACTTGACTTGACTTGACTTGACTTGACTTGACTTGACTTGACTTGACTTGACTTGACTTGACTTGACTTGACTTGACTTGACTTGACTTGACTTGACTTGACTTGACTTGACTTGACTTGACTTGACTTGACTTGACTTGACTTGACTTGACCTTGACTTGACTTGACTTGACTTGACTTGACTTGACTGACTTGACTTGACTTGACTTGACTTGACTTGACTTGACTTGACTTGACTTGACTTGACTTGACTTGACTTGACTTGACTTGACTTGACTTGACTTGACTTGACTTGACTTGACTTGACTTGACTTGACTTGACTTGACTTGACTTGACTTGACTTGACTTGACTTGACTTGACTTGACTTGACTTGACTTGACTTGACTTGACTTGACTTGACTTGACTTGACTGACTTGACTTGACTTGACTTGACTTGACTTGACTTGACTTGACTTGACTTGACTTGACTTGACTTGACTTGACTTGACTTGACTTGACTTGACTTGACTTGACTTGACTTGACTTGACTTGACTTGACTTGACTTGACTTGACTTGACTTGACTTGACTTGACTTGACTTGACTTGACTTGACTTGACTTGACTTGACTTGACTTGACTTGACTTGACTTGACTTGACTTGACTTGACTTGACTTGACTTGACTTGACTTGACTTGACTTGACTTGACTTGACTTGACTTGACTTGACTTGACTTGACTTGACTTGACTTGACTTGACTTGACTTGACTTGACTTGACTTGACTTGACTTGACTTGACTTGACTTGACTTGACTTGACTTGACTTGACTTGACTTGACTTGACTTGACTTGACTTGACTTGACTTTGACTTGACTTGACTTGACTTGACTTGACTTGACTTGACTTGACTTGACTTGACTTGACTTGACTTGACTTGACTTGACTTGACTTGACTTGACTTGACTTGACTTGACTTGACTTGACTTGACTTGACTGACTTGACTTGACTTGACTTGACTTGACTTGACTTGACTTGACTTGACTTGACTTGACTTGACTTGACTTGACTTGACTTGACTTGACTTGACTTGACTTGACTTGACTTGACTTGACTTGACTTGACTTGACTTGACTTGACTTGACTTGACTTGACTTGACTTGACTTGACTTGACTTGACTTGACTTGACTTGACTTGACTTGACTTGACTTGACTTGACTTGACTTGACTTGACTTGACTTGACTTGACTTGACTTGACTTGACTTGACTTGACTTGACTTGACTTGACTTGACTTGACTTGACTTGACTTGACTTGACTTGACTTGACTTGACTTGACTTGACTTGACTTGACTTGACTTGACTTGACTTGACTTGACTTGACTTGACTTGACTTGACTTGACTTGACTTGACTTGACTTGACTTGACTTGACTTGACTTGACTTGACTTGACTTGACTTGACTTGACTTGACTTGACTTGACTTGACTTGACTTGACTTGACTTGACTTGACTTGACTTGACTTGAC
>OV277349.1:47904570-47966671 GCA_922984085.1 Sicus ferrugineus
ACTTGACTTGACTTGACTTGACTTGACTTGACTTGACTTGACTTGACTTGACTTGACTTGACTTGACTTGACTTGACTTGACTTGACTTGACTTGACTTGACTTGACTTGACTTGACTTGACTTGACTTGACTTGACTTGACTTGACTTGACTTGACTTGACTTGACTTGACTTGACTTGACTTGACTTGACTTGACTTGACTTGACTTGACTTGACTTGACTTGACTTGACTTGACTTGACTTGACTTGACTTGACTTGACTTGACTTGACTTGACTTGACTTGACTTGACTTGACTTGACTTGACTTGACTTGACTTGACTTGACTTGACTTGACTTGACTTGACTTGACTTGACTTGACTTGACTTGACTTGACTTGACTTGACTTGACTTGACTTGACTTGACTTGACTTGACTTGACTTGACTTGACTTGACTTGACTTGACTTGACTTGACTTGACTTGACTTGACTTGACTTGACTTGACTTGACTTGACTTGACTTGACTTGACTTGACTTGACTTGACTTGACTTGACTTGACTTGACTTGACTTGACTTGACTTGACTTGACTTGACTTGACTTGACTTGACTTGACTTGACTTGACTTGACTTGACTTGACTTGACTTGACTTGACTTGACTTGACTTGACTTGACTTGACTTGACTTGACTTGACTTGACTTGACTTGACTTGACTTGACTTGACTTGACTTGACTTGACTTGACTTGACTTGACTTGACTTGACTTGACTTGACTTGACTTGACTTGACTTGACTTGACTTGACTTGACTTGACTTGACTTGACTTGACTTGACTTGACTTGACTTGACTTGACTTGACTTGACTTGACTTGACTTGACTTGACTTGACTTGACTTGACTTGACTTGACTTGACTTGACTTGACTTGACTTGACTTGACTTGACTTGACTTGACTTGACTTGACTTGACTTGACTTGACTTGACTTGACTTGACTTGACTTGACTTGACTTGACTTGACTTGACTTGACTTGACTTGACTTGACTTGACTTGACTTGACTTGACTTGACTTGACTTGACTTGACTTGACTTGACTTGACTTGACTTGACTTGACTTGACTTGACTTGACTTGACTTGACTTGACTTGACTTGACTTGACTTGACTTGACTTGACTTGACTTGACTTGACTTGACTTGACTTGACTTGACTTGACTTGACTTGACTTGACTTGACTTGACTTGACTTGACTTGACTTGACTTGACTTGACTTGACTTGACTTGACTTGACTTGACTTGACTTGACTTGACTTGACTTGACTTGACTTGACTTGACTTGACTTGACTTGACTTGACTTGACTTGACTTGACTTGACTTGACTTGACTTGACTTGACTTGACTTGACTTGACTTGACTTGACTTGACTTGACTTGACTTGACTTGACTTGACTTGACTTGACTTGACTTGACTTGACTTGACTTGACTTGACTTGACTTGACTTGACTTGACTTGACTTGACTTGACTTGACTTGACTTGACTTGACTTGACTTGACTTGACTTGACTTGACTTGACTTGACTTGACTTGACTTGACTTGACTTGACTTGACTTGACTTGACTTGACTTGACTTGACTTGACTTGACTTGACTTGACTTGACTTGACTTGACTTGACTTGACTTGACTTGACTTGACTTGACTTGACTTGACTTGACTTGACTTGACTTGACTTGACTTGACTTGACTTGACTTGACTTGACTTGACTTGACTTGACTTGACTTGACTTGACTTGACTTGACTTGACTTGACTTGACTTGACTTGACTTGACTTGACTTGACTTGACTTGACTTGACTTGACTTGACTTGACTTGACTTGACTTGACTTGACTTGACTTGACTTGACTTGACTTGACTTGACTTGACTTGACTTGACTTGACTTGACTTGACTTGACTTGACTTGACTTGACTTGACTTGACTTGACTTGACTTGACTTGACTTGACTTGACTTGACTTGACTTGACTTGACTTGACTTGACTTGACTTGACTTGACTTGACTCGACTTGACTCGACTTGACTCGACTTGACTTGACTTGACTTGACTTGACTTGACTTGACTTGACTTGACTTGACTTGACTTGACTTGACTTGACTTGACTTGACTTGACTTGACTTGACTTGACTTGACTTGACTTGACTTGACTTGACTTGACTTGACTTGACTTGACTTGACTTGACTTGACTTGACTTGACTTGACTTGACTTGACTTGACTTGACTTGACTTGACTTGACTTGACTTGACTTGACTTGACTTGACTTGACTTGACTTGACTTGACTTGACTTGACTTGACTTGACTTGACTTGACTTGACTTGACTTGACTTGACTTGACTTGACTTGACTTGACTTGACTTGACTTGACTTGACTTGACTTGACTTGACTTGACTTGACTTGACTTGACTTGACTTGACTTGACTTGACTTGACTTGACTTGACTTGACTTGACTTGACTTGACTTGACTTGACTTGACTTGACTTGACTTGACTTGACTTGACTTGACTTGACTTGACTTGACTTGACTTGACTTGACTTGACTTGACTTGACTTGACTTGACTTGACTTGACTTGACTTGACTTGACTTGACTTGACTTGACTTGACTTGACTTGACTTGACTTGACTTGACTTGACTTGACTTGACTTGACTTGACTTGACTTGACTTGACTTGACTTGACTTGACTTGACTTGACTTGACTTGACTTGACTTGACTTGACTTGACTTGACTTGACTTGACTTGACTTGACTTGACTTGACTTGACTTGACTTGACTTGACTTGACTTGACTTGACTTGACTTGACTTGACTTGACTTGACTTGACTTGACTTGACTTGACTTGACTTGACTTGACTTGACTTGACTTGACTTGACTTGACTTGACTTGACTTGACTTGACTTGACTTGACTTGACTTGACTTGACTTGACTTGACTTGACTTGACTTGACTTGACTTGACTTGACTTGACTTGACTTGACTTGACTTGACTTGACTTGACTTGACTTGACTTGACTTGACTTGACTTGACTTGACTTGACTTGACTTGACTTGACTTGACTGACTTGACTTGACTTGACTTGACTTGACTTGACTTGACTTGACTTGACTTGACTTGACTTGACTTGACTTGACTTGACTTGACTTGACTTGACTTGACTTGACTTGACTTGACTTGACTTGACTTGACTTGACTTGACTTGACTTGACTTGACTTGACTTGACTTGACTTGACTTGACTTGACTTGACTTGACTTGACTTGACTTGACTTGACTTGACTTGACTTGACTTGACTTGACTTGACTTGACTTGACTTGACTTGACTTGATTGACTTGACTTGACTTGACTTGACTTGACTTGACTTGACTTGACTTGACTTGACTTGACTTGACTTGACTTGACTTGACTTGACTTGACTTGACTTGACTTGACTTGACTTGACTTGACTTGACTTGACTTGACTTGACTTGACTTGACTTGACTTGACTTGACTTGACTTGACTTGACTTGACTTGACTTGACTTGACTTGACTTGACTTGACTTGACTTGACTTGACTTGACTTGACTTGACTTGACTTGACTTGACTTGACTTGACTTGACTTGACTTGACTTGACTTGACTACTTGACTTGACTTGACTTGACTTGACTTGACTTGACTTGACTTGACTTGACTTGACTTGACTTGACTTGACTTGACTTGACTTGACTTGACTTGACTTGACTTGACTTGACTTGACTTGACTTGACTTGACTTGACTTGACTTGACTTGACTTGACTTGACTTGACTTGACTTGACTTGACTTGACTTGACTTGACTTGACTTGACTTGACTTGACTTGACTTGACTTGACTTGACTTGACTTGACTTGACTTGACTTGACTTGACTTGACTTGACTTGACTTGACTTGACTTGACTTGACTTGACTTGACTTGACTTGACTTGACTTGACTTGACTTGACTTGACTTGACTTGACTTGACTTGACTTGACTTGACTTGACTTGACTTGACTTGACTTGACTTGACTTGACTTGACTTGACTTGACTTGACTTGACTTGACTTGACTTGACTTGACTTGACTTGACTTGACTTGACTTGACTTGACTTGATTGACTTGACTTGACTTGACTTGACTTGACTTGACTTGACTTGACTTGACTTGACTTGACTTGACTTGACTTGACTTGACTTGACTTGACTTGACTTGACTTGACTTGACTTGACTTGACTTGACTTGACTTGACTTGACTTGACTTGACTTGACTTGACTTGACTTGACTTGACTTGACTTGACTTGACTTGACTTGACTTGACTTGACTTGACTTGACTTGACTTGACTTGACTTGACTTGACTTGACTTGACTTGACTTGACTTGACTTGACTTGACTTGACTTGACTTGACTTGACTTGACTTGACTTGACTTGACTTGACTTGACTTGACTTGACTTGACTTGACTTGACTTGACTTGACTTGACTTGACTTGACTTGACTTGACTTGACTTGACTTGACTTGACTTGACTTGACTTGACTTGACTTGACTTGACTTGACTTGACTTGACTTGACTTGACTTGACTTGACTTGACTTGACTTGACTTGACTTGACTTGACTTGACTTGACTTGACTTGACTTGACTTGACTTGACTTGACTTGACTTGACTTGACTTGACTTGACTTGACTTGACTTGACTTGACTTGACTTGACTTGACTTGACTTGACTTGACTTGACTTGACTTGACTTGACTTGACTTGACTTGACTTGACTTGACTTGACTTGACTTGACTTGACTTGACTTGACTTGACTTGACTTGACTTGACTTGACTTGACTTGACTTGACTTGACTTGACTCGACTTGACTTGACTTGACTTGACTTGACTTGACTTGACTTGACTTGACTTGACTTGACTTGACTTGACTTGACTTGACTTGACTTGACTTGACTTGACTTGACTTGACTTGACTTGACTTGACTTGACTTGACTTGACTTGACTTGACTTGACTTGACTTGACTTGACTTGACTTGACTTGACTTGACTTGACTTGACTTGACTTGCCTTGACTTGACTTGACTTGACTTGACTTGACTTGACTTGACTTGACTTGACTTGACTTGACTTGACTTGACTTGACTTGACTTGACTTGACTTGACTTGACTTGACTTGACTTGACTTGACTTGACTTGACTTGACTTGACTTGACTTGACTTGACTTGACTTGACTTGACTTGACTTGACTTGACTTGACTTGACTTGACTTGACTTGACTTGACTTGACTTGACTTGACTTGACTTGACTTGACTTGACTTGACTTGACTTGACTTGACTTGACTTGACTTGACTTGACTTGACTTGACTTGACTTGACTTGACTTGACTTGACTTGACTTGACTTGACTTGACTTGACTTGACTTGACTTGACTTGACTTGACTTGACTTGACTTGACTTGACTTGACTTGACTTGACTTGACTTGACTTGACTTGACTTGACTTGACTTGACTTGACTTGACTTGACTTGACTTGACTTGACTTGACTTGACTTGACTTGACTTGACTTGACTTGACTTGACTTGACTTGACTTGACTTGACTTGACTTGACTTGACTTGACTTGACTTGACTTGACTTGACTTGACTTGACTTGACTTGACTTGACTTGACTTGACTTGACTTGACTTGACTTGACTTGACTTGACTTGACTTGACTTGACTTGACTTGACTTGACTTGACTTGACTTGACTTGACTTGACTTGACTTGACTTGACTTGACTTGACTTGACTTGACTTGACTTGACTTGACTTGACTTGACTTGACTTGACTTGACTTGACTTGACTTGACTTGACTTGACTTGACTTGACTTGACTTGACTTGACTTGACTTGACTTGACTTGACTTGACTTGACTTGACTTGACTTGACTTGACTTGACTTGACTTGACTTGACTTGACTTGACTTGACTTGACTTGACTTGACTTGACTTGACTTGACTTGACTTGACTTGACTTGACTTGACTTGACTTGACTTGACTTGACTTGACTTGACTTGACTTGACTTGACTTGACTTGACTTGACTTGACTTGACTTGACTTGACTTGACTTGACTTGACTTGACTTGACTTGACTTGACTTGACTTGACTTGACTTGACTTGACTTGACTTGACTTGACTTGACTTGACTTGACTTGACTTGACTTGACTTGACTTGACTTGACTTGACTTGACTTGACTTGACTTGACTTGACTTGACTTGACTTGACTTGACTTGACTTGACTTGACTTGACTTGACTTGACTTGACTTGACTTGACTTGACTTGACTTGACTTGACTTGACTTGACTTGACTTGACTTGACTTGACTTGACTTGACTTGACTTGACTTGACTTGACTTGACTTGACTTGACTTGACTTGACTTGACTTGACTTGACTTGACTTGACTTGACTTGACTTGACTTGACTTGACTTGACTTGACTTGACTTGACTTGACTTGACTTGACTTGACTTGACTTGACTTGACTTGACTTGACTTGACTTGACTTGACTTGACTTGACTTGACTTGACTTGACTTGACTTGACTTGACTTGACTTGACTTGACTTGACTTGACTTGACTTGACTTGACTTGACTTGACTTGACTTGACTTGACTTGACTTGACTTGACTTGACTTGACTTGACTTGACTTGACTTGACTTGACTTGACTTGACTTGACTTGACTTGACTTGACTTGACTTGACTTGACTTGACTTGACTTGACTTGACTTGACTTGACTTGACTTGACTTGACTTGACTTGACTTGACTTGACTTGACTTGACTTGACTTGACTTGACTTGACTTGACTTGACTTGACTTGACTTGACTTGACTTGACTTGACTTGACTTGACTTGACTTGACTTGACTTGACTTGACTTGACTTGACTTGACTTGACTTGACTTGACTTGACTTGACTTGACTTGACTTGACTTGACTTGACTTGACTTGACTTGACTTGACTTGACTTGACTTGACTTGACTTGACTTGACTTGACTTGACTTGACTTGACTTGACTTGACTTGACTTGACTTGACTTGACTTGACTTGACTTGACTTGACTTGACTTGACTTGACTTGACTTGACTTGACTTGACTTGACTTGACTTGACTTGACTTGACTTGACTTGACTTGACTTGACTTGACTTGACTTGACTTGACTTGACTTGACTTGACTTGACTTGACTTGACTTGACTTGACTTGACTTGACTTGACTTGACTTGACTTGACTTGACTTGACTTGACTTGACTTGACTTGACTTGACTTGACTTGACTTGACTTGACTTGACTTGACTTGACTTGACTTGACTTGACTTGACTTGACTTGACTTGACTTGACTTGACTTGACTTGACTTGACTTGACTTGACTTGACTTGACTTGACTTGACTTGACTTGACTTGACTTGACTTGACTTGACTTGACTTGACTTGACTTGACTTGACTTGACTTGACTTGACTTGACTTGACTTGACTTGACTTGACTTGACTTGACTTGACTTGACTTGACTTGACTTGACTTGACTTGACTTGACTTGACTTGACTTGACTTGACTTGACTTGACTTGACTTGACTTGACTTGACTTGACTTGACTTGACTTGACTTGACTTGACTTGACTTGACTTGACTTGACTTGACTTGACTTGACTTGACTTGACTTGACTTGACTTGACTTGACTTGACTTGACTTGACTTGACTTGACTTGACTTGACTTGACTTGACTTGACTTGACTTGACTTGACTTGACTTGACTTGACTTGACTTGACTTGACTTGACTTGACTTGACTTGACTTGACTTGACTTGACTTGACTTGACTTGACTTGACTTGACTTGACTTGACTTGACTTGACTTGACTTGACTTGACTTGACTTGACTTGACTTGACTTGACTTGACTTGACTTGACTTGACTTGACTTGACTTGACTTGACTTGACTTGACTTGACTTGACTTGACTTGACTTGACTTGACTTGACTTGACTTGACTTGACTTGACTTGACTTGACTTGACTTGACTTGACTTGACTTGACTTGACTTGACTTGACTTGACTTGACTTGACTTGACTTGACTTGACTTGACTTGACTTGACTTGACTTGACTTGACTTGACTTGACTTGACTTGACTTGACTTGACTTGACTTGACTTGACTTGACTTGACTTGACTTGACTTGACTTGACTTGACTTGACTTGACTTGACTTGACTTGACTTGACTTGACTTGACTTGACTTGACTTGACTTGACTTGACTTGACTTGACTTGACTTGACTTGACTTGACTTGACTTGACTTGACTTGACTTGACTTGACTTGACTTGACTTGACTTGACTTGACTTGACTTGACTTGACTTGACTTGACTTGACTTGACTTGACTTGACTTGACTTGACTTGACTTGACTTGACTTGACTTGACTTGACTTGACTTGACTTGACTTGACTTGACTTGACTTGACTTGACTTGACTTGACTTGACTTGACTTGACTTGACTTGACTTGACTTGACTTGACTTGACTTGACTTGACTTGACTTGACTTGACTTGACTTGACTTGACTTGACTTGACTTGACTTGACTTGACTTGACTTGACTTGACTTGACTTGACTTGACTTGACTTGACTTGACTTGACTTGACTTGACTTGACTTGACTTGACTTGACTTGACTTGACTTGACTTGACTTGACTTGACTTGACTTGACTTGACTTGACTTGACTTGACTTGACTTGACTTGACTTGACTTGACTTGACTTGACTTGACTTGACTTGACTTGACTTGACTTGACTTGACTTGACTTGACTTGACTTGACTTGACTTGACTTGACTTGACTTGACTTGACTTGACTTGACTTGACTTGACTTGACTTGACTTGACTTGACTTGACTTGACTTGACTTGACTTGACTTGACTTGACTTGACTTGACTTGACTTGACTTGACTTGACTTGACTTGACTTGACTTGACTTGACTTGACTTGACTTGACTTGACTTGACTTGACTTGACTTGACTTGACTTGACTTGACTTGACTTGACTTGACTTGACTTGACTTGACTTGACTTGACTTGACTTGACTTGACTTGACTTGACTTGACTTGACTTGACTTGACTTGACTTGACTTGACTTGACTTGACTTGACTTGACTTGACTTGACTTGACTTGACTTGACTTGACTTGACTTGACTTGACTTGACTTGACTTGACTTGACTTGACTTGACTTGACTTGACTTGACTTGACTTGACTTGACTTGTTGACTTGACTTGACTTGACTTGACTTGACTTGACTTGACTTGACTTGACTTGACTTGACTTGACTTGACTTGACTTGACTTGACTTGACTTGACTTGACTTGACTTGACTTGACTTGACTTGACTTGACTTGACTTGACTTGACTTGACTTGACTTGACTTGACTTGACTTGACTTGACTTGACTTGACTTGACTTGACTTGACTTGACTTGACTTGACTTGACTTGACTTGACTTGACTTGACTTGACTTGACTTGACTTGACTTGACTTGACTTGACTTGACTTGACTTGACTTGACTTGACTTGACTTGACTTGACTTGACTTGACTTGACTTGACTTGACTTGACTTGACTTGACTTGACTTGACTTGACTTGACTTGACTTGACTTGACTTGACTTGACTTGACTTGACTTGACTTGACTTGACTTGACTTGACTTGACTTGACTTGACTTGACTTGACTTGACTTGACTTGACTTGACTTGACTTGACTTGACTTGACTTGACTTGACTTGACTTGACTTGACTTGACTTGACTTGACTTGACTTGACTTGACTTGACTTGACTTGACTTGACTTGACTTGACTTGACTTGACTTGACTTGACTTGACTTGACTTGACTTGACTTGACTTGACTTGACTTGACTTGACTTGACTTGACTTGACTTGACTTGACTTGACTTGACTTGACTTGACTTGACTTGACTTGACTTGACTTGACTTGACTTGACTTGACTTGACTTGACTTGACTTGACTTGACTTGACTTGACTTGACTTGACTTGACTTGACTTGACTTGACTTGACTTGACTTGACTTGACTTGACTTGACTTGACTTGACTTGACTTGACTTGACTTGACTTGACTTGACTTGACTTGACTTGACTTGACTTGACTTGACTTGACTTGACTTGACTTGACTTGACTTGACTTGACTTGACTTGACTTGACTTGACTTGACTTGACTTGACTTGACTTGACTTGACTTGACTTGACTTGACTTGACTTGACTTGACTTGACTTGACTTGACTTGACTTGACTTGACTTGACTTGACTTGACTTGACTTGACTTGACTTGACTTGACTTGACTTGACTTGACTTGACTTGACTTGACTTGACTTGACTTGACTTGACTTGACTTGACTTGACTTGACTTGACTTGACTTGACTTGACTTGACTTGACTTGACTTGACTTGACTTGACTTGACTTGACTTGACTTGACTTGACTTGACTTGACTTGACTTGACTTGACTTGACTTGACTTGACTTGACTTGACTTGACTTGACTTGACTTGACTTGACTTGACTTGACTTGACTTGACTTGACTTGACTTGACTTGACTTGACTTGACTTGACTTGACTTGACTTGACTTGACTTGACTTGACTTGACTTGACTTGACTTGACTTGACTTGACTTGACTTGACTTGACTTGACTTGACTTGACTTGACTTGACTTGACTTGACTTGACTTGACTTGACTTGACTTGACTTGACTTGACTTGACTTGACTTGACTTGACTTGACTTGACTTGACTTGACTTGACTTGACTTGACTTGACTTGACTTGACTTGACTTGACTTGACTTGACTTGACTTGACTTGACTTGACTTGACTTGACTTGACTTGACTTGACTTGACTTGACTTGACTTGACTTGACTTGACTTGACTTGACTTGACTTGACTTGACTTGACTTGACTTGACTTGACTTGACTTGACTTGACTTGACTTGACTTGACTTGACTTGACTTGACTTGACTTGACTTGACTTGACTTGACTTGACTTGACTTGACTTGACTTGACTTGACTTGACTTGACTTGACTTGACTTGACTTGACTTGACTTGACTTGACTTGACTTGACTTGACTTGACTTGACTTGACTTGACTTGACTTGACTTGACTTGACTTGACTTGACTTGACTTGACTTGACTTGACTTGACTTGACTTGACTTGACTTGACTTGACTTGACTTGACTTGACTTGACTTGACTTGACTTGACTTGACTTGACTTGACTTGACTTGACTTGACTTGACTTGACTTGACTTGACTTGACTTGACTTGACTTGACTTGACTTGACTTGACTTGACTTGACTTGACTTGACTTGACTTGACTTGACTTGACTTGACTTGACTTGACTTGACTTGACTTGACTTGACTTGACTTGACTTGACTTGACTTGACTTGACTTGACTTGACTTGACTTGACTTGACTTGACTTGACTTGACTTGACTTGACTTGACTTGACTTGACTTGACTTGACTTGACTTGACTTGACTTGACTTGACTTGACTTGACTTGACTTGACTTGACTTGACTTGACTTGACTTGACTTGACTTGACTTGACTTGACTTGACTTGACTTGACTTGACTTGACTTGACTTGACTTGACTTGACTTGACTTGACTTGACTTGACTTGACTTGACTTGACTTGACTTGACTTGACTTGACTTGACTTGACTTGACTTGACTTGACTTGACTTGACTTGACTTGACTTGACTTGACTTGACTTGACTTGACTTGACTTGACTTGACTTGACTTGACTTGACTTGACTTGACTTGACTTGACTTGACTTGACTTGACTTGACTTGACTTGACTTGACTTGACTTGACTTGACTTGACTTGACTTGACTTGACTTGACTTGACTTGACTTGACTTGACTTGACTTGACTTGACTTGACTTGACTTGACTTGACTTGACTTGACTTGACTTGACTTGACTTGACTTGACTTGACTTGACTTGACTTGACTTGACTTGACTTGACTTGACTTGACTTGACTTGACTTGACTTGACTTGACTTGACTTGACTTGACTTGACTTGACTTGACTTGACTTGACTTGACTTGACTTGACTTGACTTGACTTGACTTGACTTGACTTGACTTGACTTGACTTGACTTGACTTGACTTGACTTGACTTGACTTGACTTGACTTGACTTGACTTGACTTGACTTGACTTGACTTGACTTGACTTGACTTGACTTGACTTGACTTGACTTGACTTGACTTGACTTGACTTGACTTGACTTGACTTGACTTGACTTGACTTGACTTGACTTGACTTGACTTGACTTGACTTGACTTGACTTGACTTGACTTGACTTGACTTGACTTGACTTGACTTGACTTGACTTGACTTGACTTGACTTGACTTGACTTGACTTGACTTGACTTGACTTGACTTGACTTGACTTGACTTGACTTGACTTGACTTGACTTGACTTGACTTGACTTGACTTGACTTGACTTGACTTGACTTGACTTGACTTGACTTGACTTGACTTGACTTGACTTGACTTGACTTGACTTGACTTGACTTGACTTGACTTGACTTGACTTGACTTGACTTGACTTGACTTGACTTGACTTGACTTGACTTGACTTGACTTGACTTGACTTGACTTGACTTGACTTGACTTGACTTGACTTGACTTGACTTGACTTGACTTGACTTGACTTGACTTGACTTGACTTGACTTGACTTGACTTGACTTGACTTGACTTGACTTGACTTGACTTGACTTGACTTGACTTGACTTGACTTGACTTGACTTGACTTGACTTGACTTGACTTGACTTGACTTGACTTGACTTGACTTGACTTGACTTGACTTGACTTGACTTGACTTGACTTGACTTGACTTGACTTGACTTGACTTGACTTGACTTGACTTGACTTGACTTGACTTGACTTGACTTGACTTGACTTGACTTGACTTGACTTGACTTGACTTGACTTGACTTGACTTGACTTGACTTGACTTGACTTGACTTGACTTGACTTGACTTGACTTGACTTGACTTGACTTGACTTGACTTGACTTGACTTGACTTGACTTGACTTGACTTGACTTGACTTGACTTGACTTGACTTGACTTGACTTGACTTGACTTGACTTGACTTGACTTGACTTGACTTGACTTGACTTGACTTGACTTGACTTGACTTGACTTGACTTGACTTGACTTGACTTGACTTGACTTGACTTGACTTGACTTGACTTGACTTGACTTGACTTGACTTGACTTGACTTGACTTGACTTGACTTGACTTGACTTGACTTGACTTGACTTGACTTGACTTGACTTGACTTGACTTGACTTGACTTGACTTGACTTGACTTGACTTGACTTGACTTGACTTGACTTGACTTGACTTGACTTGACTTGACTTGACTTGACTTGACTTGACTTGACTTGACTTGACTTGACTTGACTTGACTTGACTTGACTTGACTTGACTTGACTTGACTTGACTTGACTTGACTTGACTTGACTTGACTTGACTTGACTTGACTTGACTTGACTTGACTTGACTTGACTTGACTTGACTTGACTTGACTTGACTTGACTTGACTTGACTTGACTTGACTTGACTTGACTTGACTTGACTTGACTTGACTTGACTTGACTTGACTTGACTTGACTTGACTTGACTTGACTTGACTTGACTTGACTTGACTTGACTTGACTTGACTTGACTTGACTTGACTTGACTTGACTTGACTTGACTTGACTTGACTTGACTTGACTTGACTTGACTTGACTTGACTTGACTTGACTTGACTTGACTTGACTTGACTTGACTTGACTTGACTTGACTTGACTTGACTTGACTTGACTTGACTTGACTTGACTTGACTTGACTTGACTTGACTTGACTTGACTTGACTTGACTTGACTTGACTTGACTTGACTTGACTTGACTTGACTTGACTTGACTTGACTTGACTTGACTTGACTTGACTTGACTTGACTTGACTTGACTTGACTTGACTTGACTTGACTTGACTTGACTTGACTTGACTTGACTTGACTTGACTTGACTTGACTTGACTTGACTTGACTTGACTTGACTTGACTTGACTTGACTTGACTTGACTTGACTTGACTTGACTTGACTTGACTTGACTTGACTTGACTTGACTTGACTTGACTTGACTTGACTTGACTTGACTTGACTTGACTTGACTTGACTTGACTTGACTTGACTTGACTTGACTTGACTTGACTTGACTTGACTTGACTTGACTTGACTTGACTTGACTTGACTTGACTTGACTTGACTTGACTTGACTTGACTTGACTTGACTTGACTTGACTTGACTTGACTTGACTTGACTTGACTTGACTTGACTTGACTTGACTTGACTTGACTTGACTTGACTTGACTTGACTTGACTTGACTTGACTTGACTTGACTTGACTTGACTTGACTTGACTTGACTTGACTTGACTTGACTTGACTTGACTTGACTTGACTTGACTTGACTTGACTTGACTTGACTTGACTTGACTTGACTTGACTTGACTTGACTTGACTTGACTTGACTTGACTTGACTTGACTTGACTTGACTTGACTTGACTTGACTTGACTTGACTTGACTTGACTTGACTTGACTTGACTTGACTTGACTTGACTTGACTTGACTTGACTTGACTTGACTTGACTTGACTTGACTTGACTTGACTTGACTTGACTTGACTTGACTTGACTTGACTTGACTTGACTTGACTTGACTTGACTTGACTTGACTTGACTTGACTTGACTTGACTTGACTTGACTTGACTTGACTTGACTTGACTTGACTTGACTTGACTTGACTTGACTTGACTTGACTTGACTTGACTTGACTTGACTTGACTTGACTTGACTTGACTTGACTTGACTTGACTTGACTTGACTTGACTTGACTTGACTTGACTTGACTTGACTTGACTTGACTTGACTTGACTTGACTTGACTTGACTTGACTTGACTTGACTTGACTTGACTTGACTTGACTTGACTTGACTTGACTTGACTTGACTTGACTTGACTTGACTTGACTTGACTTGACTTGACTTGACTTGACTTGACTTGACTTGACTTGACTTGACTTGACTTGACTTGACTTGACTTGACTTGACTTGACTTGACTTGACTTGACTTGACTTGACTTGACTTGACTTGACTTGACTTGACTTGACTTGACTTGACTTGACTTGACTTGACTTGACTTGACTTGACTTGACTTGACTTGACTTGACTTGACTTGACTTGACTTGACTTGACTTGACTTGACTTGACTTGACTTGACTTGACTTGACTTGACTTGACTTGACTTGACTTGACTTGACTTGACTTGACTTGACTTGACTTGACTTGACTTGACTTGACTTGACTTGACTTGACTTGACTTGACTTGACTTGACTTGACTTGACTTGACTTGACTTGACTTGACTTGACTTGACTTGACTTGACTTGACTTGACTTGACTTGACTTGACTTGACTTGACTTGACTTGACTTGACTTGACTTGACTTGACTTGACTTGACTTGACTTGACTTGACTTGACTTGACTTGACTTGACTTGACTTGACTTGACTTGACTTGACTTGACTTGACTTGACTTGACTTGACTTGACTTGACTTGACTTGACTTGACTTGACTTGACTTGACTTGACTTGACTTGACTTGACTTGACTTGACTTGACTTGACTTGACTTGACTTGACTTGACTTGACTTGACTTGACTTGACTTGACTTGACTTGACTTGACTTGACTTGACTTGACTTGACTTGACTTGACTTGACTTGACTTGACTTGACTTGACTTGACTTGACTTGACTTGACTTGACTTGACTTGACTTGACTTGACTTGACTTGACTTGACTTGACTTGACTTGACTTGACTTGACTTGACTTGACTTGACTTGACTTGACTTGACTTGACTTGACTTGACTTGACTTGACTTGACTTGACTTGACTTGACTTGACTTGACTTGACTTGACTTGACTTGACTTGACTTGACTTGACTTGACTTGACTTGACTTGACTTGACTTGACTTGACTTGACTTGACTTGACTTGACTTGACTTGACTTGACTTGACTTGACTTGACTTGACTTGACTTGACTTGACTTGACTTGACTTGACTTGACTTGACTTGACTTGACTTGACTTGACTTGACTTGACTTGACTTGACTTGACTTGACTTGACTTGACTTGACTTGACTTGACTTGACTTGACTTGACTTGACTTGACTTGACTTGACTTGACTTGACTTGACTTGACTTGACTTGACTTGACTTGACTTGACTTGACTTGACTTGACTTGACTTGACTTGACTTGACTTGACTTGACTTGACTTGACTTGACTTGACTTGACTTGACTTGACTTGACTTGACTTGACTTGACTTGACTTGACTTGACTTGACTTGACTTGACTTGACTTGACTTGACTTGACTTGACTTGACTTGACTTGACTTGACTTGACTTGACTTGACTTGACTTGACTTGACTTGACTTGACTTGACTTGACTTGACTTGACTTGACTTGACTTGACTTGACTTGACTTGACTTGACTTGACTTGACTTGACTTGACTTGACTTGACTTGACTTGACTTGACTTGACTTGACTTGACTTGACTTGACTTGACTTGACTTGACTTGACTTGACTTGACTTGACTTGACTTGACTTGACTTGACTTGACTTGACTTGACTTGACTTGACTTGACTTGACTTGACTTGACTTGACTTGACTTGACTTGACTTGACTTGACTTGACTTGACTTGACTTGACTTGACTTGACTTGACTTGACTTGACTTGACTTGACTTGACTTGACTTGACTTGACTTGACTTGACTTGACTTGACTTGACTTGACTTGACTTGACTTGACTTGACTTGACTTGACTTGACTTGACTTGACTTGACTTGACTTGACTTGACTTGACTTGACTTGACTTGACTTGACTTGACTTGACTTGACTTGACTTGACTTGACTTGACTTGACTTGACTTGACTTGACTTGACTTGACTTGACTTGACTTGACTTGACTTGACTTGACTTGACTTGACTTGACTTGACTTGACTTGACTTGACTTGACTTGACTTGACTTGACTTGACTTGACTTGACTTGACTTGACTTGACTTGACTTGACTTGACTTGACTTGACTTGACTTGACTTGACTTGACTTGACTTGACTTGACTTGACTTGACTTGACTTGACTTGACTTGACTTGACTTGACTTGACTTGACTTGACTTGACTTGACTTGACTTGACTTGACTTGACTTGACTTGACTTGACTTGACTTGACTTGACTTGACTTGACTTGACTTGACTTGACTTGACTTGACTTGACTTGACTTGACTTGACTTGACTTGACTTGACTTGACTTGACTTGACTTGACTTGACTTGACTTGACTTGACTTGACTTGACTTGACTTGGCTTGACTTGACTTGACTTGACTTGACTTGACTTGACTTGACTTGACTTGACTTGACTTGACTTGACTTGACTTGACTTGACTTGACTTGACTTGACTTGACTTGACTTGACTTGACTTGACTTGACTTGACTTGACTTGACTTGACTTGACTTGACTTGACTTGACTTGACTTGACTTGACTTGACTTGACTTGACTTGACTTGACTTGACTTGACTTGACTTGACTTGACTTGACTTGACTTGACTTGACTTGACTTGACTTGACTTGACTTGACTTGACTTGACTTGACTTGACTTGACTTGACTTGACTTGACTTGACTTGACTTGACTTGACTTGACTTGACTTGACTTGACTTGACTTGACTTGACTTGACTTGACTTGACTTGACTTGACTTGACTTGACTTGACTTGACTTGACTTGACTTGACTTGACTTGACTTGACTTGACTTGACTTGACTTGACTTGACTTGACTTGACTTGACTTGACTTGACTTGACTTGACTTGACTTGACTTGACTTGACTTGACTTGACTTGACTTGACTTGACTTGACTTGACTTGACTTGACTTGACTTGACTTGACTTGACTTGACTTGACTTGACTTGACTTGACTTGACTTGACTTGACTTGACTTGACTTGACTTGACTTGACTTGACTTGACTTGACTTGACTTGACTTGACTTGACTTGACTTGACTTGACTTGACTTGACTTGACTTGACTTGACTTGACTTGACTTGACTTGACTTGACTTGACTTGACTTGACTTGACTTGACTTGACTTGACTTGACTTGACTTGACTTGACTTGACTTGACTTGACTTGACTTGACTTGACTTGACTTGACTTGACTTGACTTGACTTGACTTGACTTGACTTGACTTGACTTGACTTGACTTGACTTGACTTGACTTGACTTGACTTGACTTGACTTGACTTGACTTGACTTGACTTGACTTGACTTGACTTGACTTGACTTGACTTGACTTGACTTGACTTGACTTGACTTGACTTGACTTGACTTGACTTGACTTGACTTGACTTGACTTGACTTGACTTGACTTGACTTGACTTGACTTGACTTGACTTGACTTGACTTGACTTGACTTGACTTGACTTGACTTGACTTGACTTGACTTGACTTGACTTGACTTGACTTGACTTGACTTGACTTGACTTGACTTGACTTGACTTGACTTGACTTGACTTGACTTGACTTGACTTGACTTGACTTGACTTGACTTGACTTGACTTGACTTGACTTGACTTGACTTGACTTGACTTGACTTGACTTGACTTGACTTGACTTGACTTGACTTGACTTGACTTGACTTGACTTGACTTGACTTGACTTGACTTGACTTGACTTGACTTGACTTGACTTGACTTGACTTGACTTGACTTGACTTGACTTGACTTGACTTGACTTGACTTGACTTGACTTGACTTGACTTGACTTGACTTGACTTGACTTGACTTGACTTGACTTGACTTGACTTGACTTGACTTGACTTGACTTGACTTGACTTGACTTGACTTGACTTGACTTGACTTGACTTGACTTGACTTGACTTGACTTGACTTGACTTGACTTGACTTGACTTGACTTGACTTGACTTGACTTGACTTGACTTGACTTGACTTGACTTGACTTGACTTGACTTTTTTTTTTTTTTTTTTTTTTTTTTATGGCAGATAGAACCAAGCTCAGGGGATGCCCCCTATCCATGCAAAGCATTCGTTGGTTTAGAAGGGTAAAGGTTAGTGGGAAGGGGAAAAGTGGGAGTAGTGTCGATTTACACCTCTTTTGAAAGCATCGACGTTATAAGTGGGTGGGAAAACATGCGCAGGGAGACTATTCCACAATTTAACTGCGCGACCGAAAAACGAATTCTCGCGGTAGTGGGTAGTGCGATGGAACGGGATCGAGACGTAATAGGGGTGCACCGCTCTGGAAAGCCGAGTAGATCTGTTGAATACCTGAACCGAGGGGATCAGGCTGGCTACTTCAGAGGAACAGTTACCATTAAAGTAACGGTAAAATAAGGTTACACACCCCACATCCCGACGACATCCCAAGGTTTCAATAGAGCTGGATACCCTACTGTCCCCTATAAGTTTTATCGCACGACCTTGTATACGGTCCAGAAGCTGAAGATATGCTTTCGAAGCTCCAGACCAAATATGCGAGTTGTACTCCATTTTCGGACGGATATAAGTGGTGTAGATACAACGAAGGTCGGTTGGAGTGAAGTATTTCTTGCACCGCTTTAAAAAGCCTAAGCACTTGGCTGCTTCTTTCGACACATCAAAAATGTGATCGTTCCAACGAAGATCGCATTGTATTGACATGCCCAGAACATCAAGAGCCTCCGACTCATTAATATCCACACCACCCATATTTAGAGGTGGGAAGTTGTCACCCGCCAAACGCTTGTGGGTTAACAAACAGCATTGGGTCTTCCGCGCATTAAAATCGACCCGATTCGCTTGACCCCACTCCTGGATTTTGTTGAGGTCAGATTGGAGTGTGTCATTCATAATTCTGCGTTTTCTATTGATCTCCAGAATAGAAGGACGCCTGGAGAATGAATATGAATGACAAATGCTGCTGTCATCAGCAAACGAGTAGACGGGGTTTGATGTCAATGACAGAAGGTCATTGATAAAAATGAGAAAAAGTGTTGGAGACAGGACCGAACCCTGCGGAACTCCAGCATTTATGGAGTGCTCTTCGGAAGCAAAGCCGTCAATCACAACCCGAATAGAACGGCCGCTGAGGAAACTCGATATCCATCGAGTGAATGTATCACCGACACCATAAGCAGCCAGTTTAGACACAAGTGCTTTATGCCACACTCGGTCAAATGCCTTGGAGATATCCAAAGCAACAACCTTACTCTCACCGAATTGGTGAACACAACTGTTCCACCGCTCAGTGAGGAACGCCATCAAATCGCCTGTGGAGCGGTGAGCACGGAAACCGTACTGGCGATCGCTGACCAATTGGTTGCTCTCTAGATACCTCATCAGGCTAAAATTTATAACGCTCTCCATAACTTTGGAGAGCATTGAACAGATTGCTATGGGCCGGTAATTGGCAGGATTCGTAGCCTCACCTTTTTTGGGAACTGGCTGCACATTGGCAATCTTCCAGGAACTAGGAAAAACTCCTGAAGTGAACGATAAGTTAAACAGATTGCGCAATGGGCGAGCCAATGTTGAGGCGCACTTTCTCAACACGTGGGCTGAAATGCCATCCGGTCCCGAGGATTTATTGACGTTGAGGTTTACAAGCACTCTTTTAACAGCCCGCGTTCGAAAGTGCATCTCAGGCATAATATGAGACACACCGTCGATCACGGGTAGTGGTTGGCTACTCTCAGAAAGAGAGCAGTTTTCAGCAAACATTTTGGCTAATAAGTTTGCCTTGTCAACCGAGTGAGTGAAGATCTGATCGTCCTTCAGGAGAGTTGGAATAGACGACCGCGTCTGATTCTTCACCCTCCCCACGAACGACCAAAAGTTCTTGCTACCCTTATGGTATTCAAGAACTCTGCGTCTAAGGCGCTGTTCGTAGAGAACTTTTTCGCGCTTTAGAGTGGCATTGCACATATTTCTGGCCTGATTGCGCAGCAGTTTAGTATCAGCAGTTTTATTTAAACGCCAATTCCTAAATGCTTCCTCTTTAGACCTGACTGCTTGTCTGCAAGTCGCATTAAACCAGGAATGGTCTTTTGGTTTAATGGAAATTCTTTTATTAGGTATGAAAGACCTCATACCAAATAAAATTATATTTTCTACCAATTTTGCTGCAGCATTTATGTTTCTATCCCTGAAACACAATTGCCAATTGAAACGGCTGAAAAAGCAGTTCAGCGCATCCCTATTAGCCTTCTCATAAAGCCACACTGTCCGCTTCGGAGCTGGCTGATGAGCGGATTGAAGACTAGAATATGGGAAGGTAGCAGAAATTGTAGCGTGGTCCGAATTACCAAGAGGTGCAAGAACATTCACATCATACTTGCTGTGATGTGAAGTTAGAAAGAGGTCCAGAATATTTTGGTTTTGCCCATCAACGCAGGGAAAGTGCGTTGGTTCCTTCACTAATTGAGTCAAATTATTAGACTCAGCAAACAACTCAACATACAAACCCTCAGGTGTTGTGTGACTCGAATGACGTAGCCAATTGGAATTATGAACATTGAAATCACCAGCAACAATAATTTCACTGTTCGGATACGATTCCAGGATTTTAGAAATCGAATCAGAGAGACTGTCAAGTTTATCAAAAGTTGGCAGCCTCTCTAGACCCGGGCTTCTATAAATGAAGCAGAAGTGCAGGATGTGCGACTGGATTTTGAACTTAACCCACATGGAGCTAAATTCGGCATCCGTCGTGCAAAGGTGTTGCTGACACTGGTACGCAACATCACTGCGAATATATAAGGCGAGGCCTCTGTGTGATGAAAATAATGGCAGTAAGTGGTACCCAGGCAAGTGAAAATCCAGTGGATCTGCACCCTCAGACACCTGGGTCTCACCCAGTGCCATTATATGCGGTTGGTGAGTACAGACATACGCATAGACCGCGAAGAAATTCGCCCTCAAGCCACGCACATTTGTGGTGTCTATACGAAATTTTGTCATCGCCACCCACTGTAAAGAGGTATAAAGTCAGCTGCACAAACGGACAAGCCTACACCGCAGGCAAAGCAAAACGCGACAAGACAAGTGTTATGCCTTTATCTTGCCACGCTTCAGCCCACGGTGCACTCACAGCCGCCTGCACACCTAACGGGACCAGGAAGAAGGAGGAGGAGAAGAAAGAAACGAAATGCTGAGCTTTACTGCGGAGGGCATAAATAAGCCCTTCGCTTGGTTCTCCGCATTCCGTTTAATTGTCTATTTGTGATATTTGGTGTTATTGTTTTAGGGAATTTATTGATGTCTATTGTTATGTTTTAATCTGTAATCCAAATCAATGTTATTGCACTGTGACTTTGTTTGTTTGAAAATATTTCTTTATATTTGTTTCTTTGTTTCCGCGAGCACACTGAACACTGCACTGCGGTGGGTAGCTGCATCCACCCTCGTCCGTGGTCACGACTTGACTTGACTTGACTTGACTTGACTTGACTTGACTTGACTTGACTTGACTTGACTTGACTTGACTTGACTTGACTTGACTTGACTTGACTTGACTTGACTTGACTTGACTTGACTTGACTTGACTTGACTTGACTTGACTTGACTTGACTTGACTTGACTTGACTTGACTTGACTTGACTTGACTTGACTTGACTTGACTTGACTTGACTTGACTTGACTTGACTTGACTTGACTTGACTTGACTTGACTTGACTTGACTTGACTTGACTTGACTTGACTTGACTTGACTTGACTTGACTTGACTTGACTTGACTTGACTTGACTTGACTTGACTTGACTTGACTTGACTTGACTTGACTTGACTTGACTTGACTTGACTTGACTTGACTTGACTTGACTTGACTTGACTTGACTTGACTTGACTTGACTTGACTTGACTTGACTTGACTTGACTTGACTTGACTTGACTTGACTTGACTTGACTTGACTTGACTTGACTTGACTTGACTTGACTTGACTTGACTTGACTTGACTTGACTTGACTTGACTTGACTTGACTTGACTTGACTTGACTTGACTTGACTTGACTTGACTTGACTTGACTTGACTTGACTTGACTTGACTTGACTTGACTTGACTTGACTTGACTTGACTTGACTTGACTTGACTTGACTTGACTTGACTTGACTTGACTTGACTTGACTTGACTTGACTTGACTTGACTTGACTTGACTTGACTTGACTTGACTTGACTTGACTTGACTTGACTTGACTTGACTTGACTTGACTTGACTTGACTTGACTTGACTTGACTTGACTTGACTTGACTTGACTTGACTTGACTTGACTTGACTTGACTTGACTTGACTTGACTTGACTTGACTTGACTTGACTTGACTTGACTTGACTTGACTTGACTTGACTTGACTTGACTTGACTTGACTTGACTTGACTTGACTTGACTTGACTTGACTTGACTTGACTTGACTTGACTTGACTTGACTTGACTTGACTTGACTTGACTTGACTTGACTTGACTTGACTTGACTTGACTTGACTTGACTTGACTTGACTTGACTTGACTTGACTTGACTTGACTTGACTTGACTTGACTTGACTTGACTTGACTTGACTTGACTTGACTTGACTTGACTTGACTTGACTTGACTTGACTTGACTTGACTTGACTTGACTTGACTTGACTTGACTTGACTTGACTTGACTTGACTTGACTTGACTTGACTTGACTTGACTTGACTTGACTTGACTTGACTTGACTTGACTTGACTTGACTTGACTTGACTTGACTTGACTTGACTTGACTTGACTTGACTTGACTTGACTTGACTTGACTTGACTTGACTTGACTTGACTTGACTTGACTTGACTTGACTTGACTTGACTTGACTTGACTTGACTTGACTTGACTTGACTTGACTTGACTTGACTTGACTTGACTTGACTTGACTTGACTTGACTTGACTTGACTTGACTTGACTTGACTTGACTTGACTTGACTTGACTTGACTTGACTTGACTTGACTTGACTTGACTTGACTTGACTTGACTTGACTTGACTTGACTTGACTTGACTTGACTTGACTTGACTTGACTTGACTTGACTTGACTTGACTTGACTTGACTTGACTTGACTTGACTTGACTTGACTTGACTTGACTTGACTTGACTTGACTTGACTTGACTTGACTTGACTTGACTTGACTTGACTTGACTTGACTTGACTTGACTTGACTTGACTTGACTTGACTTGACTTGACTTGACTTGACTTGACTTGACTTGACTTGACTTGACTTGACTTGACTTGACTTGACTTGACTTGACTTGACTTGACTTGACTTGACTTGACTTGACTTGACTTGACTTGACTTGACTTGACTTGACTTGACTTGACTTGACTTGACTTGACTTGACTTGACTTGACTTGACTTGACTTGACTTGACTTGACTTGACTTGACTTGACTTGACTTGACTTGACTTGACTTGACTTGACTTGACTTGACTTGACTTGACTTGACTTGACTTGACTTGACTTGACTTGACTTGACTTGACTTGACTTGACTTGACTTGACTTGACTTGACTTGACTTGACTTGACTTGACTTGACTTGACTTGACTTGACTTGACTTGACTTGACTTGACTTGACTTGACTTGACTTGACTTGACTTGACTTGACTTGACTTGACTTGACTTGACTTGACTTGACTTGACTTGACTTGACTTGACTTGACTTGACTTGACTTGACTTGACTTGACTTGACTTGACTTGACTTGACTTGACTTGACTTGACTTGACTTGACTTGACTTGACTTGACTTGACTTGACTTGACTTGACTTGACTTGACTTGACTTGACTTGACTTGACTTGACTTGACTTGACTTGACTTGACTTGACTTGACTTGACTTGACTTGACTTGACTTGACTTGACTTGACTTGACTTGACTTGACTTGACTTGACTTGACTTGACTTGACTTGACTTGACTTGACTTGACTTGACTTGACTTGACTTGACTTGACTTGACTTGACTTGACTTGACTTGACTTGACTTGACTTGACTTGACTTGACTTGACTTGACTTGACTTGACTTGACTTGACTTGACTTGACTTGACTTGACTTGACTTGACTTGACTTGACTTGACTTGACTTGACTTGACTTGACTTGACTTGACTTGACTTGACTTGACTTGACTTGACTTGACTTGACTTGACTTGACTTGACTTGACTTGACTTGACTTGACTTGACTTGACTTGACTTGACTTGACTTGACTTGACTTGACTTGACTTGACTTGACTTGACTTGACTTGACTTGACTTGACTTGACTTGACTTGACTTGACTTGACTTGACTTGACTTGACTTGACTTGACTTGACTTGACTTGACTTGACTTGACTTGACTTGACTTGACTTGACTTGACTTGACTTGACTTGACTTGACTTGACTTGACTTGACTTGACTTGACTTGACTTGACTTGACTTGACTTGACTTGACTTGACTTGACTTGACTTGACTTGACTTGACTTGACTTGACTTGACTTGACTTGACTTGACTTGACTTGACTTGACTTGACTTGACTTGACTTGACTTGACTTGACTTGACTTGACTTGACTTGACTTGACTTGACTTGACTTGACTTGACTTGACTTGACTTGACTTGACTTGACTTGACTTGACTTGACTTGACTTGACTTGACTTGACTTGACTTGACTTGACTTGACTTGACTTGACTTGACTTGACTTGACTTGACTTGACTTGACTTGACTTGACTTGACTTGACTTGACTTGACTTGACTTGACTTGACTTGACTTGACTTGACTTGACTTGACTTGACTTGACTTGACTTGACTTGACTTGACTTGACTTGACTTGACTTGACTTGACTTGACTTGACTTGACTTGACTTGACTTGACTTGACTTGACTTGACTTGACTTGACTTGACTTGACTTGACTTGACTTGACTTGACTTGACTTGACTTGACTTGACTTGACTTGACTTGACTTGACTTGACTTGACTTGACTTGACTTGACTTGACTTGACTTGACTTGACTTGACTTGACTTGACTTGACTTGACTTGACTTGACTTGACTTGACTTGACTTGACTTGACTTGACTTGACTTGACTTGACTTGACTTGACTTGACTTGACTTGACTTGACTTGACTTGACTTGACTTGACTTGACTTGACTTGACTTGACTTGACTTGACTTGACTTGACTTGACTTGACTTGACTTGACTTGACTTGACTTGACTTGACTTGACTTGACTTGACTTGACTTGACTTGACTTGACTTGACTTGACTTGACTTGACTTGACTTGACTTGACTTGACTTGACTTGACTTGACTTGACTTGACTTGACTTGACTTGACTTGACTTGACTTGACTTGACTTGACTTGACTTGACTTGACTTGACTTGACTTGACTTGACTTGACTTGACTTGACTTGACTTGACTTGACTTGACTTGACTTGACTTGACTTGACTTGACTTGACTTGACTTGACTTGACTTGACTTGACTTGACTTGACTTGACTTGACTTGACTTGACTTGACTTGACTTGACTTGACTTGACTTGACTTGACTTGACTTGACTTGACTTGACTTGACTTGACTTGACTTGACTTGACTTGACTTGACTTGACTTGACTTGACTTGACTTGACTTGACTTGACTTGACTTGACTTGACTTGACTTGACTTGACTTGACTTGACTTGACTTGACTTGACTTGACTTGACTTGACTTGACTTGACTTGACTTGACTTGACTTGACTTGACTTGACTTGACTTGACTTGACTTGACTTGACTTGACTTGACTTGACTTGACTTGACTTGACTTGACTTGACTTGACTTGACTTGACTTGACTTGACTTGACTTGACTTGACTTGACTTGACTTGACTTGACTTGACTTGACTTGACTTGACTTGACTTGACTTGACTTGACTTGACTTGACTTGACTTGACTTGACTTGACTTGACTTGACTTGACTTGACTTGACTTGACTTGACTTGACTTGACTTGACTTGACTTGACTTGACTTGACTTGACTTGACTTGACTTGACTTGACTTGACTTGACTTGACTTGACTTGACTTGACTTGACTTGACTTGACTTGACTTGACTTGACTTGACTTGACTTGACTTGACTTGACTTGACTTGACTTGACTTGACTTGACTTGACTTGACTTGACTTGACTTGACTTGACTTGACTTGACTTGACTTGACTTGACTTGACTTGACTTGACTTGACTTGACTTGACTTGACTTGACTTGACTTGACTTGACTTGACTTGACTTGACTTGACTTGACTTGACTTGACTTGACTTGACTTGACTTGACTTGACTTGACTTGACTTGACTTGACTTGACTTGACTTGACTTGACTTGACTTGACTTGACTTGACTTGACTTGACTTGACTTGACTTGACTTGACTTGACTTGACTTGACTTGACTTGACTTGACTTGACTTGACTTGACTTGACTTGACTTGACTTGACTTGACTTGACTTGACTTGACTTGACTTGACTTGACTTGACTTGACTTGACTTGACTTGACTTGACTTGACTTGACTTGACTTGACTTGACTTGACTTGACTTGACTTGACTTGACTTGACTTGACTTGACTTGACTTGACTTGACTTGACTTGACTTGACTTGACTTGACTTGACTTGACTTGACTTGACTTGACTTGACTTGACTTGACTTGACTTGACTTGACTTGACTTGACTTGACTTGACTTGACTTGACTTGACTTGACTTGACTTGACTTGACTTGACTTGACTTGACTTGACTTGACTTGACTTGACTTGACTTGACTTGACTTGACTTGACTTGACTTGACTTGACTTGACTTGACTTGACTTGACTTGACTTGACTTGACTTGACTTGACTTGACTTGACTTGACTTGACTTGACTTGACTTGACTTGACTTGACTTGACTTGACTTGACTTGACTTGACTTGACTTGACTTGACTTGACTTGACTTGACTTGACTTGACTTGACTTGACTTGACTTGACTTGACTTGACTTGACTTGACTTGACTTGACTTGACTTGACTTGACTTGACTTGACTTGACTTGACTTGACTTGACTTGACTTGACTTGACTTGACTTGACTTGACTTGACTTGACTTGACTTGACTTGACTTGACTTGACTTGACTTGACTTGACTTGACTTGACTTGACTTGACTTGACTTGACTTGACTTGACTTGACTTGACTTGACTTGACTTGACTTGACTTGACTTGACTTGACTTGACTTGACTTGACTTGACTTGACTTGACTTGACTTGACTTGACTTGACTTGACTTGACTTGACTTGACTTGACTTGACTTGACTTGACTTGACTTGACTTGACTTGACTTGACTTGACTTGACTTGACTTGACTTGACTTGACTTGACTTGACTTGACTTGACTTGACTTGACTTGACTTGACTTGACTTGACTTGACTTGACTTGACTTGACTTGACTTGACTTGACTTGACTTGACTTGACTTGACTTGACTTGACTTGACTTGACTTGACTTGACTTGACTTGACTTGACTTGACTTGACTTGACTTGACTTGACTTGACTTGACTTGACTTGACTTGACTTGACTTGACTTGACTTGACTTGACTTGACTTGACTTGACTTGACTTGACTTGACTTGACTTGACTTGACTTGACTTGACTTGACTTGACTTGACTTGACTTGACTTGACTTGACTTGACTTGACTTGACTTGACTTGACTTGACTTGACTTGACTTGACTTGACTTGACTTGACTTGACTTGACTTGACTTGACTTGACTTGACTTGACTTGACTTGACTTGACTTGACTTGACTTGACTTGACTTGACTTGACTTGACTTGACTTGACTTGACTTGACTTGACTTGACTTGACTTGACTTGACTTGACTTGACTTGACTTGACTTGACTTGACTTGACTTGACTTGACTTGACTTGACTTGACTTGACTTGACTTGACTTGACTTGACTTGACTTGACTTGACTTGACTTGACTTGACTTGACTTGACTTGACTTGACTTGACTTGACTTGACTTGACTTGACTTGACTTGACTTGACTTGACTTGACTTGACTTGACTTGACTTGACTTGACTTGACTTGACTTGACTTGACTTGACTTGACTTGACTTGACTTGACTTGACTTGACTTGACTTGACTTGACTTGACTTGACTTGACTTGACTTGACTTGACTTGACTTGACTTGACTTGACTTGACTTGACTTGACTTGACTTGACTTGACTTGACTTGACTTGACTTGACTTGACTTGACTTGACTTGACTTGACTTGACTTGACTTGACTTGACTTGACTTGACTTGACTTGACTTGACTTGACTTGACTTGACTTGACTTGACTTGACTTGACTTGACTTGACTTGACTTGACTTGACTTGACTTGACTTGACTTGACTTGACTTGACTTGACTTGACTTGACTTGACTTGACTTGACTTGACTTGACTTGACTTGACTTGACTTGACTTGACTTGACTTGACTTGACTTGACTTGACTTGACTTGACTTGACTTGACTTGACTTGACTTGACTTGACTTGACTTGACTTGACTTGACTTGACTTGACTTGACTTGACTTGACTTGACTTGACTTGACTTGACTTGACTTGACTTGACTTGACTTGACTTGACTTGACTTGACTTGACTTGACTTGACTTGACTTGACTTGACTTGACTTGACTTGACTTGACTTGACTTGACTTGACTTGACTTGACTTGACTTGACTTGACTTGACTTGACTTGACTTGACTTGACTTGACTTGACTTGACTTGACTTGACTTGACTTGACTTGACTTGACTTGACTTGACTTGACTTGACTTGACTTGACTTGACTTGACTTGACTTGACTTGACTTGACTTGACTTGACTTGACTTGACTTGACTTGACTTGACTTGACTTGACTTGACTTGACTTGACTTGACTTGACTTGACTTGACTTGACTTGACTTGACTTGACTTGACTTGACTTGACTTGACTTGACTTGACTTGACTTGACTTGACTTGACTTGACTTGACTTGACTTGACTTGACTTGACTTGACTTGACTTGACTTGACTTGACTTGACTTGACTTGACTTGACTTGACTTGACTTGACTTGACTTGACTTGACTTGACTTGACTTGACTTGACTTGACTTGACTTGACTTGACTTGACTTGACTTGACTTGACTTGACTTGACTTGACTTGACTTGACTTGACTTGACTTGACTTGACTTGACTTGACTTGACTTGACTTGACTTGACTTGACTTGACTTGACTTGACTTGACTTGACTTGACTTGACTTGACTTGACTTGACTTGACTTGACTTGACTTGACTTGACTTGACTTGACTTGACTTGACTTGACTTGACTTGACTTGACTTGACTTGACTTGACTTGACTTGACTTGACTTGACTTGACTTGACTTGACTTGACTTGACTTGACTTGACTTGACTTGACTTGACTTGACTTGACTTGACTTGACTTGACTTGACTTGACTTGACTTGACTTGACTTGACTTGACTTGACTTGACTTGACTTGACTTGACTTGACTTGACTTGACTTGACTTGACTTGACTTGACTTGACTTGACTTGACTTGACTTGACTTGACTTGACTTGACTTGACTTGACTTGACTTGACTTGACTTGACTTGACTTGACTTGACTTGACTTGACTTGACTTGACTTGACTTGACTTGACTTGACTTGACTTGACTTGACTTGACTTGACTTGACTTGACTTGACTTGACTTGACTTGACTTGACTTGACTTGACTTGACTTGACTTGACTTGACTTGACTTGACTTGACTTGACTTGACTTGACTTGACTTGACTTGACTTGACTTGACTTGACTTGACTTGACTTGACTTGACTTGACTTGACTTGACTTGACTTGACTTGACTTGACTTGACTTGACTTGACTTGACTTGACTTGACTTGACTTGACTTGACTTGACTTGACTTGACTTGACTTGACTTGACTTGACTTGACTTGACTTGACTTGACTTGACTTGACTTGACTTGACTTGACTTGACTTGACTTGACTTGACTTGACTTGACTTGACTTGACTTGACTTGACTTGACTTGACTTGACTTGACTTGACTTGACTTGACTTGACTTGACTTGACTTGACTTGACTTGACTTGACTTGACTTGACTTGACTTGACTTGACTTGACTTGACTTGACTTGACTTGACTTGACTTGACTTGACTTGACTTGACTTGACTTGACTTGACTTGACTTGACTTGACTTGACTTGACTTGACTTGACTTGACTTGACTTGACTTGACTTGACTTGACTTGACTTGACTTGACTTGACTTGACTTGACTTGACTTGACTTGACTTGACTTGACTTGACTTGACTTGACTTGACTTGACTTGACTTGACTTGACTTGACTTGACTTGACTTGACTTGACTTGACTTGACTTGACTTGACTTGACTTGACTTGACTTGACTTGACTTGACTTGACTTGACTTGACTTGACTTGACTTGACTTGACTTGACTTGACTTGACTTGACTTGACTTGACTTGACTTGACTTGACTTGACTTGACTTGACTTGACTTGACTTGACTTGACTTGACTTGACTTGACTTGACTTGACTTGACTTGACTTGACTTGACTTGACTTGACTTGACTTGACTTGACTTGACTTGACTTGACTTGACTTGACTTGACTTGACTTGACTTGACTTGACTTGACTTGACTTGACTTGACTTGACTTGACTTGACTTGACTTGACTTGACTTGACTTGACTTGACTTGACTTGACTTGACTTGACTTGACTTGACTTGACTTGACTTGACTTGACTTGACTTGACTTGACTTGACTTGACTTGACTTGACTTGACTTGACTTGACTTGACTTGACTTGACTTGACTTGACTTGACTTGACTTGACTTGACTTGACTTGACTTGACTTGACTTGACTTGACTTGACTTGACTTGACTTGACTTGACTTGACTTGACTTGACTTGACTTGACTTGACTTGACTTGACTTGACTTGACTTGACTTGACTTGACTTGACTTGACTTGACTTGACTTGACTTGACTTGACTTGACTTGACTTGACTTGACTTGACTTGACTTGACTTGACTTGACTTGACTTGACTTGACTTGACTTGACTTGACTTGACTTGACTTGACTTGACTTGACTTGACTTGACTTGACTTGACTTGACTTGACTTGACTTGACTTGACTTGACTTGACTTGACTTGACTTGACTTGACTTGACTTGACTTGACTTGACTTGACTTGACTTGACTTGACTTGACTTGACTTGACTTGACTTGACTTGACTTGACTTGACTTGACTTGACTTGACTTGACTTGACTTGACTTGACTTGACTTGACTTGACTTGACTTGACTTGACTTGACTTGACTTGACTTGACTTGACTTGACTTGACTTGACTTGACTTGACTTGACTTGACTTGACTTGACTTGACTTGACTTGACTTGACTTGACTTGACTTGACTTGACTTGACTTGACTTGACTTGACTTGACTTGACTTGACTTGACTTGACTTGACTTGACTTGACTTGACTTGACTTGACTTGACTTGACTTGACTTGACTTGACTTGACTTGACTTGACTTGACTTGACTTGACTTGACTTGACTTGACTTGACTTGACTTGACTTGACTTGACTTGACTTGACTTGACTTGACTTGACTTGACTTGACTTGACTTGACTTGACTTGACTTGACTTGACTTGACTTGACTTGACTTGACTTGACTTGACTTGACTTGACTTGACTTGACTTGACTTGACTTGACTTTGACTTGACTTGACTTGACTTGACTTGACTTGACTTGACTTGACTTGACTTGACTTGACTTGACTTGACTTGACTTGACTTGACTTGACTTGACTTGACTTGACTTGACTTGACTTGACTTGACTTGACTTGACTTGACTTGACTTGACTTGACTTGACTTGACTTGACTTGACTTGACTTGACTTGACTTGACTTGACTTACTTGACTTGACTTGACTTGACTTGACTTGACTTGACTTGACTTGACTTGACTTGACTTGACTTGACTTGACTTGACTTGACTTGACTTGACTTGACTTGACTTGACTTGACTTGACTTGACTTGACTGACTGACTTGACTTGACTTGACTTGACTTGACTTGACTTGACTTGACTTGACTTGACTTGACTTGACTTGACTTGACTTGACTTGACTTGACTTGACTTGACTTGACTTGACTTGACTTGACTTGACTTGACTTGACTTGACTTGACTTGACTTGACTTGACTTGACTTGACTTGACTTGACTTGACTTGGACTTGACTTGACTTGACTTGACTTGACTTGACTTGACTTGACTTGACTTGACTTGACTTGACTTGACATGACTTGACATGACTTGACTTGACTTGACTTGACTTGACATGACTTGACATGACTTGACTTGACTTGACTTGACTTGACATGACTTGACTTGACTTGACTTGACTTGACTTGACTTGACTTGACTTGGACATGACTTGACTTGACTTGACTTGACTTGACTTGACTTGACTTGACTTGACTTGACTTGACTTGACTTGACTTGACTTGACTTGACTTGACTTGACTTGACTTGACTTGACTTGACTTGACTTGACTTGACTTGACTTGACTTGACTTGACTTGACTTGACTTGACTTGACTTGACTTGACTTGACTTGACTTGACTTGACTTGACTTGACTTGACTTGACTTGACTTGACTTGACTTGACTTGACTTGACTTGACTTGACTTGACTTGACTGACTTGACTTGACTTGACTTGACTTGACTTGACTTGACTTGACTTGACTTGACTTGACTTGACTGTGACTTGACTTGACTTGACTTGACTTGACTTGACTTGACTTGACTTGACTTGACTTGACTTGACTTGACTTGACTTGACTGACTTGACTTGACTTGACTTGACTTGACTTGACTTGACTTGACTTGACTTGACTTGACTTGACTTGACTTGACTTGACTTGACTTGACTTGACTTGACTTGACTTGACTTGATTGACTTGACTTGACTTGACTTGACTTGACTTGACTTGACTTGACTTGACTTGACTTGACTTGACTTGACTTGACTTGACTTGACTTGACTTGACTTGACTTGACTTGACTTGACTTGACTTGACTTGACTTGACTTGACTTGACTTGACTTGACTGACTTGACTTGACTTGACTTGACTTGACTTGACTTGACTTGACTTGACTTGACTTGACTTGACTTGACTTGACTTGACTTGACTTGACTTGACTTGACTTGACTTGACTTGACTTGACTTGACTTGACTTGACTTGACTTGACTTGACTTGACTGACTTGACTTGACTTGACTTGACTTGACTTGACTTGACTTGACTTGACTTGACTTGACTTGACTTGACTTGACTTGACTTGACTTGACTTGACTTGACTTGACTTGACTTGACTTGACTTGACTTGACTTGACTTGACTTGACTTGACTTGACTTGACTTGACTTGACTTGACTTGACTTGACTTGACTTGACTTGACTTGACTTGACTTGACTTGACTTGACTTGACTTGACTTGACTTGACTTGACTTGACTTGACTTGACTTGACTTGACTTGACTTGACTTGACTTGACTTGACTTGACTTGACTTGACTTGACTTGACTTGACTTGACTTGACTTGACTTGACTTGACTTGACTTGACTTGACTTGACTTGACTTGACTTGACTTGACTTGACTTGACTTGACTTGACTTGACTTGACTTGACTTGACTTGACTTGACTTGACTTGACTTGACTTGACTTGACTTGACTTGACTTGACTTGACTTGACTTGACTTGACTTGACTTGACTTGACTTGACTTGACTTGACTTGACTTGACTTGACTTGACTTGACTTGACTTGACTTGACTTGACTTGACTTGACTTGACTTGACTTGACTTGACTTGACTTGACTTGACTTGACTTGACTTGACTTGATGACTTGACTTGACTTGACTTGACTTGACTTGACTTGACTTGACTTGACTTGACTTGACTTGACTTGACTTGACTTGACTTGACTTGACTTGACTTGACTTGACTTGACTTGACTTGACTTGACTTGACTTGACTTGACTTGACTTGACTTGACTTGACTTGACTTGACTTGACTTGACTTGACTTGACTTGACTTGACTTGACTTGACTTGACTTGACTTGACTTGACTTGACTTGACTTGACTTGACTTGACTTGACTTGACTTGACTTGACTTGACTTGACTTGACTTGACTTGACTTGACTTGACTTGACTTGACTTGACTTGACTTGACTTGACTTGACTTGACTTGACTTGACTTGACTTGACTTGACTTGACTTGACTTGACTTGACTTGACTTGACTTGACTTGACTTGACTTGACTTGACTTGACTTGACTTGACTTGACTTGACTTGACTTGACTTGACTTGACTTGACTTGACTTGACTTGACTTGACTTGACTTGACTTGACTTGACTTGACTTGACTTGACTTGACTTGACTTGACTTGACTTGACTTGACTTGACTTGACTTGACTTGACTTGACTTGACTTGACTTGACTTGACTTGACTTGACTTGACTTGACTTGACTTGACTTGACTTGACTTGACTTGACTTGACTTGACTTGACTTGACTTGACTTGACTTGACTTGACTTGACTTGACTTGACTTGACTTGACTTGACTTGACTTGACTTGACTTGACTTGACTTGACTTGACTTGACTTGACTTGACTTGACTTGACTTGACTTGACTTGACTTGACTTGACTTGACTTGACTTGACTTGACTTGACTTGACTTGACTTGACTTGACTTGACTTGACTTGACTTGACTTGACTTGACTTGACTTGACTTGACTTGACTTGACTTGACTTGACTTGACTTGACTTGACTTGACTTGACTTGACTTGACTTGACTTGACTTGACTTGACTTGACTTGACTTGACTTGACTTGACTTGACTTGACTTGACTTGACTTGACTTGACTTGACTTGACTTGACTTGACTTGACTTGACTTGACTTGACTTGACTTGACTTGACTTGACTTGACTTGACTTGACTTGACTTGACTTGACTTGACTTGACTTGACTTGACTTGACTTGACTTGACTTGACTTGACTTGACTTGACTTGACTTGACTTGACTTGACTTGACTTGACTTGACTTGACTTGACTTGACTTGACTTGACTTGACTTGACTTGACTTGACTTGACTTGACTTGACTTGACTTGACTTGACTTGACTTGACTTGACTTGACTTGACTTGACTTGACTTGACTTGACTTGACTTGACTTGACTTGACTTGACTTGACTTGACTTGACTTGACTTGACTTGACTTGACTTGACTTGACTTGACTTGACTTGACTTGACTTGACTTGACTTGACTTGACTTGACTTGACTTGACTTGACTTGACTTGACTTGACTTGACTTGACTTGACTTGACTTGACTTGACTTGACTTGACTTGACTTGACTTGACTTGACTTGACTTGACTTGACTTGACTTGACTTGACTTGACTTGACTTGACTTGACTTGACTTGACTTGACTTGACTTGACTTGACTTGACTTGACTTGACTTGACTTGACTTGACTTGACTTGACTTGACTTGACTTGACTTGACTTGACTTGACTTGACTTGACTTGACTTGACTTGACTTGACTTGACTTGACTTGACTTGACTTGACTTGACTTGACTTGACTTGACTTGACTTGACTTGACTTGACTTGACTTGACTTGACTTGACTTGACTTGACTTGACTTGACTTGACTTGACTTGACTTGACTTGACTTGACTTGACTTGACTTGACTTGACTTGACTTGACTTGACTTGACTTGACTTGACTTGACTTGACTTGACTTGACTTGACTTGACTTGACTTGACTTGACTTGACTTGACTTGACTTGACTTGACTTGACTTGACTTGACTTGACTTGACTTGACTTGACTTGACTTGACTTGACTTGACTTGACTTGACTTGACTTGACTTGACTTGACTTGACTTGACTTGACTTGACTTGACTTGACTTGACTTGACTTGACTTGACTTGACTTGACTTGACTTGACTTGACTTGACTTGACTTGACTTGACTTGACTTGACTTGACTTGACTTGACTTGACTTGACTTGACTTGACTTGACTTGACTTGACTTGACTTGACTTGACTTGACTTGACTTGACTTGACTTGACTTGACTTGACTTGACTTGACTTGACTTGACTTGACTTGACTTGACTTGACTTGACTTGACTTGACTTGACTTGACTTGACTTGACTTGACTTGACTTGACTTGACTTGACTTGACTTGACTTGACTTGACTTGACTTGACTTGACTTGACTTGACTTGACTTGACTTGACTTGACTTGACTTGACTTGACTTGACTTGACTTGACTTGACTTGACTTGACTTGACTTGACTTGACTTGACTTGACTTGACTTGACTTGACTTGACTTGACTTGACTTGACTTGACTTGACTTGACTTGACTTGACTTGACTTGACTTGACTTGACTTGACTTGACTTGACTTGACTTGACTTGACTTGACTTGACTTGACTTGACTTGACTTGACTTGACTTGAATATTAATATTTATTTTTAAAAATTGTTTTTGCACTTGATATGATGAGTAGGCGTGGTTATCAACAGATTCCCTCCTTTTTCAATACCAAACTGCTCTACATAAAAATTATTTGTGCCAAATTTTATCGCAATATCTCTTTCCATTCTCACGTAATCGTAACTTCAATCATAGAGTAAGAATAAGTTATTCTTAGATTAACTTATTCTTACTCTATGCTTCAACAGGACGCACAGAGATAAATCAACTCAAATTGTGACGCTGAGCAAGAATATATATACTTCCCTATATTTATCTTCTCCCTCTCTACGTTAAAAACGAAAGAACAAAGTGAATATACTGTCTCCCTTCGGGTAGGGTATAAAAATTAAACAAGTTAGAACGCAGTACAAATAGAGTCAAAGTATATCGATTGGTGAATGAAAATACCACCTTACACACTAATGTTACCCTATACACTAATCTCTTACTGTGAATATTTTTATTTCCATCAGTAAAAAATTAAGTAACAAAATTTAAAAAAATATTGTACATTCGTAGAGTTTTGATTATTTGTGTTTGGTACTGGTCGACGCGGATAATATGTCGAGTGGTGTACTTGATACCGTCGATAAACCTAGAACTAATACCTATAAATAATTACTCTGTTTTAATTAAAACTAATGACAATATCCCATATAGGCGAGCAAAATGGTTATAATATTCCGGAAATTATCACAGTTCCTGAATTGCCCAAATGGCTGTCTGACGATGGTGCGCGCATCGTGAATGACATATCATCAAACGATAAAATGCTTCCAGAGCATGCCAAGCGTTTATTTTGCGATGCGTATATGTGCATGTATCAAAGTACGGACGTAGTGATGTACCGTTAGCTTTAATTTTTGGCAGTGAGAACATAAATTGATAAAATTCATCTTCATAGCTATTCTTTAACTAGCCAGCATGAAAACATCACGTGTTAATTAAAATTATTTAATAAAATAAAGTCGATGTTTATATATCGTAAGAAGTTATTTACCTGCAGTTCGTACAACGCACTATGTATATATCTTTAACCTTTTCGAACCTTCAGTTCAGTTGCAAAAAACATTTTCTATATGGTTCCAATGTTTCCCTATTTAACCAACTGAGCCTTTGTCACTGGATAACAAAATTCTGTCTTCCCAATTGCCGTCGTGTTCCCAAAAACCTTTTAAAAATTTCAGCGACTAGTAAAAGTTGTTGACTCATCAGTTATTTTACTGCTTTTTTATTGTTCTGATTGGCTTTTTAACTGCATGTTGGTGCTTTATCCTTTTCTACTCTATGCTAGTTATGTGTACGAAACACTGTGTCGAGAAGAGTAGGAGCTATAAAAAATAAAAAAATTAAAGTACAAAATAATACAATATAAAAATTAAAATAAAATATGAAAATTGAGTGTATCCATTATCAGGCATAATCTAATCAAAGCGTCTTAAAAAAATTCAAGTTTAGATATTTAGTAACTTCGCCAAATATTTTAACATTGTTTTCATATTTTACAAGAGAAGCGCATGAACTTAAAGCCTGTTTTCAAAAATCTAAATGAAAATACTATAATATATATATATATTGCTTCAATTGCTCCGTCTAAAAATATTGTTGCTGTGTCGCTGAATAACGCAAAATCTCTACCTGCGGCTTCATCGAAGCATAACAAAAGCAAATCAATTTCTAAAACTAGTTTTGCTGAAGTTGTTGGTGACTGTGATGAAGCTTCCTTGGCTCAGGCTGCTTCGAATCCTGTTGCTGCTGTTCCTCTTGCTTCTTTCTATGGTGTTCCTCTATCTGTGGCTCCTGCTGCTACGTTTTCTGTTGCTGCTGTTTGTGATGCTTCTTTGGATGGAAACGCACTTCCTACTCAGAATACCACTGACTGTGTGACGGATATTTCTAAAAATAAAGGTTTTTGCTCAACGTTCATATAGTATTTTTCTAGAAATAGCTGCTAAAAATTCCAACACAATGGCGGTCCAGCCGTTTAAGAGTTAACTAAACTACCTCTAAAGTAACGCATGATTGACTAATTCATTTTTTATTTATTTATTTATTTATTTAATCCAGACTAAAATTAGCATTAACGCTTTATAGTTTATGTACGAAAATCACTGAATAACGAAACATCAGGTGAAGCGAACTGATAAGAACAGCTCGGAGAAGCATAGAGATAAAAGTTTGCGTGTTTAACGGAACAACAACAACAATGGTTTAATGATGTCAATTCTAGATTAATGTTCAATTTCACTACATTTTAGGTATTTTAGGTAAAAACCAATACTCGAGCACGGATCACGAACTTTTATTTGGTAGATTTATAGTTAACTTAAAGTCAACAAACTCTGAAGAATAATAAAACTCCAAAACTGGCCTGCGCACAGGGTATTTTATTGCATTTATAATTTTCTACCTATATAAATTGTGTATCCCTATCTCCTTTATAACCCTTAATACTTGTACATACAACAACTATACCACACAAATCTACATAAGGGCAAACAAATGAGTTGTTGTTGTAATACAGCATCACTACCTGCCGCCGACAAAGGGTACGGTAGAGACCAGAGAACTGCATGAGCCCATTCACTATTATGAGCCTCTCGCTGATTTCACAAAATTATCTACATTTCATCACACTTACTTGCATTTTCCATCTTGGAATAACATTCACACTCACAATGTACAAGAGGCTGCATGATTCACATTCACAAACTTCAATTGGTAAACCCAATCACACTTCAAACGGGAAACCATTCACATGATTAATAAAAATTCCCACAGAAGTTCATATCATTTATAAAAATTCCCACAGAAGCTCATACTGTTCATAAAAATTTCCCTAAATTCTCCCAACATCCAGAAAGATCGAGGAACGTTTTTCAACTCATTCTCTTTAACTAATTTCCACTGCTTTGAATTTGGTTGTATTGGCGAGAGAGGGATAAAAAAACTTTTACGTGGATGTAAATGTAGACGCCCATATGGCAATGCAATAATATACACTGTCAAAATTATGCACAATGAAATTTAGAAGTTTTAATTGTGTTAATATAATAAGAAGATTATAATTCCTTTTTAAAATATAATAACAAGATTTTTTCTTAAAAGAAAATACAAGGAAGGATTTGTTCCTTATCGATTGCACAAAAAATAATTTTTCTATAAGTTTATTTATTTAAAAAAAAATTAACTAAGTCTGTAAAGTGATTGAAATAATTGTTAGAATCGGGTCAAAGGAATATAAAACGTGAAACAGTTCAATGACATATCCGTAGAGTCCCAAAAGCATTTCATTTACTCATTTCAAACAAAACGAAGGAGTTTAAATAATAACTAGGAGTTTAAATGGCTTACCCACTTAAGGTAACTACGTGCACAGGCATAGAATATACAGGAGCCTCTACGGAGAGAAGTGATCCCCGTTTGAAACAATTAATTTCCTCAACTTCTAAAATTATATCAAAAAATAATAATAAATTCACGCGTTAAACATTTTTAGTTATAATGAAATTATACATATACACAAGTAATAAAAAAGAGGAGCGGAAAAAAAAGGGATCAACTTTTTCCCAAAAATAAATCCAAATGTCTGATCTGGTGACTTAAATTTACCTGCGTACTTCAGTGCACTTCAAAAAAAGACCATATCCATATTTTTACGTCTTTCAGACGCTAGCACATTATTTCGTTACAAGCTATTTCTTGGTGGGAACGAGAAGAAAAGAACGATTTCTTAGAAACCACATTGTGCTCAGGTATTGCATAATGCCTCCGAGTAATGATCGCCTGGTCGTTTGAACATCGCAATGTATTCTAAGTTATTCAAAAGCATTAATTCGATTCATTTTATGTAGGATATTGAATGGGGCAATTCTAAGAATGCATGACTTGAAAGGCTCACAAAGCTTACAAGTGAGTGCTTTACGAGTATTCATATTACCAGGAGATCATAATAACATTCACTATTTGCGTACAAAGAATGGGTAAAAGTCTTCCTAAAAATTTGGACACCGTTAATTGGTGGCAATTCATATTCATGGAACTGTAGTTTTGTTGTTGTTTTCCAAAGAAACTATTTTTTCGGCATAAATATTATGTTCACCGATACACACCTCATCAACTCCCAAAAGTAGACCCAAGTGAAAAACAAGAAATATTTAACGTTTGTTCTCAATGGGTGATACAAGATTGTAGGCCATTTTCGGACAGAAGTCGCGTATTTTTAATTTTTGATTTTTGATTGTAATTTTAATTTTTGTATTGGAAATTACAGAGTTTGTAGCGAATAGTGCTAGTAGCCCCACAAATACTCCAGTAGTATTTTTTTTATTATGTATATTTTGTACTTTATTATTATTTCTAACTACGTAGGACATAATATTCTAATTTTATTTTCTTTAATTTAACCTTTTGTCAGAGTAACTTAAAGGTTAAGCTTAGCGGAATCTCATAAATTAGATAGTGTAAACAATGAACTTTAGTTGTAAGAGGATGGCAACGATGGTGAGTGTGCTTCACTGGAGAGGAGTAAGTGGGACAAACAGTGATGACGTATGCAGTGGAAGTGAGTTGGAATGCGTAGCAACTCAGCATGTTGCCAGCAATATTCCTGGAAATAAATCATGTTGGTATCAACATCTGGAAGAACCAACAGAGAAGATGAACAAGAAATCATGTATAAAAGACGGCGCACAACCCAAAATAGGGAGTTAGTTTTTCGGCAGTCAGCCTCGCAGCAGTACCACGTACAGTGATAAGGTAAGTGATAAAGTAGTAGTGGCTCCCCTTAAAATTCCCAATCCTTCTCACCTCCTTTTGCGAAAACAAGTCCTGTGACTGGTTGCACCAATCCTGGCAGAAACGAGTCCTATGTGTCGCCTCAGTCGCACACTCCGCATATACCTTTTGCCGCCAACTGGCGACGGGTTGCACCAAACCTATCAGTTGTGTGTCCTCCGTAATCCTTTTGCCATCGACAGGTGACGGATTGTCACTTGAGGCATAAGTTCGTTGTTCATCGTAACCCCGAGCATCGCATCGACGGCAATGCATCGCAGGTTACTGCGCATCGCTTCGACGGCAGTGCATCGCAAGACACTGCGTGTCGCATCAAAACGTCGCATCGACGGCAATGCATCACAGGACACTGCGCGTCGCATCAGAGCATCGCATCGACGCGTCACACCAAGGCTTCGAAGTCTTGTTGCGTCAACAGGCGTCATCCACCAACGCATCGACGGTCCTTTGCGTCAACTAGCGTGGCATCAACGCCTCGCGTCGCCTCTACACGTCACACCAACGCATCGACGTCCTGCTGCGTCGACGTGCGCCGCATCAACGCGTCGGAACGCATTTACGCGACCAACAACGCATCGACATCCTGCTGCGTCTACGAGCGTCGCACACCACCGAACGGTGGCATATTTATGCCGCGTCAGCGAACGTTATCCACCTCGTCAACGGACACATCGTCAACTCACTACCTCCAACACCACCGGCACACTCACCATCGTGTCTACACCCCGTAGTCTAACGATCGATGTATAAATAGCGCGAATTTTTTGAAGTGAAGGTCCGAAATATAAATTATTTCTGCCGCGATCCTGGACACACCCTGGGCGATATCTAAAGCAAAAGCATCGTGACAATAGCTAATTTCTTCAAACTCTAGAATTTTTATATAAAAAATATTTATAAAAAGTTAACATAAAATCTTAGATAGGAAAACAAACCATACATTCTCTCATATTGGTAACCGAGTAAGTGTTGGAATTACTGGAGGAGTTAATTCTTTCATGCGAACGAATGACGCTCCCGTAGAGACACTTTAGTTGCAGAAACTCTTTAGTAATTACGTTTCTGTTGGACTTATCTGGAGGTTTCATTTAGCTCATGCGGCCGAAAGGCGCTCACGCAAAGAAACCTTAGGTGTAAAAGAATTTTGGTAACCGAGTAAGTGTTGGAATTAGTGGATTATTTAATTCTTTCATACGGACGAAGGACGTTCCCGCAGAGACAGTTTAGTTGCAAAAACTCTTTAGTAATCACGTTACTGTTGGACTTACGGTAGGTTTAATTTAGTTCACGCGGCCGAAAGCGCTCACGCAAAGAAACCTTAGTTGCAAAAGAATTTTGGTAACCGAGTAAGTGTTGGAATTACTGGAGGATTTAATTCTTTCATGCGAAACAAAAGACGCTCCCTCAGAGACAGTTAGTTGCAGAAACTCTCGAGTAATCACGTTACTGTTGCACTTATTGGAGGTTTCAGTTGGTTCACGCGGCCGAAAGCCGCTCACGCAATGAAACCTTACTTGCAAAAGAATTCTGGTACCCGAGTAAGTGTTGGAATTACTGGAAGATTTAATTCTTTCCGAAGGACGCTCCCGCAGAGACAGTTAGTTGCAGAAACTCTCGAGTAATCACGTTACTGTTGGACTTACTGGAGGTTTCATTTAGTTCACGCGACCGAAAGCCACTCACGCAAAGAAACCTTAACTGCAAAAGAATTTTGGTAACCGAGTAAGTGTTGGAATTACTGGAGGATTTATTTCTTTCATACGAACGAAGGACGCTCCCTCAGAGACAGTTTAATGCAGAAACTCTTTAGTAATCACGTTACTGTTGGACTTACTGGAGAATTAATTTAGTTCACGCGGCCGAAAGCCACTCACGCAAAGAAACCTTAGGTGCAAAAGAATTTTGGTAACCGAGTAAGTGTTGGAATTACTGGAGGATTTAACTCTTTCATGCGAACGAAGGACGCTCCCGCAGAGACAGTTTAGTTCACTAGGCCGAAACCCACTCACGCAAAGAAACCTTAGGTGCAAAAGAATTTTGGTAACCGAGTAATTGTTGGAATTACTGGAGGATTTAATTCTTTCATGCGAATGACAGACGCTCCCGCAGAGACAGTTAGTTGCAGAAACTCTTTAGTAATCTCGTTACTGTTGGACTTACTGGACGTTTCATGTAGTTCACGCGGCCGAAAGCCGCTCACGCAAAGAAACATTAGTTGTAAAAGAATTTTGGTAACCGAGTAAGTGTTGGAATTACTGGAGGATTTAGTTCTTTCATGCTAACGAAATACGCTCCCGCAGAGACAGTTTAGTTGCAGAAGCTCTTTAGTAATCACGTTACTGTTGGACTTACTGGAGGTTTCATTTAGTTTACGCGGCCAAAAGCCGATCACGCAATGAAACTTTAGCTGCAAAAGAATTTTGGTAACCGAGTAAGTGTTGGAATTACTGGCGGATTTAATTCTCTCATGCGAACGAAGGACGCTCCCACAGAGACAGTTTAGTTGCAGACACTCTTTAGTAATTACGTTACTGTTGGACTTACTGGAGGTTGCATTTAGTTCACGCGGCCGAAAGCCGCTCACGCAAAGAAACCTTAACTGCAAAAGAATTTTGGTAACCGAGTAAGTGTTGGAATTACTGGAGGAGTTAATTCTTTTATGCGAACGAAGGACGCTCCCTCAGAGGCTGTTTAGTTGCAGAAACTCTTTAGTAATCACGTTACTGTTGGACTTACTGGAGGTTTCATTTAGTTCACGAGGCCGAAAGCCACCAACGCAAAAAAACCGTAGGTGCAAAAGAATTTTGGTAACCGAGTAATTGTTGGAATTACTGGAGGATCTAATTCTTTCATGCGAATGAAAGACGCTCCCGCAGAGACAGTTAGTTGCTGAAACTCTCTAGAAATCACGTTACTGTTGGACTTACTGGAGGCTTCATTTAGTTCACGCGGCCGAAAGCCGCTCACGCAATGAAACCTTACTTGCAGAAGAATTCTGGTACCCGAGTAAGTGTTGGAATTACTGGAGGATTTAATTCTTTCATGCGATCGAAGGAAGTTCCCTCAGAGACAGTTAGTTGCAGAAACTCTTTAGTAATCTCGTTACTGTTGGACTTACTGGACGTTTCATGTAGTTCACGCGGCCGAAAGCCGCTCACGCAAAGAAACATTAGTTGTAAAAGAATTTTGGTAACCGAGTAAGTGTTGGAATTACTGGAGGATTTAGTTCTTTCATGCTAACGAAATACGCTCCCGCAGAGACAGTTTAGTTGCAGAAGCTCTTTAGTAATCACGTTACTGTTGGACTTACTGGAGGTTTCATTTAGTTTACGCGGCCAAAAGCCGATCACGCAATGAAACTTTAGCTGCAAAAGAATTTTGGTAACCGAGTAACTGTTGGAATTACTGGAGGATTTAATTCTCTCATGCGAACGAAGGACGCTCCCACAGAGACAGTTTAGTTGCAGACACTCTTTAGTAATTACGTTACTGTTGGACTTACTGGAGGTTTCATTTAGTTCACGGCCGAAAGCCGCTCACGCAAAGAAACCTTAACTGCAAAAGAATTTTGGTAACCGAGTAAGTGTTGGAATTACTGGAGGAGTTAATTCTTTTATGCGAACGAAGGACGCTCCCTCAGAGGCTGTTTAGTTGCAGAAACTCTTTAGTAATCACGTTACTGTTGGACTTACTGGAGGTTTCATTTAGTTCACGAGGCCGAAAGCCACCAACGCAAAAAAACCGTAGGTGCAAAAGAATTTTGGTAACCGAGTAATTGTTGGAATTACTGGAGGATCTAATTCTTTCATGCGAATGAAAGACGCTCCCGCAGAGACAGTTAGTTGCTGAAACTCTCTAGAAATCACGTTACTGTTGGACTTACTGGAGGCTTCATTTAGTTCACGCGGCCGAAAGCCGCTCACGCAATGAAACCTTACTTGCAGAAGAATTCTGGTACCCGAGTAAGTGTTGGAATTACTGGAGGATTTAATGCTTTCATGCGATCGAAGGAAGTTCCCTCAGAGACAGTTAGTTGCAGAAACTCTTTAGTAATCTCGTTACTGTTGGACTTACTGGACGTTTCATGTAGTTCACGCGGCCGAAAGCCGCTCACGCAAAGAAACATTAGCTGTAAAAGAATTTTGGTAACCGAGTAAGTGTTGGAATTACTGGAGGATTTAGTTCTTTCATGCTAACGAAATACGCTCCCGCAGAGACAGTTTAGTTGCAGAAGCTCTTTAGTAATCACGTTACTGTTGGACTTACTGGAGGTTTCATTTAGTTTACGCGGCCAAAAGCCGATCACGCAATGAAACTTTAGCTGCAAAAGAATTTTGGTAACCGAGTAAGTGTTGGAATTACTGGAGGAGTTAATTCTTTTATGCGAACGAAGGACGCTCCCTCAGAGGCTGTTTAGTTGCAGAAACTCTTTAGTAATCACGTTACTGTTGGACTTACTGGAGGTTTCATTTAGTTCACGAGGCCGAAAGCCACCAACGCAAAAAAACCGTAGGTGCAAAAGAATTTTGGTAACCGAGTAATTGTTGGAATTACTGGAGGATCTAATTCTTTCATGCGAATGAAAGACGCTCCCGCAGAGACAGTTAGTTGCTGAAACTCTCTAGAAATCACGTTACTGTTGGACTTACTGGAGGTTTCATTTAGTTCACGCGGCCGAAAGCCGCTCACGCAATGAAACCTTACTTGCAGAAGAATTCTGGTACCCGAGTAAGTGTTGGAATTACTGGAGGATTTAATGCTTTCATGCGATCGAAGGAAGTTCCCTCAGAGACAGTTTAGTTGCAGAAACTCTTTAGTAATCACGTTACTGTTGGACTTACTGGAGTTTTCATTTAGTTCACGCGGCCGAAAGCCGCTCACGCAAAGAAACCTTAATTGCAAAAGAATTTTGGTAACCGAGTAAGTGTTGGAATTACTGGAGGAGTTAATTCTTTTATGCGAATGAAAGACGCTCCCGTAGAGACAGTTAGTTGCAGAAAGTCTTTAGTAATCACGTTACTGTTGGACATACTGGAGGTTTCATTTAGTTCACGCGGCCGAAAGCTGCTCACGCAAAGAAACATTAGTTGTAGAAGAATTTTGGTAACCGAGTACATGTTGGAATTACTGGAGGATTTAATTCTTTTATGCGAGTGAAAGAAGCTCCCGCAGATACAGTTATTTGCAGAAACTCTTTAGTAATCACGTTACTGTTGGACTTACTGGAGGTTTCATTTAGTTCACGCGGCCGAAAGTCGCTCACGCAAAGAAACATTAGTTGTAAAAGAATTTTGGTAACCGAGTACGTTGTGGAATTACTGGAGGATTTAATTCTTTCATGCGAACGTAGGACGCTCCCGCAGAAACAGTTAGGTGTAGAAACTCTTTAGTAATCACGTTACTGTTGGACTTACTGGAGGTTTCATTTAGTTCACGCGGCCGAAAGCCACTCACGCAAAGAAACCTTAACTGCAAAAGAATTTTGGTAACCGAGTAAGTGTTGGAAATACTGGAGGATTTAATTCTTTCATGCGAACGAAGGACGCTCCCGCAGAGACAGTTTAGTTGCAGAAAGTCTTTAGTAATCACGTTACTGTTGGACTTACTGGAGCTCCCATTTAGTTCACGCGGCCGAAAGCCGCACACGCAAAGAAACCTTAACTGCAAAAGAATTTTGGTAACCGAGTAAGTGTTGGAAATACTGGAGGATTTAATTCTTTCATGCGAACGAAGGACGCTCCCGCAGAGACAGTTTAGTTGCAGAAAGTCTTTAGTAATCACGTTACTGTTGGACTTACTGGAGGTTTCATTTAGTTTACGCGGCCAAAAGCCGATCACGCAATGAAACTTTAGCTGCAAAAGAATTTTGGTAACCGAGTAACTGTTGGAATTACTGGAGGATTTAATTCTCTCATGCGAACGAAGGACGCTCCCACAGAGACAGTTTAGTTGCAGACACTCTTTAGTAATTACGTTACTGTTGGACTTACTGGAGGTTTCATTTAGTTCACGGCCGAAAGCCGCTCACGCAAAGAAACCTTAACTGCAAAAGAATTTTGGTAACCGAGTAAGTGTTGGAATTACTGGAGGAGTTAATTCTTTTATGCGAACGAAGGACGCTCCCTCAGAGGCTGTTTAGTTGCAGAAACTCTTTAGTAATCACGTTACTGTTGGACTTACTGGAGGTTTCATTTAGTTCACGAGGCCGAAAGCCACCAACGCAAAAAAACCGTAGGTGCAAAAGAATTTTGGTAACCGAGTAATTGTTGGAATTACTGGAGGATCTAATTCTTTCATGCGAATGAAAGACGCTCCCGCAGAGACAGTTAGTTGCTGAAACTCTCTAGGATTCACGTTACTGTTGGACTTACTGGAGGCTTCATTTAGTTCACGCGGCCGAAAGCCGCTCACGCAATGAAACCTTACTTGCAGAAGAATTCTGGTACCCGAGTAAGTGTTGGAATTACTGGAGGATTTAATGCTTTCATGCGATCGAAGGAAGTTCCCTCAGAGACAGTTAGTTGCAGAAACTCTTTAGTAATCTCGTTACTGTTGGACTTACTGGACGTTTCATGTAGTTCACGCGGCCGAAAGCCGCTCACGCAAAGAAACATTAGTTGTAAAAGAATTTTGGTAACCGAGTAAGTGTTGGAATTACTGGAGGATTTAGTTCTTTCATGCTAACGAAATACGCTCCCGCAGAGACAGTTTAGTTGCAGAAGCTCTTTAGTAATCACGTTACTGTTGGACTTACTGGAGGTTTCATTTAGTTTACGCGGCCAAAAGCCGATCACGCAATGAAACTTTAGCTGCAAAAGAATTTTGGTAACCGAGTAACTGTTGGAATTACTGGAGGATTTAATTCTCTCATGCGAACGAAGGACGCTCCCACAGAGACAGTTTAGTTGCAGACACTCTTTAGTAATTACGTTACTGTTGGACTTACTGGAGGTTTCATTTAGTTCACGGCCGAAAGCCGCTCACGCAAAGAAACCTTAACTGCAAAAGAATTTTGGTAACCGAGTAAGTGTTGGAATTACTGGAGGAGTTAATTCTTTTATGCGAACGAAGGACGCTCCCTCAGAGGCTGTTTAGTTGCAGAAACTCTTTAGTAATCACGTTACTGTTGGACTTACTGGAGGTTTCATTTAGTTCACGAGGCCGAAAGCCACCAACGCAAAAAAACCGTAGGTGCAAAAGAATTTTGGTAACCGAGTAATTGTTGGAATTACTGGAGGATCTAATTCTTTCATGCGAATGAAAGACGCTCCCGCAGAGACAGTTAGTTGCTGAAACTCTCTAGAAATCACGTTACTGTTGGACTTACTGGAGGTTTCATTTAGTTCACGCGGCCGAAAGCCGCTCACGCAATGAAACCTTACTTGCAGAAGAATTCTGGTACCCGAGTAAGTGTTGGAATTACTGGAGGATTTAATGCTTTCATGCGATCGAAGGAAGTTCCCTCAGAGACAGTTTAGTTGCAGAAACTCTTTAGTAATCACGTTACTGTTGGACTTACTGGAGTTTTCATTTAGTTCACGCGGCCGAAAGCCGCTCACGCAAAGAAACCTTAATTGCAAAAGAATTTTGGTAACCGAGTAAGTGTTGGAATTACTGGAGGAGTTAATTCTTTTATGCGAATGAAAGACGCTCCCGTAGAGACAGTTAGTTGCAGAAAGTCTTTAGTAATCACGTTACTGTTGGACATACTGGAGGTTTCATTTAGTTCACGCGGCCGAAAGCTGCTCACGCAAAGAAACATTAGTTGTAGAAGAATTTTGGTAACCGAGTACATGTTGGAATTACTGGAGGATTTAATTCTTTTATGCGAGTGAAAGAAGCTCCCGCAGATACAGTTATTTGCAGAAACTCTTTAGTAATCACGTTACTGTTGGACTTACTGGAGGTTTCATTTAGTTCACGCGGCCGAAAGTCGCTCACGCAAAGAAACATTAGTTGTAAAAGAATTTTGGTAACCGAGTACGTTGTGGAATTACTGGAGGATTTAATTCTTTCATGCGAACGTAGGACGCTCCCGCAGAAACAGTTAGGTGTAGAAACTCTTTAGTAATCACGTTACTGTTGGACTTACTGGAGGTTTCATTTAGTTCACGCGGCCGAAAGCCACTCACGCAAAGAAACCTTAACTGCAAAAGAATTTTGGTAACCGAGTAAGTGTTGGAAATACTGGAGGATTTAATTCTTTCATGCGAACGAAGGACGCTCCCGCAGAGACAGTTTAGTTGCAGAAAGTCTTTAGTAATCACGTTACTGTTGGACTTACTGGAGCTCCCATTTAGTTCACGCGGCCGAAAGCCGCACACGCAAAGAAACCTTAATTGCAAAAGAATTTTGGTAACCGAGTAAGTGTTGGAATTACTGGAGGATTTAATTCTTTCATGCGAACGAAGGACGCTCCCGCAGAAACAGTTAGGTACAGAAACTCTTTAGTAATCACGTTACTGTTGGACTTACTGGAGAATTCATTTAGATCACGCGGCCGAAAGCCACTTACGCAAAGAAACCTTAGGTGCAAAATAGTTTTGGTAACCGAGTAAGTGTTGGAATTACTGGAGGATTTAATTCTTTCATGCGAACGAAGGACGCTCACGCAGAGACAGTTTAAATGCAGAAAGTCTTTAGTAATCACGTTACTGTTGGACTTACTGGAGCTCTCATTTCGTTCGCGCGGCCGAAAGCCGCACACGCAAAGAAACCTTAATTGCAAAAGAATTTTGGTAACCGAGTAAGTGATGGAATTACTGGAGGATTTAATTCTTTCATCCGAACGAAGTACGCTCCCGAAGAGACAGTTAGTTGCAGAAACTCTTTAGTAATCACGTTAATGTTGCACTTACTGGAGGTTTCATTTAGTTCACGTGGGCGAAAGCCGCTCACGCAAAGAAACATTAGTTGTAAAAGAATTTTGGTAACCGAGTAAGTGTTGGAATTACTGGAGGATTTAATTCTTTCATGCGAACGAAGGACGCTCCCGCAGAGACAGTTAGTTGCAGAAACTCTTTAGTAATAACGTTACTGTTGGACTTACTGGAGGTTTCATTTAGTTCACGCGGCCGAAAGCTGCTCACGCAAAGAAACATTAGTTGTAGAAGAATTTTGGTAACCGAGTACATGTTGGAATTACTGGAGGATTTAATTCTTTTATGCGAGTGAAAGAAGCTCCCGCAGATACAGTTATTTGCAGAAACTCTTTAGTAATCACGTTACTGTTGGACTTACTGGAGGTTTCATTTAGTTCACGCGGCCGAAAGTCGCTCACGCAAAGAAACATTAGTTGTAAAAGAATTTTGGTAACCGAGTACGTTGTGGAATTACTGGAGGATTTAATTCTTTCATGCGAACGTAGGACGCTCCCGCAGAAACAGTTAGGTGTAGAAACTCTTTAGTAATCACGTTACTGTTGGACTTACTGGAGGTTTCATTTAGTTCACGCGGCCGAAAGCCACTCACGCAAAGAAACCTTAACTGCAAAAGAATTTTGGTAACCGAGTAAGTGTTGGAAATACTGGAGGATTTAATTCTTTCATGCGAACGAAGGACGCTCCCGCAGAGACAGTTTAGTTGCAGAAAGTCTTTAGTAATCACGTTACTGTTGGACTTACTGGAGCTCCCATTTAGTTCACGCGGCCGAAAGCCGCACACGCAAAGAAACCTTAATTGCAAAAGAATTTTGGTAACCGAGTAAGTGTTGGAATTACTGGAGGATTTAATTCTTTCATGCGAACGAAGGACGCTCCCGCAGAAACAGTTAGGTACAGAAACTCTTTAGTAATCACGTTACTGTTGGACTTACTGGAGAATTCATTTAGATCACGCGGCCGAAAGCCACTTACGCAAAGAAACCTTAGGTGCAAAATAGTTTTGGTAACCGAGTAAGTGTTGGAATTACTGGAGGATTTAATTCTTTCATGCGAACGAAGGACGCTCACGCAGAGACAGTTTAAATGCAGAAAGTCTTTAGTAATCACGTTACTGTTGGACTTACTGGAGCTCTCATTTCGTTCGCGCGGCCGAAAGCCGCACACGCAAAGAAACCTTAATTGCAAAAGAATTTTGGTAACCGAGTAAGTGATGGAATTACTGGAGGATTTAATTCTTTCATCCGAACGAAGTACGCTCCCGAAGAGACAGTTAGTTGCAGAAACTCTTTAGTAATCACGTTAATGTTGCACTTACTGGAGGTTTCATTTAGTTCACGTGGGCGAAAGCCGCTCACGCAAAGAAACATTAGTTGTAAAAGAATTTTGGTAACCGAGTAAGTGTTGGAATTACTGGAGGATTTAATTCTTTCATGCGAACGAAGGACGCTCCCGCAGAGACAGTTAGTTGCAGAAACTCTTTAGTAATAACGTTACTGTTGGACTTACTGGAGGTTTCATTTAGTTCACGCGGCCGAAAGCCGCTCACGCAAAGAAACCTTAATTGCAAAAGAATTTTGGTAACCGAGTAAGTGTTGGAATTACTGGAGGAGTTAATTCTTTTATGCGAATGAAAGACGCTCCCGTAGGGACAGTTAGTTGCAGATACTCTTTAGTAATCACGTTACTGTTGGACTTACTGGAGGTTTCATTTAGTTCACGCGGCCGAAAGCCGCTCACGCAAAGAAACATTAGTTGTAAAATAATTTTGGTAACCGAGTACGTGTTGGAATTACTGGAGAATTTAATTCTTTCATGCGAACGTAGGACGCTCCCGCAGAAACAGTTAGGTGCAGAAAATCTTTAGTAATCACGTTACTGTTGGACTTACTGGAGAATTCATTTAGTTCACGCGGCCGAAAGCCACTCACGCAAAGAAACCTTAACTGCAAAAGAATTTTGGTAACCGAGTAAGTGTTGAAATTACTGGAGGATTTAATTCTTTCATGCGAACGAAGGACGCTCCCGCAGAGACAGTTAGTTGCAGAAACTCTTTAGTAATCACGTTACTGTTGGACTTACTGGAGGTTTCATTTAGTTCACGCGGTCGAAAGCCGCTCACGCATAGAAGCCTTAATTGCAAAAGAATTTTGGTAACCGAGTAAGTGTTGGATTTACAGTAGGATTTAATTCTTTCATGCGAACGAAGGACACTCCCTCAGAGACAGTTTAGTTGCAGAAACTCTTTAGTAATCACGTTACTGTTGGACTTACTGGAGGTTTCATTTAGTTCACGCGACCGAAAGCCGCTCACGCAAAGATACCTTAATTGCAAAAGAATTTTGGTAACCGAGTAAGTGTTGGAATTACTGGAGGAGTTAATTCTTTTATGCGAATGAAAGACGCTCCCGTAGGGACAGTTAGTTGCAGATACTCTTTAGTAATCACGTTACTGTTGGACTTACTGGAGGTTTCATTTAGTTCACGCGGCTGAAAGCCGCTCACGCAAAGAAACATTAGTTGTAGAAGAATTTTGTTAACCGAGTACGTGTTGGAATTACTGGAGAATTTAATTCTTTTATGCGAATGAAAGAAGCTCCCGCAGAGACAGTTAGTTGCAGAAACTCTTTAGTAATCACGTTACTGTTGGACTTACTGGAGGTTTCATTTAGTTCACGCGGCCGAAAGCCGCTCACGCAAAGAAACATTAGTTTTAGAAGAATTTTGGTAACCGAGTACGTGTTGGAATTACTGGAGGATTTAATTCTTTCATGCGAACGAAGGACGCTCCCGCAGAGACAGTTAGTTGCAGAAACTCTTTAGTAATCACGTTACTGTTGGACTTACTGGAGGTTTCATTTAGTTGACGCGGTCGAAAGCCGCTCACGCATAGAAACCTTAATTGCAAAAGAATTTTGGTAACCGAGTAAGTGTTGGATTTACTGTAGGATTTAATTCTTTCATGCGAACGAAGGACACTCCCTCAGAGACAGTTTAGTTGCAGAAACTCTTTAGTAATCACGTTACTGTTGGACATACTGGAGGTTTCATTTAGTTCACGCGGCCGAAAGCTGCTCACGCAAAGAAACATTAGTTGTAGAAGAATTTTGGTAACCGAGTACATGTTGGAATTACTGGAGGATTTAATTCTTTTATGCGAGTGAAAGAAGCTCCCGCAGATACAGTTATTTGCAGAAACTCTTTAGTAATCACGTTACTGTTGGACTTACTGGAGGTTTCATTTAGTTCACGCGGCCGAAAGTCGCTCACGCAAAGAAACATTAGTTGTAAAAGAATTTTGGTAACCGAGTACGTTGTGGAATTACTGGAGGATTTAATTCTTTCATGCGAACGTAGGACGCTCCCGCAGAAACAGTTAGGTGCAGAAACTCTTTAGTAATCACGTTACTGTTGGACTTACTGGAGGTTTCATTTAGTTCACGCGGCCGAAAGCCACTCACGCAAAGAAACCTTAACTGCAAAAGAATTTTGGTAACCGAGTAAGTGTTGGAAATACTGGAGGATTTAATTCTTTCATGCGAACGAAGGACGCTCCCGCAGAGACAGTTTAGTTGCAGAAAGTCTTTAGTAATCACGTTACTGTTGGACTTACTGGAGCTCCCATTTAGTTCACGCGGCCGAAAGCCGCACACGCAAAGAAACCTTAATTGCAAAAGAATTTTGGTAACCGAGTAAGTGTTGGAATTACTGGAGGATTTAATTCTTTCATGCGAACGAAGGACGCTCCCGCAGAAACAGTTAGGTACAGAAACTCTTTAGTAATCACGTTACTGTTGGACTTACTGGAGAATTCATTTAGATCACGCGGCCGAAAGCCACTTACGCAAAGAAACCTTAGGTGCAAAATAGTTTTGGTAACCGAGTAAGTGTTGGAATTACTGGAGGATTTAATTCTTTCATGCGAACGAAGGACGCTCACGCAGAGACAGTTTAAATGCAGAAAGTCTTTAGTAATCACGTTACTGTTGGACTTACTGGAGCTCTCATTTCGTTCACGCGGCCGAAAGCCGCACACGCAAAGAAACCTTAATTGCAAAAGAATTTTGGTAACCGAGTAAGTGATGGAATTACTGGAGGATTTAATTCTTTCATCCAAACGAAGTACGCTCCCGCAGAGACAGTTAGTTGCAGAAACTCTTTAGTAATCACGTTAATGTTGCACTTACTGGAGGTTTCATTTAGTTCACGTGGGCGAAAGCCGCTCACGCAAAGAAACATTAGTTGTAAAAGAATTTTGGTAACCGAGTAAGTGTTGGAATTACTGGAGGATTTAATTCTTTCATGCGAACGAAGGACGCTCCCGCAGAGACAGTTAGTTGCAGAAACTCTTTAGTAATAACGTTACTGTTGGACTTACTGGAGGTTTCATTTAGTTCACGCGGCCGAAAGCCGCTCACGCAAAGAAACTTTAATTGCAAAAGAATTTTGGTAACCGAGTAAGTGTTGGAATTACTGTAGGATTTAATTCTTTCATGCGAACGAAGGAAGCTCCTTCAGAGACAGTTTAGTTGCAGAAACTCTTTAGTAATCACGTTACTGTTGGACTTACTGGAGGTTTCATTTAGTTCACGCGGCCGAAAGCCGCTCACGCAAAGAAACTTTAATTGCAAAAGAATTTTGGTAACCGAGTAAGTGTTGGAATTACTGTAGGATTTAATTCTTTCATGCGAACGAAGGACGCTCCTTCAGAGACAGTTTAGTTGCAGAAACTCTTTAGTAATCACGTTACTGTTGGACTTACTGGAGGTTTCATTTAGTTCACGCGGCCGAAAGCCGCTCACGCAAAGAAACCTTAACTGCAAAAGAATTTTGGTAACCGAGTAAGTGTTGGAATTACTGGAGGAGTTAATTCTTTTATGCGAACGAAGGACGCTCCCTCAGAGGCTGTTTAGTTGCAGAAACTCTTTAGTAATCACGTTACTGTTGGACTTACTGGAGGTTTCATTTAGTTCACGAGGCCGAAAGCCACCAACGCAAAAAAACCGTAGGTACAAAAGAATTTTGGTAACCGAGTAATTGTTGGAATTACTGGAGGATCTAATTCTTTCATGCGAATGAAAGACGCTCCCGCAGAGACAGTTAGTTGCTGAAACTCTCTAGAAATCACGTTACTGTTGGACTTACTGGAGGCTTCATTTAGTTCACGCGGCTGAAAGCCGCTCACGCAAAGAAACATTAGTTGTAGAAGAATTTTGTTAACCGAGTACGTGTTGGAATTACTGGAGAATTTAATTCTTTTATGCGAATGAAAGAAGCTCCCACAGAGACAGTTTAGTTGCAGACACTCTTTAGTAATTACGTTACTGTTGGACTTACTGGAGGTTTCATTTAGTTCACGCGGCCGAAAGCCGCTCACGCAAAGAAACCTTAACTGCAAAAGAATTTTGGTAACCGAGTAAGTGTTGGAATTACTGGAGGAGTTAATTCTTTTATGCGAACGAAGGACGCTCCCTCAGAGGCTGTTTAGTTGCAGAAACTCTTTAGTAATCACGTTACTGTTGGACTTACTGGAGGTTTCATTTAGTTCACGAGGCCGAAAGCCACCAACGCAAAAAAACCGTAGGTGCAAAAGAATTTTGGTAACCGAGTAATTTTTGGAATTACTGGAGGATCTAATTCTTTCATGCGAATAAAAGACGCTCCCGCAGAGACAGTTAGTTGCTGAAACTCTCTAGAAATCACGTTACTGTTGGACTTACTGGAGGCTTCATTTAGTTCACGCGGCCGAAAGCCGCTCACGCAATGAAACCTTACTTGCAGAAGAATTCTGGTACCCGAGTAAGTGTTGGAATTACTGGAGGATTTAATGCTTTCATGCGATCGAAGGAAGTTCCCTCAGAGACAGTTTAGTTGCAGAAACTCTTTAGTAATCACGTTACTGTTGGACTTACTGGAGGTTTCATTTAGTTCACGCGGCCGAAAGCTGCTCACGCAAAGAAACATTAGTTGTAGAAGAATTTTGGTAACCGAGTACATGTTGGAATTACTGGAGGATTTAATTCTTTTATGCGAGTGAAAGAAGCTCCCGCAGATACAGTTATTTGCAGAAACTCTTTAGTAATCACGTTACTGTTGGACTTACTGGAGGTTTCATTTAGTTCACGCGGCCGAAAGTCGCTCACGCAAAGAAACATTAGTTGTAAAAGAATTTTGGTAACCGAGTACGTTGTGGAATTACTGGAGGATTTAATTCTTTCATGCGAACGTAGGACGCTCCCGCAGAAACAGTTAGGTGCAGAAACTCTTTAGTAATCACGTTACTGTTGGACTTACTGGAGGTTTCATTTAGTTCACGCGGCCGAAAGCCACTCACGCAAAGAAACCTTAACTGCAAAAGAATTTTGGTAACCGAGTAAGTGTTGGAAATACTGGAGGATTTAATTCTTTCATGCGAACGAAGGACGCTCCCGCAGAGACAGTTTAGTTGCAGAAAGTCTTTAGTAATCACGTTACTGTTGGACTTACTGGAGCTCCCATTTAGTTCACGCGGCCGAAAGCCGCACACGCAAAGAAACCTTAATTGCAAAAGAATTTTGGTAACCGAGTAAGTGTTGGAATTACTGGAGGATTTAATTCTTTCATGCGAACGAAGGACGCTCCCGCAGAAACAGTTAGGTACAGAAACTCTTTAGTAATCACGTTACTGTTGGACTTACTGGAGAATTCATTTAGATCACGCGGCCGAAAGCCACTTACGCAAAGAAACCTTAGGTGCAAAATAGTTTTGGTAACCGAGTAAGTGTTGGAATTACTGGAGGATTTAATTCTTTCATGCGAACGAAGGACGCTCACGCAGAGACAGTTTAAATGCAGAAAGTCTTTAGTAATCACGTTACTGTTGGACTTACTGGAGCTCTCATTTCGTTCACGCGGCCGAAAGCCGCACACGCAAAGAAACCTTAATTGCAAAAGAATTTTGGTAACCGAGTAAGTGATGGAATTACTGGAGGATTTAATTCTTTCATCCAAACGAAGTACGCTCCCGCAGAGACAGTTAGTTGCAGAAACTCTTTAGTAATCACGTTAATGTTGCACTTACTGGAGGTTTCATTTAGTTCACGTGGGCGAAAGCCGCTCACGCAAAGAAACATTAGTTGTAAAAGAATTTTGGTAACCGAGTAAGTGTTGGAATTACTGGAGGATTTAATTCTTTCATGCGAACGAAGGACGCTCCCGCAGAGACAGTTAGTTGCAGAAACTCTTTAGTAATAACGTTACTGTTGGACTTACTGGAGGTTTCATTTAGTTCACGCGGCCGAAAGCCGCTCACGCAAAGAAACTTTAATTGCAAAAGAATTTTGGTAACCGAGTAAGTGTTGGAATTACTGTAGGATTTAATTCTTTCATGCGAACGAAGGAAGCTCCTTCAGAGACAGTTTAGTTGCAGAAACTCTTTAGTAATCACGTTACTGTTGGACTTACTGGAGGTTTCATTTAGTTCACGCGGCCGAAAGCCGCTCACGCAAAGAAACTTTAATTGCAAAAGAATTTTGGTAACCGAGTAAGTGTTGGAATTACTGTAGGATTTAATTCATTCATGCGAACGAAGGACGCTCCTTCAGAGACAGTTTAGTTGCAGAAACTCTTTAGTAATCACGTTACTGTTGGACTTACTGGAGGTTTCATTTAGTTCACGCGGCCGAAAGCCGCTCACGCAAAGAAACCTTAACTGCAAAAGAATTTTGGTAACCGAGTAAGTGTTGGAATTACTGGAGGAGTTAATTCTTTTATGCGAACGAAGGACGCTCCCTCAGAGGCTGTTTAGTTGCAGAAACTCTTTAGTAATCACGTTACTGTTGGACTTACTGGAGGTTTCATTTAGTTCACGAGGCCGAAAGCCACCAACGCAAAAAAACCGTAGGTGCAAAAGAATTTTGGTAACCGAGTAATTTTTGGAATTACTGGAGGATCTAATTCTTTCATGCGAATAAAAGACGCTCCCGCAGAGACAGTTAGTTGCTGAAACTCTCTAGAAATCACGTTACTGTTGGACTTACTGGAGGCTTCATTTAGTTCACGCGGCCGAAAGCCGCTCACGCAATGAAACCTTACTTGCAGAAGAATTCTGGTACCCGAGTAAGTGTTGGAATTACTGGAGGATTTAATGCTTTCATGCGATCGGAGGAAGTTCCCTCAGAGACAGTTTAGTTGCAGAAACTCTTTAGTAATCACGTTACTGTTGGACTTACTGGAGGTTTCATTTAGTTCACGCGGCCGAAAGCTGCTCACGCAAAGAAACATTAGTTGTAGAAGAATTTTGGTAACCGAGTACATGTTGGAATTACTGGAGGATTTAATTCTTTTATGCGAGTGAAAGAAGCTCCCGCAGATACAGTTATTTGCAGAAACTCTTTAGTAATCACGTTACTGTTGGACTTACTGGAGGTTTCATTTAGTTCACGCGGCCGAAAGTCGCTCACGCAAAGAAACATTAGTTGTAAAAGAATTTTGGTAACCGAGTACGTTGTGGAATTACTGGAGGATTTAATTCTTTCATGCGAACGTAGGACGCTCCCGCAGAAACAGTTAGTTGCAGAAACTCTTTAGTAATCACGTTACTGTTGGACTTACTGGAGGTTTCATTTAGTTCACGCGGCCGAAAGCCACTCACGCAAAGAAACCTTAACTACAAAAGAATTTTGGTAACCGAGTAAGTGTTGGAAATACTGGAGGATTTAATTCTTTCATGCGAACGAAGGACGCTCCCGCAGAGACAGTTTAGTTGCAGAAAGTCTTTAGTAATCACGTTACTGTTGGACTTACTGGAGCTCCCATTTAGTTCACGCGGCCGAAAGCCGCACACGCAAAGAAACCTTAATTGCAAAAGAATTTTGGTAACCGAGTAAGTGTTGGAATTACTGGAGGATTTAATTCTTTCATGCGAACGAAGGACGCTCCCGCAGAAACAGTTAGGTACAGAAACTCTTTAGTAATCACGTTACTGTTGGACTTACTGGAGAATTCATTTAGATCACGCGGCCGAAAGCCACTTACGCAAAGAAACCTTAGGTGCAAAATAGTTTTGGTAACCGAGTAAGTGTTGGAATTACTGGAGGGTTTAATTCTTTCATGCGAACGAAGGACGCTCACGCAGAGACAGTTTAAATGCAGAAAGTCTTTAGTAATCACGTTACTGTTGGACTTACTGGAGCTCTCATTTCGTTCGCGCGGCCGAAAGCCGCACACGCAAAGAAACCTTAATTGCAAAAGAATTTTGGTAACCGAGTAAGTGATGGAATTACTGGAGGATTTAATTCTTTCATCCGAACGAAGTACGCTCCCGCAGAGACAGTTAGTTGCAGAAACTCTTTAGTAATCACGTTAATGTTGCACTTACTGGAGGTTTCATTTAGTTCACGTGGGCGAAAGCCGCTCACGCAAAGAAACATTAGTTGTAAAAGAATTTTGGTGACCGAGTAAGTGTTGGAATTACTGGAGGATTTAATTCTTTCATGCGAACGAAGGACGCTCCCGCAGAGACAGTTAGTTGCAGAAACTCTTTAGTAATAACGTTACTGTTGGACTTACTGGAGGTTTCATTTAGTTCACGCGGCCGAAAGCCGCTCACGCAAAGAAACATTAGTTGTAAAATAATTTTGGTAACCGAGTACGTGTTGGAATTACTGGAGAATTTAATTCTTTCATGCGAACGTAGGACGCTCCCGCAGAAACAGTTAGGTGCAGAAAATCTTTAGTAATCACGTTACTGTTGGACTTACTGGAGAATTCATTTAGTTCACGCGGCCGAAAGCCACTCACGCAAAGAAACCTTAACTGCAAAAGAATTTTGGTAACCGAGTAAGTGTTGAAATTACTGGAGGATTTAATTCTTTCATGCGAACGAAGGACGCTCCCGCAGAGACAGGTAGTTGCAGAAACTCTTTAGTAATCACGTTACTGTTGGACTTACTGGAGGTTTCATTTAGTTCACGCGGTCGAAAGCCGCTCACGCATAGAAACCTTAATTGCAAAAGAATTTTGGTAACCGAGTAAGTGTTGGATTTACTGTAGGATTTAATTCTTTCATGCGAACGGAGGACACTCCCTCAGAGACAGTTTAGTTGCAGAAACTCTTTAGTAATCACGTTACTGTTGGACTTACTGGAGGTTTCATTTAGTTCACGCGGCCGAAAGCCGCTCACGCAAAGATACCTTAATTGCAAAAGAATTTTGGTAACCGAGTAAGTGTTGGAATTACTGGAGGAGTTAATTCTTTTATGCGAATGAAAGACGCTCCCGTAGGGACAGTTAGTTGCAGATACTCTTTAGTAATCACGTTACTGTTGGACTTACTGGAGGTTTCATTTAGTTCACGCGGCTGAAAGCCGCTCACGCAAAGAAACATTAGTTGTAGAAGAATTTTGTTAACCGAGTACGTGTTGG
>OV277349.1:48791871-48796871 GCA_922984085.1 Sicus ferrugineus
GAGCAAGCAAACAACCCCTCCCCAATGCCGACGAGCCGCAGCCTGTTGCCAGTACGTGCCCCCAGCTTAGCTACACCATGACCCCAACATCAGTGAAGGTAATATTTACTTCAGTGGGAATCACCCAATCACACATTACATAAAATGGCGCCCAACGTGGGGCAAACATTGGTAGTATTTGTATCCCGGTCAACTGTGACTCTTACGTTAGTGTATACCAGTGGGTTAAGCATACTCGTGTTTGTCTCGAAACACTGGCTGGCAAAAGTGTTCATTTGTTTTAGTTAGTCTCTGTCCATGTTACTCTGTCCGGAATTGCAGAATTCTCTCATCACCACGGATTTTCTGACCGATAGTTGTGCTAGGAAGAGGTCTCACTAAACAAAAAATTCATTAGTTCTAATTCAATTATTCTAATTTGTTTTGAAAAAAAAAAAAAGAAAAAATATAAGTTTATGTACCTATCAGGGAGCTTTCAATTACTGGAATTATGAAGCCTGGATTCAAACAAAACTAGAATCTTCGTCCGTATAGTATCGTTACTTGATATGAGTACTTGATGAAAAGGAAAATCTTTAATTCAAAACAAAGATAATTTTGTTCTAAAATAAAAATGCATCTATGTGTCCCATCGTGTACAATAAAACAAATTACCAGATCAAATTAAAAGGATATATCTATACAATACCGCACAACAATACAAAAAAAAAAAAAAAAGAGAAAAAAATTATATTTCATAAACGTATTAAAATCAAAACAAAATTAAGAAAATGTCAGTAAGACATAGCAACGAAAATTTATCTAGATTGGACAGGGTGGAAGTAGATGAGTGTTCATTGTGTCATAATTTGATGACAGAAAAGGAAGAATTACTTATAACAGAATGTAAACATAAATTCCATAAATCATGCCTGCTTAAGTTCCTTCAATCTAGTCAGACTTGTCCCCAGTGCCATGAAAAATGCACATCAGTTTTAAATTACCTCGATGAATCGGAGATTGCCTCCTCATTAACGCTAACACAAGGGGCTTACTCAAAGAAAATTAACTCAAATCAGTCGAGCAATTATAATTTACGTTCAAGGACGAAGGATACACAATCTTCAGGGGATTTTCCAGTAGAAGCTTGTAGGCAGAATAAAACTTCTATTATTCCTCAGCAGAATAATCAGGATAAGGTTGAGGAAATCTCTTCGGCTTCTCATATGAGTGACCAGATATCAAATATAATTGAACAAAAGTTCCGATCCGAGATTTCGAAAATAGAAGATTTACTTAGTTCGTTAACTAGCAGATTAAATAGTTTAAACACCGATCGCGTCAGAGAGCCTGATTGGCCACGTGAATCGTTTCTCCCAAGGCAGTCCGCGATCCCTCGAATAACAGAACCTTCGGTTAGACACGTAAATACTTCGGTACTCGTTACAAATAATAGCAAAGTTGCACACCTCATTCAAAGCTGGAACATATCTTTTAGTGGGATTCATAGTAAGATACCTGTAGATAAATTCATTTACATGGTGGAATCATTAACTCGAGGTAGTTTAGGCGGAGACTTTGGATCTTTGTGTGAACACATTCATATTTTATTTCGCGAAAAGGCAGCAGACTGGTTTTGGCGTTACAGGCGCAGTGTGCATAGGGTCGAATGGAGTCACCTATGCCTTGCTCTTCGATCCTCTTTCCAAGACCATTTATCGGATGCCGATGTAATTGAAATTATAAGAGATAGGAAGCAGAAAGAGGGAGAAAGCTTTGATGAATTTTACAATGATATTTTACGACTTACAGATAGGCTTCGAGTTACCATTGATGAAGCTCAGTTAATTGAAATATTAAGACGAAATATAAGATCAAACTTGAGAACAGAGCTGTTTTACTTAGAAATACGATCGGTTGCACATCTGCGGCAATTGATATTGCGCAGAGAAGCGTTATTTGATGATTCAAAAAGAGATAGTTTCCGCTCAGGTCGCCGTCAAGTTCATGAAATTAGTTCAGATCATAAACTGTCAGAAACTGAGCTCGAAATTTGTGCAATTGATATGAAAGAAAAGGTTAGATCCAATCATACCTTGATTTGTTGGAATTGCCGGCAAGAAGGGCATCGTTATACTGACTGCCTAGAACAGAGATCAGTATTTTGCTATGGTTGTGGTGTACGTAATGTTTACAAACCAAATTGTACGACTTGTCGAGAGCCGGGAAACTTACGAACGAGCGAGGGCAACAACAACCGCAATCGCTCCAAAGAGAATGCGTAGATTTTAAATCGCAATCAACTCAAACCATTTCCATTCTAACGAATGAATATTTTCCTTTAAAAAATAGTCAGATAGTTTCTTTCCCTAGAAAACCTTATCATCAGCGCGTAATTGAATATCAAAAAGCCCGTAATAAAATATTTTGCGATAGCTTGTTAATTGGTGAGGAGAGACTGAAAATAAATAAAATCGTAAATAAAACCAAGCGAGCTACTTTACGATTACGAAAATTTTGGGGAAAAGTCAAACAGAATCGTGTGAAGTTTTCCACAACTATTTCAGCTTTCAATTCAGATAAAGGAGACATAAGGCCCTATGTAAATATAGAAGTATTAGGAGAAACGTATCTCGGTCTTTTGGATTCTGGTGCCTCGATTTCGTGTTTTAGTGGCGACACAGCCAAAAGATTTCTTAATTGGGAAACCTTCAAGAGTTGCAACGAGTCGGTAACCACTGCTGGTGGAGCTAAATATAAGATTATTGGTCGATTTAAGTCATTGGTAAAATTTAAAAATATAGAAAAAGAGCTTGAGTTTTTTATAATTCCAGAGCTTACTCAAAATCTCTATTTAGGTATGGACTTTTTCTTAAGTTTTGGCCTCTTTGACAAATTGTTAAGTTCGCTTAATTCGGATTCATTATCAATACCCAATTATGACCAAATGCACTGTTTTAATGAAAAGCAAAGGCAGTTGCTTCAGACTGTAATTGACTTATTCCCATCATTTGAGAAAGAAGGTTTGGGAAAAACCGATTTAATTAGACATACCATCGAAATAGAACCACATGCAAGACCCATAAAACAGCGGTATTTTTCTGTTTCGCCAGCAGTCGAAAGAAAAATTCATACAGAAATTGATCGGATGCTAGACTTAGAAGTGATTGAAAAGGCACCTCCAAACTGCCCTTGGTCAAGCCCAGTAACGATAGTCGATAAACCAGGAAAAATAAGGCTATGCTTAGATTCGCGGAAATTAAATAAGGTTACGGTAAAAGACGCTTATCCACTCCCAAAAATAAACGGAATTTTAAGCCGATTGCCAAAGGCGGAATATATCACATCGCTTGATTTGAAACACGCCTTTTGGCAAATCGAGCTTGATGAAGAGTCACGCGATAAAACAGCCTTCACTGTGCCAAACCGACCATTATACAGATTTAAGGTTATGCCATTTGGTTTGACTAACGCTCCAATGACGATGAGCCGATTGATGGACTTAATAATACCTAACGAATTACAAAACAAAGTATTCGTATACTTGGACGATCTTGTAATAGTGTCGGATAGCTTTGAATCTCATATGAATTGCTTAACAAAAGTTGCTAACTTATTACGAGACGCTGGTCTTACGGTAAATATCTCTAAATGCAAATTTGGCATGAAAGAAGTGAGGTACTTAGGATTTATAATAGGTAACGGGGTTCTGAAACCGGACCCAGAAAAGGTGTCTGCTATACGAAATTTGAAACCACCTCGTACCGTTCGTGAATTGCGAGGATTTCTCGGTTTAGCCGGTTGGTACCGAAGATTCATCAATAATTTTGCTTCATTATCGTCACCTCTAACGGATCTCACTTCGAAAACAAAAAAATTCGTATGGTCGCCTGAAGCAAATAGAGCTTTTGAAGAAATAAAATTAAAACTAACTTCTGCTCCAGTCTTAATAACTCCTGATTTTTCAAAACCCTTTATAGTGCAATGCGATGCATCGATAGTAGGTGTAGGCGGAGTGTTAGCACAAGAAGATCCCGAGGGAGTCGAAAGGCCTATTGCGTATTATTCCCATAAATTAAATCGAGCACAGAGAAATTATTCAATAACCGAACTAGAGTGTCTCGCGGCGTTGTTAAGCATTCAAAAATTTCGCGAATATATTGAGGGACATCCGTTTGTTGTAATTACAGATCACGCGAGTTTACAATGGCTCATGAGACAAAAAGACTTAAATGGACGTTTGGCCCGATGGTCCCTTAAGCTGCAGGGATTTGATTTTCTGATTAAGCACCGGAAAGGTTCGCAAAATGTAGTCCCAGATTTTTTGTCCAGATATAATATTGAAGAGATAAATTCTTCGGAAATAATACCCGAAATTGACTTATCTTCTGCTCACTTTGAATCTTTTGAATATGTAGAAATCCGCAATAAAATTTTGGCAAACGAAAATCGTTTTCCGGACCTAAAAGTCGCCGACAAATTTATTTATAAAAGAACCGAAATATCGGATGACAACTCATCTACAGATGAATCGATTTGGAAATTGTGGGTTCCCCAACAACTTTCCGAGGACGTAATTAAGAGAGTTCATTGTTCCCCTACTACTTCCCATGGTGGTATTGGTAAGACACTAGAAAAGCTTCGACGCTATTTCTTTTGGCCAAAAATGGTGTCTCAAGTGAGAGCTGTGATTTCAAATTGCGACGTGTGCAGGGAAAGTAAAGCACCAAATATTACTCTCAGACCACCAATGGGTCAACAGCAAAAATCTGAAAGGCCGTTCCAAAAATTGTTTATAGATTTATTAGGTCCATATCCACGATCCCAAAAGGGGAATATAGGAATTTTAATAGTGTTAGACCATTTTTCGAAGTTTGTATTTCTGAAGCCTTTACGCAAATTCTCTTCCTCGAGCATTTGTGATTACGTCGAGGAAAATGTCTTCATGCTGTGTGGAGTCCCAGAAGTGATCATTTCAGATAATGGGTCCCAATTTAAGTCAGCTACATTCAATTCATTTT
>OV277349.1:48826871-48834371 GCA_922984085.1 Sicus ferrugineus
CCTCATGTTTGTTTTTTTTTTAGGTTTCGAATTTCTTTGCAAGCAGAATTTTAACTGCTAAGTGCAATGCCCTGAAGGTGGCTTGAAGCAATTCTTCCTCAGGTTTTTTTTTTCTTTTCTCTGGTTTTGAATTTCTTCAGTTTTCAAAAACCTGGGATGTTGCTGTTTTGGAGCAACTAGGTAATTTGTACCCTTTTTGTACAAATGCTGTAATTTGCGTTTAAGTAAGCAGGTCTTTGCTTACTGAAACGCAGGTAGTTAAAAGTTAGTGATTAGTTTCAATTAGTTGTGTTAGTAAAAATTTTGATTTTTGTTTTTTATTTTCTTGTCGTTTGTTTCTTTTTTTAAAACTTCTCCTTTTTTTATATTTAATTTTTTTTTTTTTTCTCTTATCTTAACTCTCCACATTCTTTAGTCTATGATGGGCTATCAATCTTAGCGCGCTTGTCTCAAAATTTTGATGGAACCATTGTTGGAGGAGACTTCAATGCAAAAAACGTTGACTGGGGTGATTCCATTAATAATACCAATGGTAATGCACTCTTCAGTTGGTTACAGCACAATATTCTCAGCTTCACAAGGTTATCGGACTCAACACCTTCTTATCCTAACGGTTCGTCTTTTCTTGACCACTTCCTAATCAGCTCAAATCTTTTAAACTCCACAAATCCAAATTTTAAAATTTCCAGTCTTCCTACTTTTTCTGATCATTACCCTCTTAAATTGCATATTAAATTCACGGATTTTGAGTTTCTTCTCCATTCCCCCCATTTTTTCACCTCCTTCAGAAGAACCAATTGGGATACGTTTAGAAATGATTTCGTTAATGAAATAATAAATCATTTTCCTCCGTCTTGTAGAAATTTAAGTAATCACGAAATTGATGCTTTCATATCACTGTTTTCTAATTCTTTAAATTCATTGGTTACACTTCATTCTGAAAGAATTGTTAGAGAAAATAAAAAAATTATTATTTCTGACAATATAAAATATTTGTTTAAAATCAAGCATCGTTGGCAGAGGGATTTGAAGCGTATTTATCATTGTAATTTCAACCGTTCAAGTCCAAGTTACTTACTCCTGTCTAAGCAAATTCAACTGTTGAGCATTATTATTAAAAAACAAGTAGAAATTGAACAGTCCAAAATTTTTAGCGTTAAACTGAGCAAAATTGTGCCAGGCCCAAGGGCTCATAAACAAATCTATAGTTTAATAGGAGCTAAAAAAAAATCATTAGCAAAAAACCTTTCAGTTAACGGCGTCGATATTGAAAATAACGATGAAAAACTGCAACATCTGCTAGCTCATTTTTCCAATATTTACAAGGGTTCTCCTCCTGGCAGGGACATTTCTTATATAGAAAATTCGCTAACAAATATTTTTGCTCAATCTCCACAAAGCATCCATATTTTTAGTAATGTTTTAAGTGCACTCAATGAATGCCACCTTCCTAGGTTGACTTATTTGGACGAAGTTTTCTCTTGTGCTGTTAAACTGAATAGCAAAAGGTCTTCTGGTCTAGATGACGTCTCTAATTTCTTAATTAAAAGACTTCCTATGAAAGCTTTTGAATATATTGCAATTGTTTTTAATAATTGTTTAAATAATTCATATTTTCCTGACGCGTGGAAAGTCTCTAAGATTATTCCTATTCAAAAAAAGTCAAACAACTTTGAGGTAAATAATCTGAGACCAATTTCTTTGTTGTCTAATCTAGGAAAGCTTTTTGAAAACGTTATTCGCAGAATTATGGACGTCGGGCTGGATCCATCTTATATTCCAAATTTGCAGTTTGGTTTTAAAAAAGGTCACTCAACAGTTGATGCTTTATTGAAATTTCAAAATGATATAGTTTCTAACTTGCGTAATCGTCGTTGCACCGTTGCAATTTCTTTAGACATTGATAAGGCTTTTGATCGCGCATATCATAACGGAATTCTTTTTAAAATGTTTCAAATTGGTTTCGCTCCCTCAATTATTAAATTATTCAAGAGTTTCTTTGCAAACAGAAAGTTTTGCGTTCTTTTTAATGGATTGCTTTCGGATATTGGTGACATAAGTTGTGGAGTCCCTCAGGGTTCCATCTTAGCTCCTCATCTTTTCAATATTTTAATGTACGATTTCCCACACTTTGGGCCTAATTCGACGGGTCTTTTGTATGCTGACGACTCTCTTCTGTACTCTCACCATGAGTCCCCTAAGTTGGCGTTAGATCAGACTTTGCAACATCTGCAAATTGTACGACGTTTCTACGAGAAATGGGGTATTAAAGTTAATGCATCTAAAAGTGAAGCCATTTGCATCAGGAATGCTTCAGGGAAATGTAAGTCGTTTGTTGTGCCTGAAAGCAAAACTTTACAATTCGCTCTGAATGGGTCTGAGATTCCTTTCAAGGATTCCATTAAATATCTTGGCATTAATTTTTACAGTCTTCTGAAATTTAACAAACATGCAAGAATTGTACTGAAAAAAGCTTACAGAATTTTGGGCACTTTTTCAAGTATTTTTTGGAACAGAAACTTACCAAAAAGGACAAAACTTTTGTTGTATAAAACCTGTATTAGACCTGTTATCTTGTATGGATTTCCTATTTGGTTTAACGTTTCTCCAACTGTCATTAGAGAATTTGAAATTTTAGAACGCAAGGTCTTACGTCATTGCATTGGAAAGTATTTCCAATCGCCTACAAAACGTTTCTCGAATCGTTTCGTTTATTCGGAAGCTAAAGTTTGCCCAATTGGCCTTTACGTGTCAGATATTCTACATAGATTTATCAATAGAATTTCTTGCCATGTTAACGATTGCATTCTTGATATCTTCAACCAACAAAGAGTTTTTAGCTGGTCAAATTTAAGGTATTTATCACCCATTGGCTTCGCTAACGAAGCTCCCGCTAATTTTGATTTAAATGTGTCACTTTGTCACAATTTTTATAAAAATACAGTTCCTGATTCTCATAGAGGTTAGCACTCAAATGTGTCTAAAAGGTTTGTTTTCTCTTTTTTGGTTTTGTATTAATTTTTTATTATTTTTTTTTCTTTATTTTTCTTTTCTTAGAGCACTAAGTTAGCATTAAGTTAGCATTAAGATCTAATCTAGGTTAAGTGATCTATATATCTCAATCCATGTCAGCTCCGGGAGCAAGAGCGTTTAATGTTCATGTTATTGTTTTCTTCAATGTTCTCTTCTTATTAATAAGTTTGATACTCCTGTACATATATGTTTTTTAGATAATACATTATAGTCTTTAATTTTTATCCACAATTGTAATTTGAATTTTTGTAAACTTATAATGTTGTTGAAAAAAAGGCTCAATAAAATTTCAATTCAATTCAATTTCTCTTATCTTATTCTACATATTTTCTCTTTCTGATTTTTTCTTTTTTTTTTTTTAAATCAATTTCTTTTATTAATTCTTAAAATATTTTTTAATGTTTTCTTTTTTTTTTCTTTTGTATATTGTGTATATTTTTTTTCTATTCTTTTCAATATTTAGGGTTAGTTTGTAAGTAAGATTTCGAATCGTTGGACATTGTTTTAGGCCATCTTTGCCAATGTCATATCCTTTGAATTGGTGAGGATTGCCTTCTTCTCGGCTCAATTTCCAGTGAATGAACTAAAATTGAATTCTACTATCCTTCATTAGCTAGAAAATATATAATACACACTGAAATAATCTAAAATGGAACGGGATTACTTTTACCTCGCGTCCAATATGTCTTACATATTGGTTTGAGTCTTTAAGTAATGTACTGTGTAATATGTATTGTGTAATGTAATGTGTTCCTTTGAATATGTATTCACATATTAGACGGATCTATTTTTCATATTTCCACATTGTTTCGACTAAATTGATATAGCTGAAAAATGCGTTTAGACTCTTAGTGACAAATTCTGATACACGATATTTAATTAACATTTTAAATTTATTATTATATTTTTAATAACATGTTTATTATTAACTCTACTAAGTTAAGACCAATAATATTTACAATTTTTTATTAATTAAGCTGCCCCTTTTTTTTTTTTTTTTTTTTTTTTTGATTTAAATTCTAGTCTTCTACGAATTTGTCTTCTTCGATTTTTCACATGTATCGTCATGTAATTCATATTACCTAGTTTTCTTAACTGCAAGTTATTAATATTTGTGAAATCCGATGCGAAATTTTGGTTAAAGGCGAAATCATGTCCGCTTGATTCTAATACGGGTAGAAAAATTTTACCATTTTTCAGATTAACCAGTTTTCCCTGGTATATTACTGGTGGAATTCTCTTCTTATGCACCACTGTTTGCATGTCACCTGTGTCTACGTTGAGAACTTCATTCAAAATATTATCTTTAAGTAAGCTATTGTCGGCGTCTGTATCAACTAGCAGAATGAGTTTTTTATTTCTGGCCTCTTCGCAAGGCAACTCAATAAACACGTCATTTATATTAGATTGCTCCCGGTTAGACACTTCTACCTCAACCTTTTTATTTTTATTATGCTTCACTATCAGTGACCCCTCAGTGGTCACACATCCACCAAATGCTCCGCTTAAACTCTTTGTATCCTCCTGGTTTACAACTGTACCCTCCTTTAACGAAACTTCCTTTACCAGGCTTGTATCCGCTCCCGTATCCACCAGTAAAACGAGTTTTCCATTTCTCGCCTCTACGCAAGGCATTTCAATGAACACATCACTTAACGTGGCTAAATTCCAGTTAGATACTTCCTTTATAGTATTTTTATCATCATTATTTAAATTATACGTTAACCATGAACATATTGTTTTCATGTCCTGTTTCCGTAAATTTGAAATGAAAATTCTAAATTTCGTTAATACTTTTGATTTTATATTACTTGCAAGTGCTTTTACATCTGTAATATATTCTGATATATTAAGACTAGTGCTCCTTGCTTTATATCGTTGAAAATTGAAAAACATTGCTTTTATAATCGATGTGCATGCTAACTGTGTAATTAGCAAGATGTTTAGTAATAACTCTGTTCCCATTTCTATTAACATCTTTGCTTTATTGGTTAATTTATTCACTGTCTCATCTACTTTATCGTTTTGTGCTATAATTTTTACTATATTATTATTGTACCTAATGTTTCGATCTCTTTTAGGTTGCAGCATTTTTGAAGTTGGTAACGTATCCACAATCGCTTCCGATGTTGGACGTACGGTTACTGCTTCAGTTATTGAGGCTGGTAACGTATCGACAATCGCTTCCGATGTCGGAGTTACAGTTACTCCTTCACTCGACGAAATTGGTAACGTATCCACAATCGTTTCCGACGTCGGACTTACAGTTACTGTTTCGCTTGGTGAAGTTGGTAATGTATCCACAATCGTTTCCGATGTCTGACTTACCGTTATTACCTCATTTGGCCTCAAATTACTGTCATTATTGGGTTCCCAGATTACTGGCCTGTTCTGGGCCCTTGCCAGTTTCCCTGGCGATTGCCTTGGAATTTTTCCCAATTTCTTCTAGCCTCGCAATCTGCCATCATATGTCCTGGTCTGTTACACCAATGACATATTGTTTGTTTCGTTTCGTTTGGCATGTTCACAGGACTCCGATTCATCTGCGCCCCCTTGAAGGTAGTCGAATTTGGGTTCACTCGGTTATTTTGCTTTTGATTCCATTTCGTTTGGACTTGTTTTTGTTGCCAATTTTGCTGGGGTTGCTTTGGTTGCCAACTTCGTTGGTGTTGGTTCCATTGTTGACTCCCCTGGTTCCAGTTATTAGGCCCTTGATTTTTGTTGTTTGACCCACTTCTGTTGTTTTCATTGTTATTACACCTCCAGTTTGTCTCGTGTCCATATTTTAAACACTTTTGGCAATACGGTGTGTTTTCCCTAATTAAACACTTTTCTCGCGTATGCCCACGTTTATTACAAAATGAACAAACTATTTTCTCCTGTGGTGCTCTCGAAACGTTCTGCCTTTCTTCTAGTCTTTTATAAGCCACTGGATTATGTACAGGCGGTCCTGTGTAGGGTTCTACCGAATTCATATTAATTATGGGTGTAACCGTTGGTTGATGGAGGGAATTACTTCTTTGTATTTCAATCAGCGTGTTCACTGCTATTTCTATCATTTCCTCCATACTTTTCCCTGTAACACTTAGCATGTGAATTCGTAAAGTTGCATCTTTTAACCCTGTTCTAAACGCCTTATTTGCTGACGTCTCTACCATAGATACAAGTGCGCTGTCGCCCCGTCCATTATAGGTATCTTTTATTACTTGTAGCGCCTGTGCTTTTTTGGTATTTAGGCGTCTTGCGTACTGCCGAATGTCCTCATTGTGCAGTTGACTGCAATTCTGTAGTTCTGTTAACGTTGAGTCTAACGAAATCGTTGGTAGGTAGGCTCTTCTTAACACTAGGTATAATTCTTCTAGGCTGCTGAAACGTTGTGAGCCTACTAGATCATAAGCGTCTCCATACAATCTTTGTTTGATACAATCTATATACTCTTGTATATTTCCTGTAGTCGCTTCCCTTGTAGCTAACTCACACGCCTGTATAAACTTATACAACTCACCTCTTAAGTCTGGTGACTGTGTCCCTGAAAACAGTGGAACAAGACTGCTTGTTATCTTCGCGATTTCTGCTATACCCATCTTGATTTGATTTGCCCCTGATTGCTTAAACGTAGGAAATGAAAGTGAGTTATATTCCTTTGGACTGACTATAGCAGCGGTAGCTTCTTTATGGTATAGTGTCTGATCGTTAGCTAATTCTATTTCTTGTTTCAGCCGTCTGTTTTCCTCTTTTAATTCTTGGACTCTTCTGTTCGCTTCTTCTAAGGAACTACAGTCTTCTCTTGATTTCTGTGCAAACCCCTGTTCTAGTGTTTTATTTAACGTTTCTTCGGTTAGCCCCTTTTCCTTTAATAATTCCCTTAGTTTTACGTTCTCGTCCCCTAAGTTCCTTAATATATCCTCCTGAAACACTTTATCTACTAAATAATTATCGTACCTATTCTTCAGTGCCTTAAATTCCGATTCCCATACCTTCGAATTTTCTGTCTTATTCTCTATTATCTGGTGTAGGAATTTAAGCAATTCCTCTACTATCGCATCTGCTCTTTCTACACTTGAAAGGTCTCTTAAGTCCCCTACTCTAGACTTTATCAATTCTAAGTTTTCTTTGTTGCCTACTGTCTCTTTCAAAATTGCCCAAATTTTGGATATAAACTCCCCCAACTGACGTTTCAGATCCTTATGGGTTCTCTCTAATTCTATATATGCTTGTTCTTGCAACGACTCGGCCATTAATTACATTGCTTTTCGTTCTCTTTTAATTTTTTTTTTCCCTCTCATACATTTAATATTTTCAATTAAGTAGCATTTAACCTGACTAGTTAGCAAAGCTGCAGCAGTCAGCAATCCTCTTGTTTGCTACTACTAACCTAATTTCCCTTTCGGAATAACAAAATCAAGGCCAGCGACAGTGGCTGCATTAAAACGAGCGTCGAATTTTTGACTTGCTCCTCAGAGTCGA
>OV277349.1:48991871-49036871 GCA_922984085.1 Sicus ferrugineus
GAGAATGCTTAATGCTGTTTTTATCTTGAAACTGCTACAAGGCGTCACCGATTCTGCATATTTGTTAAGCTATATCCAACTAAACATTCCACGACGTACATCGAGAAGATACGAACCTCTTCACTTAAGTTTTTGCAGATCAACTTACCTCCAGCATGAACCTCTTAGGATCGCCTACGTAAATTTCAACATTGTTTCCCCAGTTATTAACTAATGTGTTCCAGTTCATATAGCTGAAAACGAAATCTTAAATTTTTTAATAAACTCGGTAATAATTTATGTTATGCGTAAACTTCATTAATGTATGATATTTTGGATTTTGAATTTTATATAAACTATAAAGCCTTAATGTTTAGTTTAGTCTGAATTAAATAAATTAATTTTTTTGCTTTATATTAGTGGAGGAATTAAGATTTAATGTGCAAATAAAAATGTCTGCATTTTTTAAGTTTCATTTTTCACACTGACAGTGTGCGACGGGCTGAAAAAAGATTTACCATTTCTTCTAACATCGGCTTTTCCTGTATCCGTTTTCTGTGTGTTTTCAATATTCAAAATCCTATGTGAAAAATTAACTGATAATAAAATTCTTTCACTACAAATAACATTACTAAAAGGTACCACAGGAATTCCAAATAAAAAATCCTATAGTAGAGATCCCTTTGCATTAGATTAAAATTTTTCCAATAATTAGAAAAAATGTGTGGACACATTTTTATTTCGGTATCAAATGTTATTGTGCTTGATAATGCAAGAATAATTTAATATAATTTATGTTTTATATGTGAATAACTTTAGGTGCAATTGCAAAAAAGCTGAAGTGGAAATGAAAAAATTCAGAAGTTAATGGTTTTTCAGAAAAACAAAACATTTCTTAAGTTTTAAGTATAACCCTAGTTACAAAAAAGTTTATAATTTTATGTTTGTGTCGATTGCGACTCAAAATTGTGAATAAAATTATCAAATATGTAGTTTTATAACAATTTTAGTTTTATTAATAGCTACGTATTCAACAAGAGTAATAAAAAAACCAACAATAACCACAATATTTTGTATTCAATGATTTAATACATTAAACAATTTACACACACACATATTTCTATTGTGTTGCCTTTTACATATGCTTTTTAGGCAAAATGCACAGGCTAATTCTGTTTTATCGTTCATATGAAAATTTTTTTTCTACTACACAATAAGTACATCTTGAACATTTCTGTTCTGGATTTTCAGGAACACGCATTTGTTTGGAAGTGCTTGGCCTAATATCGAGGCCATCTGCAGGACATTCCATCAAAACTTTTTTGTGTTCAATAATTCCTTTTGGCCTTCTTTTTTTTTCTGCATTAGAGGTTGAGCTAGACGCAAAGCAACCTCCTGTAAAAATACTTTTCTTCGACGTTTTTTAATATTAGAAACCCAATCTGGATTTATATCCATCCAGATAATGAGTGCGATCAATGCAGAAATGTCTATAATATTTGAGAAAACAGACATCGGCCATCTGTTGGTTTTTCTTTTGAAGCTGTATGAAGCAAGCATTTTATCTACAGTGCCCACGCCGCCCTTAGTGTGATTAAAAAACTCGATTATTTCTGGAAGTTTTTTTGGTTCTTCTCCAAAAATGGGATCGTGGTGCATAGTGCTTTGTACGATAGTACATTTGTCCTTTCTTCCAACATATGATACTAAAGTTGTGTCCTTGGTAAATGCAAACACTGAGGAGTGAACGGGAACTTTTTACATTGCAAAAGCTTCGGAGGTATGCTTCGGTTATTTTTGCGTAGAGTCCCAACCATTGTCAACTTTTTTTGGAGAAGTTTTTGCCCAAGTTCGTGAGATGAGGAAATCTGCATCTTCCATGAAAACCTAGCAATTGTTCATCCACAGTCACGAATTCACTAGGATTGTAAAACATTGATGGTAGTTGTACCCAATTGTCCCAAAGATTTCTTATAGGAGTGAATTTGTCCTTTTCCGACACGTTTCCACGGCGAGTATACGGGTTGTCGAATCTCAAAATAGATGTCACACGCAGAAAGGTTTCTTTTGGCATAATCATTCTAAAAATAGATCGTCCATAATTTATATCGAACAAGTCCTCAATGTTTTCGCATTGGGTCGAAAACGACCCGAAACAGAAAATTATTAAGTTTTTCAATAAGAAAGGCTATATGTGAAAATGAAAAATTCCAAAAAAAAAAAACAAAGTCAGTCAAAATTGCTATTTTCCACCAGAAATTTTGGAACATATGGCAGCTAACATTTTAAAATTGGTCGAAAACGACCCCAACATGTGACTACGGATAATAATAATTGTAAAGAAGCAGTATTTTCTAAAAATCACCTCAAAACGATACAGTTTTCAACTACAGTGTAACTAAACGGTTATATTTTCTGATAGCATATATATTTTCTGCTTACTACATTAATACGAGTATACTAAACAAAATCTGCACTGACACTTATAAACATCTTACACTCATACATTGCAGATTTTTTCATAAGTTCTAAAGCCATTAACGAAACTATTAACTGTCATGCTTCACATTCGGCCGTCAATTAAATTTTGAGCGCATTAAGTTTTACAGCACCTTTCGATTAAGATCGATCCATCGCGTAGAGGGTGAGTAACAGCCTTTGGCCTGGTCAGCGCCACACATTTAGAATCACACCGCTCGATCTTGTGCTGCAGTTGACGAATTTGAACGTGTTCTCCAACGAACACTTTTGCACCCGGGTCGAAAATGGATTCGCTCTTTTCCGGCATATTAAATTGTACACTTCTATCTATTGAAAACTGATTGCAGCGAACAAAAGAACTTGGGACGAGTAATAAATTTGATGACATTTATTGGATTTTTGAACACTGGATGTATTTTCTCCGTAATAACGTGGACATCAGCGTCATTTTTAAGGGCAGCCCATGCCCATTGAATCCGTTGACCCTGGCACGCGAGCGGATGTACACATGGCCATTATTATAAATTATTTTGCTAAAATTCGCTTCGAATCATGAGGATTGTCTAGAATTTCTTCAAATATGCTCCCGTCACGAATCCTTTTGCCAAGGGTACGAAGGATACCCGCAAGGGTCAAAATGTGATAGACAGCAGCGCCTGCACACTTAAGGACTGGCCAGGCATCAGTTTCGGCTTTGAAACAATAACAGAAGAGGGATAACACCCTCGCTGCACCGTGGTTCAGCAAGTACATTTCAACTGGAAAAATTAATTTTGGAGAAAAAAAGGAACTATATGACAAATGTTTCTAAGATTTCTAATGAATTTTGGACAGTTTCCAGGTTCTTTATTTGGGTTGTGCAATGTTCTGAACTTTCTTCCTTCTGTTTGGTTTTGACACAGCGATCGTGAACTTATCATCAAGTGATAAATGTGGTTTATTGGATCGCCACTTTGTTCGTTTGATCTGTTAAATGTGGGTTACTATAGTTGCTTTCCGAAATTGCGAAGACCCTTGGCTGCATATTTTTACCTCATAACTACATTTGAGATAAGACGACAAATATTGGCTAGCGTTCTCCCTTCTTCGATGAGTAGCATTCCTAAAAATAATTTATCTTCTGCAGGATTTACCACCACTAATGATTCTGAAGCAAAAACTTCCGATTTCTTTAACATTTACAAACAGCCTAAAAAACAGAATGCCCTTTCTGCGACTTCATGGAAAATTTCTTTATAAGTGCCTTTTTATATTCGTTAAAATTAGATTTATAACGGCGAAATCTTAGCGGCATTTTTTGAAAACCATGTGAAAATGACGTGAAGCACTAAATCCTCTTGTTCTTTTTGTATTTTTGTACTAACATAAAGAATGGGACCACTGTGCGCCATCACACGCCATCAGAGGTCTGAGGTAAACGTAACGGAGAAAAGAATGAACATTGTGGTGTGGTTCGTACAGAACTGATCAGGTATACAATTAATCCATTGAAGAGGGATTTTAAAATTGAAATGTAACTAATTTTATTGATCATCCGTTGAAAAAAGCAACAACTAAAGTCGTGGCCATAAATTTGATGCTGCACTTCAGGAACCTAAAGATTTATTGTTAATAAAGAAATGCAGAGAAATAAATGCGCCCTTTGGGGTTGAGTTTATGATTTTTACATGATTAGAGATGTATTGTATGTGAGTATTGCGTACCGACATGGATATCGAACATAGACTAATACGCCTATTTTTGTAGTACTAATAAAAACCGTTGTTTAGTTGTTTAAGAATATTGCTTGCCCTTCACACTAAACAGCTTATTTCCACGAAGTTTGGTAATACACAAGCTGTGAAGAAGCTGAAGAACTGCGAACAAAGCAGCGGAGTAATTAATAGGGACAGAAGAATGAGACACAGCTGATTCCGTACGCAAAGTGCGGGGTGTTTTGCTCCTTGTGTAAGCAATTAAAATTGAAAGAAACTTGACGAAACGTCAAGTATGCAAATTATGGTCATCACATAGCATTGGGCGATTTTGCATGAAATAACACCCAACAATTTCTTCAAAAAAAATTCCTTAGAAAACACTTAAAAGTTTTAAGTCCTTTATCACAGTTAAAGTGGGCGATTCACACCCATTCTTGCAGATATTATGCTAATGTTACCATATACAACGAAATAGGATTTCGTCTTAACGCATCATACTGTATATAATATATATAGTTATATTTCGTATACAAATTTTAATTTTTATTTCCAAATAGTCTGCTAAATAAAAAATATTTCAGTTTTAAAAATATTCCAGTTGTGACGTGACCACAGTACGAGGTGGATATCCGTGAAAAGTGCTCGCGAAAAAAAGAAAAAATACAAAACAATGAATACGACATTTTACATCACAATTCGAAAAACAGAAACTTCAATGCAACAATAACACAACAATGAACATAAATTCAAAATATGAAACGTAAATAATATAATATATTGTAAAATAACAATAGTTTACCAAACGGAATGCAGAGAACCATGCGAGGGGCTTATTTATGCTCTCCGCAGCAAAGCTCAGCATACGTTTGTTACTCTCTCAGGGTGTAGGGTATAGTCACTTTGTTCTTCCGTTTGTAACGCAGAAAAGGAGATGAGATAGATATACAAAAGTATATATATTCTTGCTCAGCGTCACCTCCTGAATCGATTTAGCCCTGTCCGTATGTCTGTCTCTCTGTCTCTCTGTCTGTCTGTCTCTCTGTCTGTCTGTCTGTTCGTCTGTCTGTTGAAATCACGATTACGGGAGAACGAAAAGAGATATCGCAATGAAATTTGGCACAAATATTCTGTATGTAGGGCAGTTTGGGATTGAAAATGGGCGATATCGGTTAACAACCACGCCTACTTTACATACGGAATATAAAGGCACCTCGTTTTAAAAAATGTTATAATGTGATTATCTCATAAACCGGGCCACACCCATTCATACAAAAGTTGTAAATATGTCGTAAACGGTATAAGATATTAACACGTAATTTTATCACGAGGTATCTACAGGTATTACCAATTTTTTTACCAAAAATGGGAGCGGTCTGCCCACTTATACTAAATTTGTCAATATCCCATAAACGATTCCGAATATTAATACGTGATCCTATCCAGCAGTATCTAGAGACATTACAAAAATATTTGCCCAAAATAGGCGTGTTCCGCCTACTTATACAAAAGTTGTTAAGTGGCGAAATTATAATTTTTCACTTAACACTTTTACTAGTTTTTTTTATATATTTGAATTAATCCTAGTCCTACGTTGGAAGTAAATTTACAACTCTACGTTGGGGTGTAGAAATCTACAGCGACGTATTTTGTGTGTTGTGTTTTGTTTTTACATGCAAAGAAGTAAATATACGTATATATTAATAAAACTGCGTTTGTTTCTTTGATTGTTTATAATGATTAAACAACGGAACCGCTGGACCTTTTTTGTATTTATTTATTCCAACTACAGAAAAAAATCCTATTAAAACACTAAATAGGTATGAAATACAAAAATTTACGAACTTCAAAAAAAGAGGGAATTAATTAAACTGTGCAAATAAGCTTGAATATGACTATTGCTGCGTCCATGTCACAATTAGTCCTATGAATACTTTCAACAAACCGTTATGTCCTAAACATCTGAGTAAAGTTCGATAACTCGGAGTGCTGGACTTTTCCAGGTAGAACGTAAAAGGCCAATATGAAGGAAAATTATGATCTATCTTTTAACAATTGTAACCCAAGAACTTCTAACGTCTAGTACCAATTCATATTATTTATTAATGAAAAATATAATGAAATTTTTCAGAACCTTTTCCTATTTATTGATTCGATATTTGAAATATTGGGAATTTCTCTTTATAAATCCTTAGAAGTTACCTATTCAATATGACTTGCAAATTTTAAATTTGAGTCAAGAAGCTTCTAATGATGAGGTTAGTCATTACGAGTTAAGTGCATATTGTTAATATTGTATAATAATCAAGTTTAATAGGGTTGGGAGATTTCAAGAAAGTCAAAACGTTTAGTTAAGAAATTCTAAAGGAATTTCAAAGATTGTTGGAAAAATTGTTGATGTTGCCCAAGCGCATTTACAATATGCTTCGAAATTAAGATCAAATTAGATTTGTATGACAGTAGTATGAATAGGCCGATTCTGGACCAAATGACTCCCCCCGTGTATTTCGGCGGAGCATCTACCAAAGGGGCACTGTGCGTGTGTGTAAGAGTGAGAAAGTGAGTGTTGGGAGAGCAGCAGCGGCAAGATGCTTGACATAGGTAGAGGGAGGGGAGAGACGTGCTTTGTGGTATGTGAGTATTGGGGAGAGCAGCAGCGGCAAGATGCTTGCCTTTGGAATTGTTGTTGTAGGATATCATATTAAGATTTTTTATTGCTGAGGTGTGAATGGATGATGGTAGGATTTTTATGAGTCAAGCGATTATGGGAATGGGTGCTCGCGGGTGGCAGCTTGCTAAGCAGAGGCTGCGTAAGCAGAGGCTGCCTAAGCAGAAGTAGTGTTGTACTTGTTGTTGTTTATTTAATTGCTTCGCTTTTGAGACGCCGCCCCAGAAGCGTAGTGAAATTTAATGTAAACATAAAGTGAACGGATCGGACTGTGGCTTTGCGTCCATGTATGATCTGGAGCGTGGGGCTGCCTAAGCAGAGGCTGCGTAAGCAGAAGTACTGTTGTAGTTGTTGTTGTTTATTTAATTGCTTGAGACCGAACTTTGGCTTGACTCGAATTTGCTGGAATTAAAGTAATGTAAACATTTCCGAAGAATACAATGAAATTAAGCGGAACTGGGTCGAACATGATTGAACATATACAGATTTTTATACCCTACGACGAGACGAGATAGATATAGGAAAGTATATATATTCTTGCTCAGCGTCACCTCCTGAATCAATTTAGCCCTGTCCGTCCGTCTGTCTGTCTGTTTGTCTGTCTGTCTGTCTGTCTGTCTGTCTGTCTGTCTGTTGAGATCACGATTACGGGAGAACGAAAAGAGATATCGCGATGAAATTTGGCACAAATATTCTTTGTTATGTAGGGCTATTTGGGATTGAAAATGGGCGAGATCGGTAAACAGCCACGCCTACTTTACATACGGAATGTAAAGGCACCTCGTTTCAAAAAATGTTAAAATGTGAATATTTCATAAACCGGTTAGATATTAAGGTATAATTTTATTCCGGAACATATAGCGTCATTTCTAAAATGTTTGAATAAAATGGGCGTGCCACGCCCACTGATAACAAAGTTGGCAATATCTAATGAACTGTATAAGATATTGTTACGTAATTTTATTAGGATATATAGGAAAGCATTACCAATAAGCTCGCCAAAAATGGCCAAACATCAACAACATCAACATCGCCTCCACCGTCACCGCCACCACCACCGTCACCACCACTACTACCATGGCTGCCAACGACAACATCAACAACAGCATCAACAACACCACCATTTTCAATATTATGAAAGGCTCTATTTGTAGCGAGTGTGGTCAGATATTATTAAAATGGGCGTGCCACGCCCATTCATACAAAAGTTGTCTATATCTTGTAAACGGTATTAATACGAAATTATCACGAGGTATCACGAGGTATCTACGCGTATTAACAATTTGTATACAAAAAATGGGCGTGGTCCGCCCACTTATACAAAAGTTGTCAATATCCCATAATATTGATACGTAATTATATCTACCAGTATCTAGAGACATTACAAAAACATTTTGCCGAAATGGGTGTGGTCCGCCTACTAATACAAAAAGTGTTAAGTGGCGAAATTATAGTTTTTGCAGTTACTCGGGTGTAGGGTATTTAGATTTCGGCCAGGCCGAAGACAACACTTTTACTTGTTAATTATTTAAATTTTTTCATTATTTTCTTTAATCTTTTTACATTTGCCTATTTTACTATTTAACATATCTGTTAGGCAAGATTTTATATCGGTTATTTCACAATAAGTATTCTTAAGGGCCAATTATAATAACTTGACTTGGTAAAGCGAATTGACTAGAGTGAGAAATGCGACTTTCAGCTTATGGAATCGTGTGTAAGCGATCATACTCGCGAGACGGCGAATTGACTTGGCAAAAATATCAGATCCATTTTAATATTTTACCAAGTCGAGCCAAAGTGAGAGAGAGCAAACGTTGCCACCTCAATTTATATTTCCACTCAATTATTTTCTTTTGAAATGTATGCGGGATTTTGCATGGAATTTTTGAGCAATGCAAGAATTAATTTTCATTCAACAAAAAACATCATGTTTATTAATCTAATTAGGAACAACACAAAACCAATGAATATTTCTCACAGTCAGTAACAAAATTAAAGTAACAATTACAATAAGTTCTTTAATGCCTTTAATTTTGTAATTTGACGACAAGTTGTACGTATATTTTGCATATTTGCAGAACAAGGGTTGCGTTTCTTTAATTTATAAATTATTTAATTTAATAATTTCTGCTGATTTATATAGGAATTCAGCTAAATTGACAGTTGTTAAAACAATACTCCACAACACAAGGGCGAAAATTTTTATCTGGAAAAATTGTGGCAGCTTATAAGAAATCTTTCTTATTTCATAGTTGGCAACAACATGTGCCAACTGTTTACGTTTGTTTAGATCAGTTTGTGAAATTTTGCGATATGGACGACGAGGAGCTTTTGAATTTGGTTCAGCAAAACCCTGTAATATATAATAAATTTTGCGGTGGGTACAGGTATCCAAACGAAAAAATTAAAATTTGGGAAGACATTGGCAGAAGGCTCGGAACCTCAGGTGGGTCAGGTTTTCTTCACATAACGATGCAAATGTTTATGCCTTTATATACAGGTGAGCAGTGTAAAAAGCGGTGGACGACCCTGCGAGAAAGATTTAACAAGGAAAAACGAAGGCTAGAAGCTCCTTCAGGCAGCGCTGGAATAAAGCATGAACGCTGGGTGTTATTTGACTCAATGCAATTTCTAGAGCCTCATGTTGCAGATCGGCCGTAAGTATTATTTAGTAAAAATATTCTTATATCCGTAATTATTTGTATTATTAAAATATTTAGGACACGCTGCTCAGAAAATATTACGAATTTCGAGTATAATACGAAGGAAGAACCACAACTCACGGCAGTAATACCAATGGTTTCTCCGATGCCACGTTTTGGTCAATTCACGTGGACATCTCCGTCGCCACCATTATCACCGCTGCCTCGATGCACACCACCTTTGCAGGTGTCTCCACCGCTCAGATGTACGCCACCATTACACTCACCCTTGCAAATAATGCAACCAGCACCGTCACCAGCACCAGTTTAACAACTGTCAATTTAGCTGAATTCCTATATAAATCAGCAGAAATTATTAAATTAAATAATTTATAAATTAAAGAAACGCAAACCTTGTTCAGCAAATTTGCAAAATATACGTACAACTTGTCGTCAAATTACAAAATTAAAGGCAATCATTAAAAACCCCCACACGACTTAAAAATACCCAACTGAAATTAGTTTCAGTAAAAGTGGCAACATTAAAAGGCAAACATTTTCTCTTTCTTTTGTTTTCGGTGAGGATTTGAGTTTGATCTCCCCGCAACCCGCAAAGTCAAGTCAATTCGCTTTATCAAGTCAAAGTTATTATAATTAGCCCTTTAATCTCATCTTTACAATTTTTTACAGTTATAAATTAATTTTTACAATGTGCTATTTCTTTTTCTATTTTTAGTTTACCGTCAGCATGGCTTATGGCTCGAGTTTCATAAAGTTTACAGCTTTCATTTATAATAGCATATTTAATGTATAAAACAATTACTTCCTTATTTTGAACAATTTTAAATTTTGAGACATCCATTAATTCAGTTGAAGTTATTTGCTTCGACTCATGATTAATTACTTCTTTTATTTCTTTTAAATTCAAAATGGCTGTATTTAATATATTTATTTTTGCCAATGTTATTGTCTGTAGTAAATTATGTAATTCATTTATTATCAAATTATTTCTTTGTTTTAACATTTTCATAACACGAGAACTTTCTTTTATACTTTTAATTGTCGCGGTTAAATCAGTTATCAATTGGAATAATTTTTCATTCGTTATAAATTGCTTATTATTGTTTTCGACTAGTTCATTTAATTTGTTTTGGATCAAAAGGAAATCATCGTGATCCGGACTTCCAGCTATCCATTTCCATAATGTTTCTAATTCATTTATTCCTCTTTTCCTTCTGTCATTATTATTTATATTCATAACATCTACCTGTTCTAATAGGATTTCTATCAAGCTTAATTGAGACTTAATTTCAAATATGTTATCACTGTGAGGATTTGATTCTTCATACCCATTGTACTTGGAATAATTTTTCTGAACTACGGGAATTTCTAAACTGACATTTTTTGTCTAAGAGTTTCTTTGTTTCAAGAGAAATGTTCCAATACAAGGACAAATTAGTTACATGAAATATGTTTCCAAACTGTTCGTATAATACTACTCCTTCATCCTTTTCTATTAATATATATTTTTCTCTAGTATAATCTATTATTTCATTTGATTTGATATTTGAAGCGAGTAAAATTATCGTTAGTATTATAAGTTTCAGTTTCACCGAAAAATTAAGGTAGAGGTTATTAGATTTTTATATTATCTTTATGAATTTGTAATTTTTTCGTAAATTACGTCACCTTCTTCATAATTTTTAATTTTCCTTGTCTTATTATTTGATTCTAACATTTTCCCTTGAGCATTAATAAGTTTAGGACGAATGTTGAGGTGCTCAACTTTATTAAATAACACATTGACTGGTTTTTCGCCTGTTACAGAGTGTATTTTTTTATTATAAAGTAACACTAATTTGAAAATTGACTCAGTGAAACTAATTAATTTATATTCTTCTTTTACACATCTCGCTATTCCAATTATTGTTGAATGGACCCTTTCTATCTGACCGTTAGTAGTGCTATGTTTTGAATCGCAAAAATTTATTTTAATACCGAATCTATTCATTAAACTTTTGAATTGGACCGACGTAAATCCTGGCTCATTATCTATTGTAATTAATTCTACTTCCGGAAATCCCTGTAAAATTTCTATCACTTTTTCCTCTAATTTGGTTTTATCTTCTATTAACTTTACTATTAAGTATTTAGAATATGCGTCTATGCAAGTTAAAAATTTCAAATTTTGCGCGAAAAAAATATCTATATGTACTTGTTTCCCCTCCTTCTTAGGAATTGGAGCCTCTCCAATTAGTACTTTTTATGGGTGTCTTGCATATTTATTTTTATTACATATTTCGCAATTCGCTACAAATTGTTTAAACTGTCTATTCATTTCTGGCCAATAATACTGAGTATAAATTTGTTTTAAATTTTCTTTATAACCTCTATGTGCTCTATTGTGAACTTGTTCAACTATATTTCCCTGCTCTTCCTTATTTGTTACTTTGTATTTGTCTATCGGAAAATTTTTTGTATAAACGAATTTGATATTAAAAGTATTTAGTAAATCATTTTTTATTTCATAAAGATCTACTACTTCATAAAGATCTACTACTTCATATTTCATAAAGATCTTCTACTGTACAGTGTATTCCTGCTGTAATTCCTGGTTTTAAAAATTGTTTTAGTATTATAATTAAATTGTTCACTTCATCAAATTCTATTATGTGTCTCACTCTTCCAAATGTTACTAATGATTCATGAGTTGTGAATTTATTCTTTGATAACAGGATTTGTTGTTTGAACTGATTTAATGGTTTCGTTGTTTCTTTATTTCCATGTTATCACTACTTTCTGTTGAATGTTGTGTACCTGATGATGATGTATTATCATCTTCCGATATATGATTTTAATATTGCCTAGACAATGCGTCCGCAATTATGTTTGCTTTCCCGGGTTTATAAATTATTTTCGGAGAAAATTCTTCTATAAAACTATGCCATCGTTTAATTTTCGTATTGGGATTCTACTTGAAACCGCAAATGTTAGTGGTTGGCGATCGGTGTGTATTTCTAAATCTGATACACCGTAAAGATAATATGTAAGATTTTTTAATGACCAAACTAACGCATATAATTCTCTTTCATTAGTTGCATAATTTCGTTCTGTGGAATTTAAGGTTTTTGATATGAACGTAATAGGTTTGTCTTCCTGACTTAAAACTGCTCCTATTGCTATACTTGAGGCATCTGTTGTTAATATAAACTTTTTACTAAAGTCTGGTTGTGCTAATTCAATTTCATTTGTTAAAGATTCCTTTAATCTGTTAAATGCTACTATTGCCTCTTTGTATAAACTGATATTTGTTTTGTTTTTAACATATGTTGCGATACTTTGCCATTTTCTCCTGCTAAATATTTTGTTAATGGTTTACTAATTTTTGCATAACTTTCAATAAATTTTCTATAATATCCCGTGATTCCTAACAAGCTTCGCAATTGTCTTAACGTGACAGGAATTGGATAATTTTTGATTGTTTCGATTTTCTTTGGGTCTGTCTTGATGGTATTATAAGATACAATATAACCTAAAAACTCTACTTCTTTTTTATAAAATTTCGATTTTTCGAAAGATATTTTCATATTTGCTTTTTCCAAGGTCCTGATTATTTCCTTTAAATGTTGACTATGTAATTCTGAACTTTCTGAATATAATATAATATAATATACACGTGACATATTTTGCCTATATATTCTCTCAAAATGTCATCCATTCTTCTTTGAAAAATACTGGGTGCATTTTACAATCCAAAGGGCATTCTCAAGTACTCATATTTTCCGTTGTTTTCTGAAAATGCTGTTTTTTCTATATCATCTTTTTTCACGAGTATTTGATAAAATCCTGATTCTAAGTCTAATGTGGAAAAATAAGTTGACTTTCCTAAATTTGATAAAATTACACTCGTATCTGGTATTGGATAACGATCTGGTATTGGTTTCTCATTTAATGTTTTATAATCGAATACCGTTCTTAATTTCTTAGTTCCATCTTCATTGGAACCTTTCTTTGGTACCACCCAAACAGGTGAATTATAAGGACTTTTACTTTGCCGAATTATTCCTTCATTAAGCATTCTTTCAATTTCTTTATTCACAAATGAATTAACAGACAGTGGATAAGGATACTGTTTACTCCATATAGGAGTTTCAATAGTTGTGCGGATTTCCGCTTCAACGCTTGTTCTAAAAGTAATTTTAATATTTATGGTTGAATGCCTTTCTTTTATTTCATTAATAATATCTTCTTCGAGATATTTAACTTTCAAATTTTCATTTTTGTTTTCGGCAAACTCATTAGAGTTTTCTTTTTCCTCTTTGGTAATCTCATCTTTATTATATAGTATATGTTATTATATTCTTCATCTTTTGATACCTCGTTATTCTCTAATGCCTGAATATTGAATTGTTCATTATTAAAAATCAATTTACCCCTTTCAAAATCTAATAATATTTGTACCCTTTTAAGTAAATTATAACCTATTATAAGTCTGCTTCTAATTCCTTAATTTCATAAAATCTCGTTTTTAGATTAAACAAACTGAGTTCAGAATATGTCTATTGTATGTCTATTGTGTGTCCTGTGTCTATTAATATTTTCAGTTTTCCTCCCGTTTTATCGCTTGTGGCATATATATATGGAAGATCGAGTCTTGGTCTAAAAAAAGCCTTTTCATCAATATTATTAAGTCTAAAATTTTTTGCATTTGGACCATTTTCTTCTGATGTTATTTTTAAATGGTTTGGTACATTTTTATTTGAATTACCGAACTTAGGGTAGTTTACCCTATGGATAGAGCTATCTATATCCATCGGTTCTACTTTGGGCTGGGAAACGTAAATTCCTTATAGGGTTGTCAAAATTAATTCTTTGAGTATTCTCTATAAATTGATAAGCAAAATTCGCTCTACGATTATTTGATTCTAATTCCTGTGCTTTGGCTAATGCATTCGGTAAGTCTTCGGGGGATAATGAGAATAAGATATTTGACAGCGGTGGATTTAAGCCTGTTTTAAAAACTCTTAAAGCGTTCTGCCTATTTTGTTTATTTAATTGTTTGGTTAATTCATTATTAGAACCGTTTGTCATTGTGGTCTTATTAATCAGTAACGTTAATTTTTGATTTACTAAGTTATAATAATCAATTATTGAATAACTACCCTGCCTCAAGATACCCATTTCCTGTTCTTGGATGTGAATAGGCCGTCTGTCCGAATAAGCAAAGTCTAAACGACTCATTATTGCATCGTAATTCAAAACTGTTGATTTCCATGATCGTTTCAAAAAATGTTAAAATCTGAATATTTCATAAACCGTGTGAGATATTAAGGTATAATTTTATTCCGGAACATATAGCGTCATTACTAAAATGTTTGAGAAAAATGGGCGTGCCACGCCCACTGATAACAAAGTTGGCAATATCTAATGAACGGTATAAGATATTGATACGTAATGTTATCAGGATATATAGGGAAGCATTACCAATAAGCTCGCCAAAAACTCGCCCACTCATACAAAAGTTGTCTATATTTTGTAAACGGTAAAAGATATTAATTTTATCACGAGGTATCTACGCGTATTACCAATTTGTATACAAAAAATGGGCGTGGTCCGTCCACTTATACAAAAGTTGTCAATATCCCATAAACGGTTCAAAATATTAATACCTTCGTAATTGTATCTAGCAATACCTAGAGACATTACAAAAACATTTTCCAGAAATGGGCGTGGTCCGCCTACTTAAACAAAAGTTGTTAAGTGGCGAAATAATAATTTTTTCAGTTACTCGGGTGTATTTAGATTTCGGCCAGGCCGAAGACAACACTCTTACTTGTTTTTACTTCCTTTAATATACAAACTCATACAATTTCGTGTGGCTTCTCGCCAGCTTACATATGAATCTCCTTTGCCTGCAAATTCTGGCAAAGACTTGATAATATCTAATGATTCATCGCATGTTATATTCACGTCTACAGATTGTTGTTCATATTCTGTTCTTTCACTTGACGTTGTCAGTAATTTTAATTGATTTTTCAGCTGATAAATTTCAGCTTTCAAATTTGCTGTACCGGCAGCAATAAGCCGTGCTACATTCTCACTGGTTGACATTTTTGCAATTTTTGTTTCACAAATTAAACCTTTCAATAACTATCTTATAATATAGGTACCATAAAACTCACTTCTTCTACTGAACTCCTCTGGGCACTTGATGACTTATAAAGGTTGTGTAGTTTCACCTTTCTCCTTTTCCTCAGGTCCTCGTTTTATTTTGAGCTCCTCGATGAATGGGTTGTGATGATTGTTATCCTTTTCTCCCTCTCTTGGGAAACTTGTTGCTTATTTCAGATCTTCCTGTAGCTTTGATATCAGCTCTTTATGAGAAAATCCAAAATGTTTCGTTGAATTGTTGAATTGTTAACAATTAGTGGTTACAATTTTCGACGTTGCGCATTTGTAAACCGTGCAAACTTTTTTATCAGTGCCCCACGTTGGGCGCCAATTAATTTTTTAAAATATGTGGGAGGGTTTTTAAAAAATATTTTATTTTCACTTAACCCTAGCCTACTATAATAATGGCACTGATATTCTAAGACTATTTGCACTGGAAGCTCCTTGATAGGTTGCTGCTCGTGGCAAAGATCCTTCGCGATCCGTTGCTCGTTGCTGCTGACTTCCTTTCTAATTGTTAATCTGGGAATCCTTTAACTGCCACAATTCCACAGGCTTAATTCAACTCGAACTAAATTCAACTGTTAAATCGAACTCACTAATCGAACTTGCTAATCGAATTGCCTTATTTTTCAGAAACTGCTTGCTTAAATACCATTTTATTTCTCGTTGCGATAGATTCTGGATTATTCTTTAAGATTCTGGATTATTCTTTAAGATTCTGGATTATTCTTTAAGATTCTGGATTATTCTTTTATCGTCGTAAACAAGTTGTTTGTTTTTATAATGATTTTCTGAACGTTAGTTATCTTTTCAAGATTCCAAATTCTTGATACACATTTGTTTACTAAAATATCCTATTACACCTGTTTACGATTTTTGCCAATGCATTCTCATATATTATCCATAAGATTCTACTTTAGTATGTTTATATTTTGTCATAACGTCCCGTTATGATATATGACATTAACTTGCACGCAAAGCCACAGTTCGATCCGTTCACTTTATATTTACATTAAATTTCACTACGCTTCTGGGGCGGCGTCTCAAAAGCGAAGCAATTAAATAAATAACAACAACTACAACACTACTTCTGCTTAGGCAGCCTGTGCTTACGCAGCCTCTGCTTAGCAAGCTGCCACCCGCGAGCACCCATTCCCATAATCGCTTTACTCATAAAAATCCTACCCTCATCCATTCACACCTCAGCAATAAAAAAATCTTAATGGCGGTGGCGAGATCTGTCTTCTTGAAGCCGGCTTCGAGAAGAACGCGTGGCGACACCTAGTTTCTTCTTTCACGATAGATTTCATATACGTGTGATTTCTAAATGTGTGTGAGTGAAATTTACTGAATTTCCGATCGCTCGCCAGAGTTGCCATAATTATATTGCATGATGATTAACAATTAAAAAAAAAAGGAAATTCTATGTGTGTATAATTTCTTTTAAATTAAAATGAATCGCATAGTTGCAAAATACGGCCGTATTCGTGGCCAAAATAGGATAAGTAAACTAAATTTCTAAAAAAATAGAATTTTTACAAAGAACTTCGGTATGGCAATCATACAATTTCATGATGGCGGACACTTCGTTTGTTGTTCTTTTGTTCTTCAGTTTTATACTTACTTATTTTTATTTTATATCAACACTTTATTATATTAAATATATTTATTGTACTTTCTTTATTTTTTTTTAATGATATTTTTCAACTTTCACTTTATTTAACTCTTTATTTTCACTTCCAAAGCACAGTATAAAAATGTAAACAAATCTTCGGGAAACCTCTTCGGAACTCGTTCGGGCGACAACTGTTTAATAGTGTGCGTAAGAAGAACCGAGAATCCAACAGAATTTGGGCTTCAAAAAATCTCTCCACTTGAAGAATGTGTGGAGACTTTTCTCTCCTCACATCCCCTCTCTTTCCAACAAACTTTTGAAGAAAGAAGAAAGAAGCCTTAATCTCGCCAGGCGGATTATGATATCCTGCAACAACAATTCCAAAGGCAAGTATCTTGCCGTTGCTGCTCTCCCCAATACTCACATATCACAAAGCACGTCTCTCCCCTCCCTCTTCCTACGGCAAGCATCTTGCCGCTGCTGCCCTCCCAAAACTCATATATCATAGCACACGTCTCTCCCCTCCCTCTTCCCCTTCTTTCACACCATCTCACCAACCGACCGACTGATCGTCTGTCCGTCCGCCAGCCGCTGGCCTTCAATCTTCTTTCTCACTCTTACAGACACGCACAGTGCCCCTTTGGTGGATGCTCCGTGCAGAATCGGCCTATTCATACTACTTATGACCTACCACAAAAAGCCATATTGGCAATTTGATCGACAATTATCGTTTAAGGTTTAATAATTATTTATTTATTTATTTATTTATTTATTTATTGAATATTAGCTTATAATTAAAATCATAAACTAACAGAAAAAGAAATAAAGCAAGAGCAACATAGGCCTTCAGCTAAATATTGATATCATCTAGTGATACAGTAATAAATATTTAATAATTATTGGTTTTAACTATAACATAGAAAATAAGTGGATAATTTCGATGGATAAAAATCATAATGTAGATAATAGTAGTCTATGAGAACAAATGTCAAGATTAAAATTTAGTGGTAATATTACAGATCGTAAGCTTAGATTAAATTATAGATTTCGGAACATTTGAGGAAGTCAATAATTTTTTTATTGGGTTATTCTTTGTTTGGGTTAGATAGAAGAGAGGTAGGGACACAATACTGCCGAATATTGTAGATCTGATGTTACTAAAGTGGAAGCAAAAATTGAGGATATGGTTAATAGTTATTATAGTGTTCATGTCGCATTATGAACAATAACGAGAAAATTGATTGTCTAATAAATGTCGGTTGGTTAAAAAAGAGTGGCCGAATCTTAGTCGCTCGAATTTAATGAAGTCTCTTCTAGGAATGTTGTCGATCTGTATAGACTTGAAGATATTGGAAAGTTGGAGTTTGTCATGATTAATTTGTTGGTACCAATTAGATGTAAGGTTAAAAGAAAGTTTATGTTTTGAGGAGAAATACCTTTTCATGTAGCTTATAATGTTGTATTTGTTATAATTGTCAGTAAATAGAAGTGTGTGAGAAGACGGCGTTTTTTGCAATTTTATCCACGAGTTCATTACCCATAATTCCAGAATGCCCATGTATCCATATCAACAAGATTTTTGGATAATTTTCGATTAAAAATTTTCTGATCTGAATAGAATAATATTCAGAGTTATTGAGATTGAAGAATGAGAGAAAAAAGAGAGGTTTTGATTATAGTATCTTCTGATGTGATGCTGTAACTACAGTAAGTGTCTGATTTAGAGCCATCGGCGTATACAAAATTGTACGAATTTAGTGTTTCTTTAATATCTTTGAATTTTGAGTAAAAAACATGAGATGGTGTTGACGTTTTGTTGAATGTATTTAAGTCAGTATTTATGCAGAAATGTGAAAAATCCCATGGTGTATTTTTTGAGATAGGATTACTAAGAGGCTTAAAATTTGTAACAAAGGAGGAGAATTTAATTTGTGACAAGATGCTATTATTTTATAAACAAGTAGGGTAATGTAGGTATACTATGGCGCTTTAATATAGTTTTAGTGACTTTATTAAGTGGGGAGTCATAACTAAACAGAAGTGTTTTAAATTGTTTTGAAACTAGAAAGTTAGTCAATTAGACAATTAAATTTACTGCTGGGCAGACACTTAATAACGTTAAGAGATTTAGACAAAGATGGAAGTAGATGCTCAATATGTGAATTCCACATGTAATTTATGTAACGAATAAACTCCTAGTATTTTTAGGTTGCTAGTGTTATCAATAGTTAAAGTTTTAGCTTTTATATAGTGCATTTACAATCATGTTTTGGACAAAAATATGGAGGTGTTTACATTTCGAAAGAGAAAGTTGTGCCCCAGAGTAATCACACCAAGACAAAATATTATCAATGACATGATCGAAATTTATTGCCAGGTTTTTTCTTTTGCCCAGGTTTTTTACTAAATAGAAATCATCTGCAAAAGCACAGAAATTAATGTATTTAATCAATGAAATGGTATTGGATAGTTTGTTGTAACCTATAAGAAAAAGAATGACTGAAAGGGGAGATCCTTGTGGAATACCATTTGCTAGAGGAAGAACTTGAGAATAGGTGTTGGAGACGCGAACTATTATTTTGCGATTTGACATTAAATTTGCTACATAATTGATAATTTTGGGGCCAAGTTTCCATTCGATCAATTGATCTATAAACGTGCGAATGCCGATCTTGTCGAAAGCCTTAGAAAACTCTAATGAGACTATTGACAGATGGTTTTATGCCGAAAGAGATTTTGTGATCAGATAGTCTAGGTAAACTAGGGCATCAGATACTGACTTACCTCTCTTAAAACCAAATTGGTTGTCATGTAAAGGTACTGTAAAGGTATTGACAATTTTATTATAATTTTGTAAAAGGCGTTGTTTAACCGGATGCGGAAGGTTTTTATCATCGGGTAAGATATTCGATCTAAACCCGGCGTTTGACCTTTAAGCTTGCTTAAAGCTATTACCAGTTCTATATATTTAATATTATGCTCTATTTGAACAGCTTTATCGCAAGTGTTTTGGCAGGAATAAGAAGTCAAAACAGAAGATTTGTTTAGATTAAATTTCCGGTTCGACCAAAATTTGCAACATTTTATGGCAATTATTTATATATAATTATATTCATCAGAGAAAGAAAGTAATCTTATCAGCAAATAACCAGACAAACAATATCGGACTTAAGATTTAAAGGAACTAAAACTAGATTAACCAATAGCCAATAGATATTGTTCCTAAATAAAATTACCTATAACAATCTTTTTTTATGGCAGATGAAACCAAACAGGACATGCCCCCCCCTTCCAAAGATTTTGTTGGATCAGAAGGGATGTAAGGTTAATAGGAAAGGGCAAAGAGAGAGTAGTGCCGGTTTACACTTTGTTTAAATGTTTCGACGTCATAAATGGGCTGAAGATCATGCGCAGAGAGATTATTCCGCAATCTAATAGCGCGACCGAAAAACGAATTTTCATATAATGCATGGTGCGTTGGAACGAAATCGAGACATAAAAGGGGTGCACCACTCTGGAAAGTCCGTCTGTTAATATCGAAACTGTAAAAATCAGGCTGGCTACTTCAGAGAAACATCTACCATTGAAGTAACAGTATAGTATAACAGAGATACACCATACGTCATGACGACGCATCAAGGCTTCAGTAGAACTGAATACTTTACATTCCCCTATCTAATCTTATCTTATCTTATATATATATATATAGCTGTCCATGCGAAAAACAAGGCTCTTCTAATTGCAGTCCTGCAATCTTCAGCGTTTGACCTTGGGACTTGTTAATTGTCATGGCAAAGCTCAATCGTATGGGAAATTGGAGCCTCTTAAATTGAAACGGCATATCGGATGGAATTATAGGAATTCTTGGAATAAAAATATCCTCCCCTTTGCCGCTTCCAGAAAGAATTGTTGCTTCGATGACGGAAGCCATGAGCTTCTTAACGACTAACCTTGTTCCATTGCACAATAGTGGAGGATCCAAATTCCTAAGCAGCATAACCGTAGTACCAACCTTTAAGAAAAAACAATGCTGTGGAGTACCTGGAGGTTGTAGAGAATTTAGAAACTCTGTTGGGTAATTGACGACTTCGTTTTCATCTGGAACGGTATCAATTGACTTATAGCAAACAGAGGTGCCCGGAATTTTCTCCAAAAGCTGCGAATTAATATTTTCCACATCGACATTTCTTGGGGCTAATATTGCTCTCTCGCATAGCCACTTGTGGTCTAGATAGTGTTCTAAGAAATCCTTGTATACGTTTTCTGCTAGTTCGTCAATTGAAGACACTGGTGAGCAAATGCTTCTTATGTCCACATCGCCTTGTTAAGTTGATGCAATTTCACCATTGCCTAGCATCAAAATATTCCTGGCGAAAAGAGAAGAAGCTTGATTTCCATCTAGGCAGGCTCGCATATTTGTAGAAAGCTTTAATATTTTCACATCCTTCCATAAATAAGACGACTTTATACACGCCTTAATTTCATCAGCTCTCGTTCTCTTAGGTATTATGGGTAATGTTTGTCTGAAGTCCCCAGACAAAAGCAAAGTAACTCCGCCCAGGACGGCTGTGCTTCCTCGAAGATCCTGTAAGGTCCTGTTCAAGGCTTCAAATGCTGCTTTGTGCGCCATCGTGCATTCATCCCATACAATAACTTTGCATCTTCTTAGAAAATTCGATATTCCTGATCCCTTGGTTATGTTGCATGTTGGATTTTCTCTTCGCGCTAAGTCCAAAGGAAGCTTGAATGCGGAATGTGCAGTTCTTACTCCACGTAGTAGGGTTGCAGCAATACCTGACGAAGTTATTGCAACAGCAATATGGCCTTCATGACGTATTTTTGAAAGTATTAAATTTATCAGGAAAGTTTTCCCGGTTCCTCCTGGTGCATCCAAAAAGAAAATTCCTCCTTTCAGATGAAGAACACTGCCAATAATCACTGAATAAGCTAGTTTCTGATCGGTGAGTAACTTGGCTTCATTATTGAGAACTTCTTGTTGGAGATCTTCAACGTTATACGATATTTCGCGAAATAATTCACGGCGTATAGGGTGCTGTTCATTCCGCTGTACTTTTGAGAGTCCAAATGATGCAAGGTCATTTCCTCCTAAAAGTAATATTCTATCCTCAATATCTGTAAGAGCTAAATTAAAAATTCCATCGTTGTAGCTGACATTTGAGTTTTCAAGTTGAGCTCTGTGTAAAAAGTCTTCAGACAGAGCTTGTCTGTGATTCATCCACAATCCCAAAGGGTTTGAGACACTGCAAACGTGTAGCAGAATTGCAAATAAATTTCTCAAGCTTGTAGGTGATCGTGACAGTGATGCTTCTCTCATGGTAGCCTCCCACTGTGCATCGTCTTCAAGAAGCCCCCTTTTCAAACATGCCTCCCTACATATAGTATAAAAGCAGCAATCTTAGGTAAAAGCACTCCTGCTGACTGGGGTGGACAGTGTAAATTCTCGACATAGTTTCATCTCGGTAGACTCCGGGATGTCCATCTACGGGGCTCCCTCTCCTACGCCTAGCCCATTGGTTATTTTTCCAAGTATAAATAGAAGGACTTGTTGATACAACAATGTGCGTGCAAATGAATCTTCCTGGCATAATTTGAAAAAAGCAGTCAACGAAATATTTTTTGGATTCAAGGCTTGCTGGACTGCGTTTTCGGCAGTAAAATAGACTCTTTGTCCATTTTCCAAATGCACACTAAGTTGTTGGATTGCTGGATGACGTTTGTGAATCGGAAATCCAAAAATACGCCAGAAACTTTCACTGCTACTAATATATCTTCCCAGTTGAAACTGCGTAACTTCGTCATTTTTATTTTGATTTTGGAGGGCATACATGGCAGCATCTGATCCCTTGTTGACGTATTTGCACACATATTTTATCGATTTCACCGAATTGCAAAATTCAATATTAATGTGAGCATCAAAAATTTTTGATAATAGAGGGTAATATGGTACCACCCATCTATTATCAATTTCAACTTCTATATTATTTTTCATTTTAATGATCGCTGTATGCCCACCGTTGCCTCGATCTCTTCTTTTGTATATCGAGTATACTTCATTTCCTGTTTGCGTTCCCAGCGTGAAATTTTTTGGATATCTCTTAGTCCATTTCCCATTTTCCATGCAAGGAGCTGTTGGATTAAAACTTCCACACGGTCCATGTATCATTGTTCTTTTAATGGTGTCAAATAAAACTTCATCAGTTGCTGGATTAGGTAGTACTGCTGATATGATTGCATCTATTTGATTGGAGTTTATCTTTGTTTTTAGCCAAAGAAGAATATGCGCATGGGGAAGACCTCTTTTTTGCCATTCTATTGTGTACATATCGCATCTTACTGGAACAAACACTTCACACTTTCTTAACAGATTCATCAACTTATTGAGTTTTTGTCTGAATACTCTGGCTAATAAGTCCGGACGATCCTTTCCAGAAGAAGCGATAAATAATTCAATAAAAAATTTTTCAAAACTTCACATTAGCCATGGGTTCTATATAAAATGTACGACATTAAGTCGAAAACCGCGTTAAATTTGGTAGCCCCATTGCCGAGATATGCAACTTTATGTTTTAGTCTCCATCTTTGAAATGGTGCAGCGCCACCAGTGGCGAATTTTCGAAACATTATATAGCCTATGTTACTGCTACTATTAGTCAAAAGAAAATGTCGAAAACCGCATCTAAATCGGTTTAGCGGTTCTTGAGATCATTCAACCCAAACAAACAACCGAACATACATTCGCTTTTATTATAGAGAAGATATATATATATAGTATGTATATGTTTTTTCTAATATATATACATATTTTTTTTTAAATATTCGTCAAAAAAACAAAAAATTTAGAGTCCGAGCTACTGCACGGGTTTCCGGGTCCGAAGCTTTATCGCACGACTTTGTATACGGACAAGAAGCTGAAGATATGTTTGCGAAGTTCCCGACCATATGCGCGAATTGTAATCCATTTTCGAGTTTGCTTTATCAACCGATTAAGTGAAGAACTGATCGTCCTTAACGAGAGTTGAAATAGACGAGCCCGTCTCACCACTAACGACCAAGGTAGCCTTTACCTTTTTGGTACTGAAAAACTTTAGGTCTAAGGAGTTGTTCGTAAAGAATTTTTCGCGCTTTAGAGTGAATTACACCTGTTTCTGGCCTCATTGCAAAACAGTTTTCAGTTTAATGAAAATTTTTTTTATGGGATATGAGAGACCTGATATCAGATAAGACTACGTATATTCGTATATTCTACCAATTCTGACGCGGAATTTCGATTTCTATGAACGATACGCAATTCCTAATTGAAACGGCTGAAAATAGAGTTACACGAATCGGGTCTACAAATTAGCCTTCTGATAAAGCCACACTGTCCGCTTCGGAACGGTACATCCATCCGCATCTGGTATGCGGATGGAAGACTAGAATGTGGGAAGATAGCAGAAAATATAGTGTGGTCCGAATTTCTAAGACGTGCAAAAACATTCACTCCATATTTACTATGATGAGAAGTTAAAGTAAGGTACAGAATATTTTGATTTTTCCCATCAGTGCAGGGAGAATGCGCTGATTCTTTCACTAATTGAGCCAGATTATTAGAATCTGCAAATATACAACATACAAGGCCTCGATTTTTGTGCGACTCTAACGACGAAGGCATTGAAATCACCAGCAACAACAATTTCACTGTCCAGTTTACCAAAAGTTGGCAGCCTCACTTGACCGGACTTTTACAAATTAAGCACAAATGAAGCACAAATGCTGCATGTTACAATGGTTTCTGAATTCAGTACCATCGTACTGCGATTACATAAGACGAGACATCTGTACGGTGAAAACAATGCAGCAAACGTTATCTAGACCTGTGAAAATTCAGTGGATCTCAGATAGAAATCCCTCAGATAGAAATTTTGCATAGGCTCCAGTACTATACGTGGTTTGAGGGCAAATTCTTATGCGGTCTATGCACAAATTTGTACTCACTAACAGCATAGAATGGCATGGCCTAAGGCTCAGGTATCTGAGCGTTCAGATCCACTGAATTTTCACATATCTAGATAACGTTTAACGTCTGATTAAAGAACTCTTGATTAATGTCCTGGTTGGCTTAACGAGAGTATGATGTAGCGATTAACTTAGCATTGTCAACAATTTACAGTTTTCAAGACTTTCTCAACAATTTACAATCTACGAGTATACTAGGAAGACTTTGATTGCGGATTATGGTACGATATGATATGTTCCCTCCATTAAAAATGGAAATTCCCTCCTAAATTTATAGTTGAAATGGCATTTAATCTTTTTATACCCTACACCCGAAGGGAGTAGGGTATAAAAAAATTTTTAAAACTCCCTTCGGGTGTAGGGTAGGTAATTCACCTTGTTCTTCTCTTTGTAACGCAGAGAAGAAGACGAAATAGATATAGAAAAGTATATATATTCTTGCTCAGCATCACCGCCTGAATAGATTTAGCGCTGTTGGTCTGTCTGTCTGTCTGTCTATCTGTCTGTCTCTCTGTCTGTCTATCTGTCTGTCTGTCTGTCTGTCTGTTTGTCAGTCTGTCTGCCTGTCTGTTGTAATCACGCTTACGGGAGAACGAATAGAGATATCGCAATGAAATTTGGCACAAATATTCTTTGTTATTTAAGGCTGTTTGCGAGATCGGTTAACAACCACGCCTACTTTACACACGGAGAGTAAATGCACCTCCTTTAAAAAATAGTTATAATGTGAATATCGCATAAGCCGTCCGAGATATTAAGGCATAATTTTATTCCGGAACATATAGCGACATTGTTAAAATTTTTGAAAAAAATGGGCGCAAAGTTGTCAATAAAGGGTATAAGATATTAACACGTAATTTTATCACGAAGTATCTAAAGATATTATTTATTTCACGATCTAAAGATACAATTTGATTATCAAAAATAGGCGTGGTCCGCCCACTTATATAGAAGTTGTCAATATCCCATAAACGATTCAAAATATTAATTACGTGATTCTATTCAGCAGTATCTAGAGGCATTACAAAAATATTTTCCCAAAATGGGCGTAGTCCACCTACTTATACAAAAGTTATTAAGTGGCGGAATTATAATTTTTTCAGTTACTGGGGTGTAGGGTATTTAGATCTCGGCCAGGTCGAAGACAACACTTTCACTTATTTGATTTTTCCATCCTTAAATGAAATTTTATATTAAAAGCACACAAGTAAAAGTATTGTCATCGGCCAGGCCGAAGTCTAAATACCTTACACCTGAGTAGCTGAAAAAAAATGGCTTTTACAGTTGAAACTTTTGTATAAGTAGGCGGAACACGTTATTTTTGGTAAACGTTTTGTTAATTCCTCCAGATGCCTCGTGATAAAATTACGTCTTAATATCTTATACCTTACAACATTTTTAAAACGAGGTGCCTTTACTTTCTGTATGTTAAGAGTCGTAGTGGTTTAGCGATCTCTCCATTTCCGATCCCAAACAGCCTACGATGACAGAGAATATTCGTGCCAAATACAATATATATACTCTTCTATAACTACGACGACTCCTTTAAAGCGTTACAAATGGAAGAACCAAGTGAATATACCCTTATCCCTTCGGGTGTATGGTATAAAGACACACCAATTAAAAATAACAAAAAATACCATAACAATTTTAAACCACAAAAATTTCGACGGCAATCCCTTTGTATTAGATTAAAATATTTCTATATTTATCACAAAAATTCCCACGTAAATTAAAATTCATTACACATATATCATAATATCATATAAAACGCCTGTCGGCCAATTTACTCTGACCCATAGCACCTCAGGCGGCGAGGCTATCTATTAAACGAAGATTCACGCACTCATGAGCATGAGCAGCTCAAGTACTTTGTTTCTCCTTTGTTGTGAAATTTAAAAAAATAACCTGAAGGAGCGTAATTTTTTCCTCGCGTTCGTAATTTTTCATTCTGTCAGCTTCGAAGCCTGGGGTCATGCTGGCGGAAGGAAGCAGTTGTACTCAAAAATACAACTCTTCTGTTTCTTATTCAAGTTGTAGCTTTGTATGCTCGCAGATGCATATAGTGATATAACTGTATTGCGAGCACTGACGCTAACTGGGCATAATCTTGTGTGCGACTGTTTTCAAGTGTGCGTAATAAACATAGAGCAGTGCAAAATGTTTTTTTGGAATTGTATCGATTTGACCATTTCGCCAGCAACTACCACTGCTTGAACACTTAACAGTTTCCTTTACCCCTTTTTTATACAAATAAATTTTGTAACGGCTAATGCAGTTAATTTTATTTTTAGAAAGTTACTGAGATGATTTACTATCTTGTGTGTTTGTGAGAAATTTTCATATACAAACACGAACTAAACTGTTGTATGTATAAAAAACAATAAATTAAATTCAGGAAGTACCAAAAAAGTGAAGTAAATAGTAAATTACTTTTACTTGTTTTACATACAATTACTTCTAAAATATATATAGTTTTCTTTTTAGAAACGACAAAATATACAAAAATACTGAATGAAATGAGCTTGAATTTAATTCCGCTGCATTCAATAATATAACACAGTTTTATACCCTACACCCGAAGGGAGTAGGGTATATTCACTTTGTTCTTCCGTTGGAACGCAGAGAAGGAGACGAGATATATATAGAAAAGTATATATATTCTTGCTCAGCGTCACCTCCTGAATCGATTTAGCCCTGTCCGTCCGTTCGTCTGTCTGTCTGTCTGTCTGTCTGTCTGTCTGTCTGTCTGTCTGTCTGTCTGTCTGTCTGTCTGTCTGTTGAAATCACGATTACGAGAGAACGAAAAGAGATATCCCGATGAAATTTGGCACAAATATTCTTTGTTATGTAAGGCTGTTTGGGATTGAAAATGGGCGAGATCGGTAAACAGCCACGCCTACTTTACATACGGAATATAAAGGCACCTCGTTTCAAAAAATTTTCAGATCTGAATATTTCATAAACCGTGTGAGATATTAAGGTATAATTTGATTCCGGAACATATAGCGTCATTACTAAAATGTTTGAAAAAAATGGGCGTGCCACTTGTAACAAAGTTGGAAATATCTAATGAACGGTATAAGATATTGATACGTAATTTTATCAGGAAGCATATGGAAGTAGTACCAATAAGCTTGCCAAAAATGGGTGGACCACGCCCACTCATACGAAAGTTGTCAATATCTTGTAAACGGTATAATATATTAATACCAAATTTTATCACGAGGTATCTACACGTATTACCAATTTGTATACAAAAAATGGGAGTGGTCCGCCCACTTATACAAAAGTTGTTCATATCCCATAAACGGTTCAAAATATTAATACGTAATTCTATCTAGCAGTACCTAGAGACATTACAAAAACATTTTCCCGAAATGGGCGTGGTCCGCCTACTTATACAAAGGTTGTTAAGTGGCGAAATTATAATTTTTTCAGTTACTCGGGTGTAGGGTATTTAGATTTCGGCAAGGTCGAAGACAACACTCTTACTTGTTATATTTGCTGGTTGTGTCCGTAATTAATGGATTAATTAATTATAATAATTATTAATTTGGAAAACCTGTCGAAAAAACACAGTATACCTATTTTGTGACATTACAATATATTATCCGATGAATAATTGTACGTAGAGGTACTGTATTGATCCGTTTTGATGACGGAGCGTCAGATCCTTACCGTTGACTGTGTTTTTAACCCGTTTTGAAAAGTTCTCGAAGACAGCAACTACTGAAACCATGAAAAAATTCGCCAACAACTGCCAACCATCAGTACCGACTGGCGCTCCAGAGGATATAACTGCTGCTGTTGATGCATATTCGGTTGCCGTCGAGTGTGAGTTATAAACTGACAGCGCTCTAGATGCGTACAATTAATGCTATTGTGAGAACTTCACCCCCACACGATAGTGATAAAAAATAAACATATATATCTCTCCCTAACAGAGAGAGAATTTATATGAATTTTATGTAAAACTTTTGTGGGTTTCCATCCATTTCAATAAGGGATACCAGTGAAAAGGTCAGTTCCCAGTTCCTCTTTCATCAGTGGCCTTATTATTCCTTTATTCGCGGCGACCAGAGGGCTTGCAGAAGGACGCATTCTGCGGGGTCGTCAAGAAACAAGCTGCGTAGGGCAATGAAGTGGAATCCTTAGTTCAGCGACAGATGTTAAAAGCAGCCTATCGTAAGTATCAATCGAATTGAGGCAATTCTTTCTTAAGTCAAACTAAAACTAAAAAATTGTACTTTGTAATTGTAAGAGCTATGAAATTCGTAATGAAATGGTAGCTTTTTAACATAGGCTTTCAAGTAGGGCAATGAAGTGGAATCCTTAGTTCAGCGACAGGTGTTAAAAGCAGCCTATCGTAAGTATCAATCCAATTGAGGAAATTCTTTCTTAAGTCAAACTAAAACTAAAAAATTGTACTTTGTAATTGCAAGAGCTATGAATTTCGTAATGAAATGGTAGTTTTTTAACATAGGCTTTCAAGTAGAAATAAAAGTAACTGATTTGGAAATCTTGCAAGAAAACTCTAAAGGAGAGAACTTTCAGAATCAACAGACTGTCTTTGAATCTCTTGCCAGTTTCTTTCCCCGGTGATAGTGATACAGATATTTTCATTTTCTTATACAGTACACTTTCTTAATGAATAATTACAAACAATTTAAAAAAAGGACTGTAATACTCGTATGTATATGCAAAAATATAGTAAAGGGATTTATTCAAACTCGTTCGCCTCGTAAGCCACGTAAAACTTGAAATCACACATATATATGGATATCGTCTCTCAAGGTTTGTATGGAAAGTTATTTACCCAAATCAAGGAAGCTTGGGTTTTAAAACAGGGTGTGTAACTTTCAGCGGGGGCCCTTTAGGTATAGAGAAATATATATGTAAGTCTATTCTTCATTAGTGTTAGCTTCGGAATCATTCTCTAAATATATGCCTGTTCATTCCGTTTACACGACAACATGAGAGCAAGGTAAGTTATTTTCATTTTGCTATTTAAAATGGGCAGAATCGACCTCTGAAGTCGACCGTTTTTCATATTTAAGATATTGAGATTTGGTTAAAATATCTTAAAAAGCCCTCTGATTGAGCTGTTGCTTCCAAATTTGTTATCAAGGTATTGTTTGTCAGGCAAATGCATTTTACTACAAAATGGTCAAAATCGAATAAAAGACACGACCACTATATCTTGAACTGGCATCCAAAACACAGTAGACATTTTCTGAGTACTTTAATGGAGGTATTACCATTTGGACAGCTAGGTGTTTGCTCATTGGGACAAAGTGCGCCGTACTGCGCTAGTTTTTGAGAGTAGAATAGATTTTGCTTAAGACTAAGTTGATATGGCCATTGCAATTTAATGAGGAATTCATAATAATGCCCAGGTTCTTGACTTTCTCAACTAGTTTTAAAGGACAGTTATTTAAAACTATGCGAGGCAGATTCTCGGTCGGAAAAGACTTCTTGGAAATGGGCCATATGTAGGGTTTATTGGTATTTAGGATGAGCTTATTATCACTAACCCATTTGTGGATAGCATTTAGATCTACATCAATTCTAGAACAAAGGACCCCAACGAGATTATGAAGGTCAGCATATGCGTGCATACTAACATATTTGCAAACAAAAAAAAAGATCAACCCTGGTGGGGTGACAGACGGACAGACGGCTAACGGACTGGCGGCTGGCGGCTGACGGCTGGCAGCTAACGGTCGCGGTGCAGCATGCTAAGCAGAGGCTGCCTAAGAAGTAGTGTTGTAGTTGTTTTTTTTATTTTTGCTTCGTTTTTTGAGACGCTGCCCCAGAAGTGTAGTAAAACTTAATGTAAACATTGAGGGAGCGGTTCAAGCTGTGGCTCGCATCCGCGGTCTGAAGCGCGGAGTTGTTATTTTAAGAAATATGAAACTCGCCTTATTTTTCTTGTTGTTGTTGTAGTTTTTATTTAATTGCTTGGTTTCGAATTGTGCCTTGACTCGAATTTGTCAGGAATTAAATTAATGTAAACATTTTCGAAGAATGTGGGAAAATTATGCGGCACTGAACCGAACATGATCGAACACAGAGACGGATCTCTTCGTTATCTCAATTTCAGTTTTGCTGATATGTTCTTTTTTTCTTTTTATCCTATAAGGGTTTCAGCTGGAGTATGAATGATCTGAAATTTATAATCAAACTTCATTCCGTATCTGAATGTAGCAGCGAAAAGTTGTGCTGATTTCGTCTTCATCATTTATTAAATTTTAAAAGACTGTAAAACTTAAATAGAAATAAGGAAAGTTTTAAAAACTAAATAGAATGTGTACAGAACATTAAAAACAGAAAGTGTACATAACATAAAAAACATTTTAAAAAGTGAGCAAAAACAGTAAATGTAGAAAATAATTATAAAAGAAATAGAAAAACTTTAATAAAAAATTTTATAATATAATAAAAAATTAAAAAGTACACAGAATAGTTTAGAAAGTGGAGTACTATACTTCAATTAGAAAGTAAAATTGAAGTAAAAATTGAAAACAAAAAAGTAAAAACTTAAATTAGAAAATAATTGTAATAAAAAACAACAAGAACAACAACAACAACGACAAAAGTAGCAGCTTGTGAGGTAAATAAATCTAAAAACAAATACTTACAAATATTTATTAATTAGTAATTAAATAGTAATATAGGTATTAAAGAAATAATAATAATAATAATAATAATAATAACAAGTAAGAGTGTTGTCTTCGGCCTGGCCGAAATCTAAATACCCTACACCCGAGTAACTGAAAAAATTATTACTTCGCCACTTAACTATTGTATAAGTAGGCGGACCACGCCCATTTCGGGAAAATGTTTTTGTAATGTCTCTAGGTATTGCTAGATACAATTACGAAGGCATTAATAATTTGAACCGTTTATGGGATATTGACAACTTTTGTATAAGTGGGCGGACAACGCCCGTTTTTTGTATACAAATTGGTAATACGAGTAGATATCTCGTGGTAAAATTTCGTATTAATATCTTATACCGTTTAAAAGATATAGACAACTTTTTTATGAGTGGTCGTGGTACGCCCATTGGCGAGCTTATTGGTAATGCTTCCCTATATATCCTGATAAAATTACGTATCAATATCTTATACCGTTCATTAGATATTGCCAACTTTGTTATAAGTGGGCGTGGCACGCCCATTTTTTTCAAACATTTTAGTAATGACGCTATATGTCCCGGAATAAAATTATACCTTAATATCTCACACGGTTTATGAAATATTCAGATTTTAACATTTTTTGAAACGAGGTGCCTTTACATTCCGTATGTAAAGTAGGCGTGGCTGTTTACCGATCTCGCCCATTTTCAATCCCAAACAGCCACATAAAAAAACAGCCTACATAACAAAGAATAATTGTGCCAAATTTCATCGCGATATCTCTTTTCGTTCTCCTGTAATCGTGATTTCAACAGACAGACAGACAGACGGACGGACAGGGCTAAATCGATTCAGGAGGAGACGCTGAGCAAGAATATATTTTTCTATATCTATCTCGTCTCCTTCTCTGCGTTACAAACGGAAGAACAAAGTGAATATAGCCTACTCCATTCGGGTGTAGGGTATAAATATTTCGCGGCATTAACAATCTTGAGAAATAAAATAACAAGAGAAGCTAATGATATTTTGACAAATCATGGAACAGTTTTGAATTACGATGCAATAATTAGTCGTTTAGACTTTGCGTATTCGGACAGAATAATAGGCCATTCACATCCTAGAACAGGAAATGAGTATCTTGAGGCAGGGTAGTTATTCAATAATTGATTATTCTAACTTAGTAAATCAAAAATTAACGTTACTGATTAATAAGACCATAATGACAAACGGTTCTAATAATGAATTAACCGAACAATTAAATAAACAACATAGGCAGAACGCTTTAAGGGCTTTTATAACAGGCTTAAATCCACCGCTGTCAAATATCTTATTCTCATTATCCCCCGAAGACTTACGGAATGCATTAGCCAAAGCACAGGAATTAGAATCAAATAATCGTAGAGCGAATTTTGCTTATCAATTTGTAAAGAATACTCAAAGAATTAATTTTGACAACCCTAAATGGAATTTATGTTTCCCAGAGAAAAAACAGAACCAAAATTTCAATCAATATAGAAATAATAACGCTTTCATTCATTATCGTCAGCCCAAAGCAGAACCGATGGATATAGATAGCTCTATCCTAGGGTAAACTACCCCAAGTTCGGTAATTCAAATAAAAATGTACCAAACCATTTAAAAGGAACATTATCAGAAGAAAATGGTCCAAATGCAAAAAATTTGAGACTTAATAATATTGATGAAAAGGCCTTTTTAGACCAAGACTCGATCTCCCATATATATACGCCACAAGCGATAAAACGGGAGGAAAATTGAAAATATTAATAGACACAGGTGCAACCAGTTGTTATTGTAGGCCGAATGTATTATTACACAGGGATAAATTAGCTATTAATAAAAGGGTTAAAACTATAAGCGGTTATACTATAATTACGCATTATTCTGAACTCACTTTTAATCTAAAAACGAGATTTTATGAAATTAAGGAATTAGAAGCAGACTTATTGATAGGTTATAATTTACTTAAAAGGGCACAAATATTATTAGATTTTGAAAAGGGTAAATTGATTTTTAATAATGAAGAATTCAATATTCAGGCATTAGAGAATAACGAGGTATCAAAAGACGAGTAATATAATAACATATATAATAAAGATGAGATTACCAAAGAGGAAAAAGAAAACTCTAATGAGTTTGCCGAAAACAAAAATGAAAATTTGAAAGTTAAATATCTCGAAGAAGATATTATTAATGAAATAAATATTATAATGAAATAAAATTCAACCATAAATATTAAATTACCTTTTAGAACAGGCGTTGAAGCGGAAATCCGCACAACTGTTGAAACTCCTATATGGAGTAAACAGTATCCTTATCCACTGTCTGTTAATTCATTTGTGAATAAAGAAATTGAAAGAATGCTTAATGAAGGAATAATTCGGCAAAGTAAAAGTCCTTATAATTCACCTGTTTGGGTGGAACCAAAGAAAGGTTCTAATGAAGATGGAACTAAGAAATTAAGAATGGTAATCGATTATAAAACATTAAATGAGAAAACAATACCAGATCGTTATCCAATACCAGATACGAGTGTAATTTTATCAAATTTAGGAAAGGCAACTTATTTTTCCACATTAGACTTAGAATCAGGCTTTTATCAAATACTCGTGAAAAAAGATGATATAGAAAAAACAGCATTTTCAGAAAACAACGGAAAATATGAGTACTTGAGAATGCCCTTTGGATTGAAAAATGCACCCAGTATTTTTCAAAGAACAATGGATGACATTTTGAGAGAATATATAGGCAAAATATGTCACGTGTATATAGATGATATTATATTATATTCAGAAAGTTTAGAATTACATAGTAAACATTTAAAGGAAATAATCAGGACCTTGGAAGAAGAAAATATGAAAATATCTTTCGAAAAATCGAAATTTTATAAAAAAGAAGTAGAATTTTTAGGTTATATTGTATCTTATAATACCATCAAGACAGACCCAAAGAAAATCGAAACAATCAAAAATTATCCAATTCGTGTCACGTTAAGACAATTGCGAAGCTTGTTAGGAATCACGGGATATTATAGAAAATTTATTGAAAGTTATGCAAAAATTAGTAAACCATTAACAAAATATTTAGCAGGAGAAAATGGCAAAGTATCGCAACATATGTCAAAAACAAAACAAATATCAGTTTATACAAAGAGGCAATAGTAGCATTTAACAGATTAAAGGAATCTTTAACAAATGAAATTGAATTAGTACAACCAGACTTTAGTAAAAAGTTTATATTAACAACAGATGCCTCAAGTATAGCAATAGGAGCAGTTTTAAGTCAGGAAGACAAACCTATTACGTTAATATTAAAAACCTTGAATTCCACAGAACGAAATTATGCAACTAATGAAAGAGAATTATATGCGTTAGTTTGGTCATTAAAAAATCTTACATATTATCTTTACGGTGTATCAGATTTAGAAATACACACCGATCGCCAACCATTAACATTTGCGGTTTCAAGTAGAAATCCCAATACGAAAATTAAACGATGGCATAGTTTTATAGAAGAATATAATAATTTATAATTATTAATTTTTTAATTATATATAATAATTTATAAACCCGGGAAAGCAAACATAATTGCGGACGCATTGTCTAGGCAATATTAAAATCATATATCGGAAGATGATAATACATCATCATCAGGTACACAACATTCAACAGAAAGTAGTGATAACATGGATATAAAGAAACAACGAAACCATTAAATCAGTTCAAACAACAAATCCTGTTATCAAAGAATAAATTCACAACTCATGAATCATTAGTAACATTTGGAAGAGTGAGACACATAATAGAATTTGATGAAGTGAACAATTTAATTATAATACTAAAACAATTTTTAAAACCAGGAATTACAGCAGGAATACACTGTACAGTAGAAGATCTTTATGAAATATGAAGTAGTAGATCTTTATGAAGTAGTAGATCTTTATGAAATAAAAAATGATTTACTAAATACTTTTAATATCAAATTCGTTTATACAAAAAATTTTCCGATAGACAAATACAAAGTAACAAATAAGGAAGAGCAGGGAAATATAGTTGAACAAGTTCACAATAGAGCACATAGAGGTTATAAAGAAAATTTAAAACAAATTTATACTCAGTATTATTGGCCAGAAATGAATAGACAGTTTAAACAATTTGTAGCGAATTGCGAAATATGTAATAAAAATAAATATGCAAGACACCCATAAAAAGTACTAATTGGAGAGGCTCCAATTCCTAAGAAGGAGGGGAAACAAGTACATATAGATATTTTTTTCGCGCAAAATTTGAAATTTTTAACTTGCATAGACGCATATTCTAAATACTTAATAGTAAAGTTAATAGAAGATAAAACCAAATTAGAGGAAAAAGTGATAGAAATTTTACAGGGATTTCCGGAAGTAGAATTAATTACAATAGATAATGAGCCAGGATTTACGTCGGTCCAATTCAAAAGTTTAATGAATAGATTCGGTATTAAAATAAATTTTTGCGATTCAAAACATAGCACTACTAACGGTCAGATAGAAAGGGTCCATTCAACAATAATTGGAATAGCGAGATGTGTAAAAGAAGAATATAAATTAATTAGTTTCACTGAGTCAATTTTCAAATTAGTGTTACTTTATAATAAAAAAATACACTCTGTAACAGGCGAAAAACCAGTCAATGTGTTATTTAATAAAGTTGAGCACCTCAACATTCGTCCTAAACTTATTAATGCTCAAGGGAAAATGTTAGAATCAAATAATAAGACAAGGAAAATTAAAAATTATGAAGAAGGTGACGTAATTTACGAAAAAATTACAAATTCATAAAGATAATATAAAAATCTAATAACCTCTACCTTAATTTTTCGGTGAAACTGAAACTTATAATACTAACGATAATTTTACTCGCTTCAAATATCAAATCAAATGAAATAATAGATTATACTAGAGAAAAATATATATTAATAGAAAAGGATGAAGGAGTAGTATTATACGAACAGTTTGGAAACATATTTCATGTAACTAATTTGTCCTTGTATTGGAACATTTCTCTTGAAACAAAGAAACTCTTAGACAAAAAATGTCAGTTTAGAAATTCCCGTAGTTCAGAAAAATTATTCCAAGTACAATGGGTATGAAGAATCAAATCCTCACAGTGATAACATATTTGAAATTAAGTCTCAATTAAGCTTGATAGAAATCCTATTAGAACAGGTAGATGTTATGAATATAAATAATAATGACAGAAGGAAAAGAGGAATAAATGAATTAGAAACATTATGGAAATGGATAGCTGGAAGTCCGGATCACGATGATTTCCTTTTGATCCAAAACAAATTAAATGAACTAGTCGAAAACAATAATAAGCAATTTATAACGAATGAAAAATTATTCCAATTGATAACTGATTTAACCGCGACAATTAAAAGTATAAAAGAAAGTTCTCGTGTTATGAAAATGTTAAAACAAAGAAATAATTTGATAATAAATGAATTACATAATTTACTACAGACAATAACATTGGCAAAAATAAATATATTAAATACAGCCATTTTGAATTTAAAAGAAATAAAAGAAGTAATTAATCATGAGTCGAAGCAAATAACTTCAACTGAATTAATGGATGTCTCAAAATTTAAAATTGTTCAAAATAAGGAAGTAATTGTTTTATACATTAAATATGCTATTATAAATGAAAGCTGTAAACTTTATGAAACTCGAGCCATAAGCCATGCTGACGGTAAACTAAAAATAGAAAAAGAAATAGCACATTGTAAAAATTAATTTATAACTGTAAAAAATTGTAAAGATGAGATTAAAGGGCTAATTATAATAACTTTGACTTGATAAAGCGAATTGACTTGACTTTGCGGGTTGCGGGGAGATCAAACTCAAATCCTCTCCGAAAACAAAAGAAAGAGAAAATGTTTGCCTTTTAATGTTGCCACTTTTACTGAAACTAATTTCAGTTGGGTATTTTTAAGTCGTGTGGGGGTTTTTAATGATTGCCTTTAATTTTGTAATTTGACGACAAGTTGTACGTATATTTTGCAAATTTGCTGAACAAGGTTTGCGTTTCTTTAATTTATAAATTATTTAATTTAATAATTTCTGCTGATTTATATAGGAATTCAGCTAAATTGACAGTTGTTAAACTGGTGCTGGTGACGGTGCTGGTTGCATTATTTGCAAGGGTGAGTGTAATGGTGGCGTACATCTGAGCGGTGGAGACACCTGCAAAGGTGGTGTGCATCGAGGCAGCGGTGATAATGGTGGCGACGGAGATGTCCACGTGAATTGACCAAAACGTGGCATCGGAGAAACCATTGGGATTACTGCCGTGAGTTGTGGTTCTTCCTTCGTATTATACTCGAAATTCGTAATATTTTCTGAGCAGCGTGTCCTAAATATTTTAATAATACAAATAATTACGGATATAAGAATATTTTTACTAAATAATACTTACGGCCGAACTGCAACATGAGGCTCTAGAAATTGCATTGAGTCAAATAACACCCAGCGTTCATGCTTTATTCCAGCGCTGCCTGAAGGAGCTTCTAGCCTTCGTTTTTCCTTGTTAAATCTTTCTCGCAGGGTCGTCCACCGCTTTTTACACTGCTCACCTGTATATAAAGGCATAAACATTTGCATCGTTATGTGAAGAAAACCTGACCCACCTGAGGTTCCGAGCCTTCTGCCAATGTCTTCCCAAATTTTAATTTTTTCGTTTGGATACCTGTACCCACCGCAAAATTTATTATATATCACAGGGTTTTGCTGAACCAAATTCAAAAGCTCCTCGTCGTCCATATCGCAAAATTTCACAAACTGATCTAAACAAACGTAAACAGTTGGCACATGTTGTTGCCAACTATGAAATAAGAAAGATTTCTTATAAGCTGCCACAATTTTTCCAGATAAAAATGTTCGCCCTTGTGTTGTGGAGTATTGTTTTAACAACTGTCAATTTAGCTGAATTCCTATATAAATCAGCAGAAATTATTAAATTAAATAATTTATAAATTAAAGAAACGCAACCCTTGTTCTGCAAATATGCAAAATATACGTACAACTTGTCGTCAAATTACAAAATTAAAGGCATTAAAGAACTTATTGTAATTGTTACTTTAATTTTGTTACTGACTGTGAGAAATATTCATTGGTTTTGTGTTGTTCCTAATTAGATTAATAAACATGATGTTTTTTGTTGAATGAAAATTAATTCTTGCATTGCTCAAAAATTCCATGCAAAATCCCGCATACATTTCAAAAGAAAATAATTGAGTGGAAATATAAATTGAGGTGGCAACGTTTGCTCTCTCTCACTTTGGCTCGACTTGGTAAAATATTAAAATGGATCTGATATTTGTGCCAAGTCAATTCGCCGTCTCGCGAGTATGATCGCTTACACACGATTCCATAAGCTGAAAGTCGCATTTCTCACTCAAGTCAATTCGCTTTACCAAGTCAAGTTATTATAATTGGCCCTTAAGAATACTTATTGTGAAATAACCGATATAAAATCTTGCCTAACAGATATGTTAAATAGTAAAATAGGCAAATGTAAAAAGATTAAAGAAAATAATGAAAAAATTTAAATAATTAACAAGTAAAAGTGTTGTCTTCGGCCTGGCCGAAATCTAAATACCCTACACCCGAGTAACTGCAAAAACTATAATTTCGCCACTTGACACTTTTTGTATTAGTAGGCGGACCACGCCCATTTCGGCAAAATGTTTTTGTAATGTCTCTAGATACTGGTAGATATAATTACGTATCAATATTATGGGATATTGACAACTTTTGTATAAGTGGGCGGACCACGCCCATTTTTTGTATATAGTTTGGTAATACGTGTAGATACTTCGTGATAACATTTGGTATTAATATCTTATACCCTTTACAAGATATTGACAACTTTTGTACAAGTGGGCGTGGCATGCCCATTTTTGGCAAGCTTATTGGTAATGGTTCTATATATCCTGATAAAATTACATATTAATATCTTATACCGTTCATTAGATATTGCCAACTTTGTTATCAGTGGGCATGGCACGCCTATTTTTAGTAATGACGCTATATGTGACGGAATAAAATTATACCTCAATATCTCACATGGTTTATGAAATATTCAGATTTTAACAGTTTTTGAAACGAGGTGCTTTTACATTCCGTATGTAAAGTAGGCCTGGCTGTTTACCGAACTCGCCCATTTTGAATCCCAAACAGCTCTACATAACAAAGAATATTTGTGCCAAATTTCATCGTGATACCTCTTTTCGTTCTCCCGTAATCGTGATTTCATCAGACAGACAGACATACAGACAGACGGACGGACAGGGCTAAATCGATTCAGGAGGTGGCGCTGAGCAAGAATATATATACTTTTCTATATCTATATCGTCTCCTTCTCTGCGTTACAAACGGAAGAACAAAGTGAATATACACAAATTAAATGGAACATATTTAATTACTTTTGAGAGTTATAAAAAAGTTGATAACATTACATATAAAAATCCCTCAACACAGATTGTAAATTATTTAAAGAAAATCAGTATAGATGAATTTGAAATCACAGATTATTTAGAATCAGAAAATTTAGACTTGAATTTCACAAATACCAATATCCTGTCTAAGTTTTAAAATATAAGAAATCATAATATTGTAATATATACGATTTTAATTGCAATAATTGTAGTATTAATAATCATTATATATTTAAAAATAAGAACATATATAAAACAAAAAATATAAAAAACTGCAGAAGTTGCGATAGATAATTTAGCTAGAGAATTGAAAGAATTTTATAAAGACGCTGTATGAAACGGAGACGTTCCATTTTAAACTCAGGGGGAGTTAATGTCATATATCATAACGGGACGTTATGAAAAAATATAAACATACTAAAGTAGCATCTTATGGATAATATATGAGAATGCATTGGCAAAAACCGTAAACAGGTGTGATATGATATTTTAGTAAACAAATGAGTATCAAGAATTTGGAATCTTGAAAAGATAACTAACATTCAGAGAATCATTATAAAAACAAACAACTTGCTTACGACGATAAAAGAATAATCCAGAATCTTAAAGAATAATCCAGAATCTTAAAGAATAATCCAGAATCTTAAAGAATAATCCAGAATCTAACGCAAGGAGAAATAAAATGATATTTAAGCAAGCAGTCTCTGAAAAATAAGGCAATTCGATTAGCAAGTTCGATTAGTGAGTTCGATTTAACAGTTGAATTTAGTTCGAGTTGAATTAAGCCTGTGGAATTGTGGCAGTTAAAGGATTCCCAGATTAACAATTAGAAAGGAAGTCAGCAGCAATGAGCAACGGATCGCCAAGGAACTTTGCCACGAGCAGAAACCAATCCAGGAACTTCCAGTGCAAATAGTCTTAGAATATTTTTATAGTAGGCTAGGGTTAAGAGAAAATAAAATATTTTTTAAAAACCCTCCTACATATTCTAAAAAATTAATTTGCCTGTATGATCTGGAGCGTGGGGCTTCCTAAGCAGAGGCTGCGTAAGCAGAAGTACTCTTGTAGTTGTTGTTGTTTATTTAATTGCTTGAGACCGAACTGTGGCTTGACTCGAATTTTCTGGAAATAAAGTAATGTAAACATTTCCCAAGAATGCAATGAAATTAGGCGGAAGTGAGCCGAACATGATTGAACATATACTGATTTTTATTATTTCAATTTCGTTTTTGTTGGCATGTTTCTTTTTTCTTTTTTTAATTTAGAAGGGGTTCAGCTGGGAATATGAAAATGAATATGGATAAATTTTACATTTTATTCTTTTCTTAAATTTTTATATTTGTAGAATTACAAATTTCATATTTGTAAAATTAAATTTTTTTTTTTTTATATCAGAATCTAGCAGTAGCCCTTAAGAGATCAATCTCTTTTTCCATGATTGGCTACTGATGGAATGGTTGACAGAGGGAGCGGAAGGGAAAGGGAACTTTTCGCATTCTACATACTCCGGCAAGTGTTGCGAAGCAAAGCTTCCTAAAGAAAGGCCTTAAGTACGCATTAGAATTTGAGACGTCACGATAAGGAAAGTTAACAACCATGCGCAAGGCGGGACTCGAACCCGCGTCCCCGGAAACCGATGGCTAGTGTGCCACACACCACACCACCGATTTCTTTATTTTTTTATTAAAATTCTTTTGACAATTTGTATAATATGTTTCGAGCAGGAGTTGCGATTGAGGAAAGTCGACCTGAACCTCCAATCGAAAATCTTCTCCATCTTCCTCCATCAGTTTTATTATGTAATAATTTCCGTTGTTGAACAAATATCATTGAATTTCTGAGGTAGAAAAATTAAGCAATTTTCCAGCTCCATTAGAATGCGATCGCCATATTTGGTTTTTATCCTGCGCACACTTGTTATACCCTACACCCGAAGGGAGTAGGGTATATTCACTTTGTTCTTCCGTTTGTAACGCAGAGAAGGAGACGAGATAGATATAGAAAAGTATATATATTCTTGCTCAGCGTCACCTCCTGAATCGATTTAGCCCTGTCCGTCCGTCTGTCCATCTGTCTGTCTGTCTGTCTGTCTGTCTGTCTGTCGAAATCACGATTACGGGAGAACGAAAAGAGATATCGCGATGAAATTTGGCACAAATATTCTTTGTTATGTAGGGCTGTTTGGGATTGAAAATGGGCGAGATCGGTAAACAGCCACGCCTACTATACATACGGAATGTAAAAGCACCTCGTTTCAAAAACTGTTAAAATCTGAATATTTCATAAACCATGTGAGATATTGAGGTATGATTTTATTCCGAAACATGTAGCGTCATTACTAAAATGTTTGAAAAAAATGGGAATGCCACGCCCACTGATTACAAAGTTGGCAATATCTAATGAACGGTATAAGATATTGATACGTAATTTTATCAGGATATATAGGGAAGCATTACCAATAAGCTCGCCAAAAATGGGCGTGCCACTCCCACTCATACAAAAGTTATCTATATCTTGTAAACGGTATAAGATATTACACCAATACCTCGCTTTGCGTCGTTTCGTTTTGCGTTTTTTCGAAGTTGCGTCGCTGCTTAATTAGTACTAATTTTCACTGTGCGTCGTTAGATTTTCGAAGTTGCGTTGTTTTGGGTTGGAGTGTTTAGTTTTTTTATATTTTGAAGTTTTTTGTCATCTTTGTTTCCAAAAGCACCATTTGTTTCTAATTGCGCCCAAAACTCGGGGATTCCCTTTCTAACGAAAAATCAACGCAATTCTAATACCGTTTCATTTTCACTTTGTTTTGCCAATCGCAGTTCAATTTCAATTGTGCAGTGTGCTGTGGTTTTTGTAACGTTTATTTAGTGTGTTCCGCCTTTTTTAAAAGAGAATAATAAATTTTTACGGGTTGTTTCTGGTTACAAAAAAGGTAAATATTTTTGGAATTTATTTATTGGCAGAGTTAAATTATATTTTTACATTCACTTGTAATTTTTTAGCGAAATGAGTGGAAAGGGCGCTGCTGATAAAATTATCAAAAATAAAAAAAAAGCTATAAGTTTGGAGACAAAATTAGACATTCTGCGACGATTTGATAAGGGAGAGAAGGCTGTGGAGATAGCAAAGGCTGTTGGTCTGGCTGCAACAACTGTAAGAACTATTAGAGATCGAGATGGGGATAAAATAAGAGAGGCTGCAAAATCTGCAATATCATTTAATGCTAAAACGATGACCCGTACTAGGAGTGCTTTTATGATTAAAATGGAGTCCTTGCTTGCTATTTGGATTGAAAATCAAGTTGCGCAGAGAATACCATTAAGTAAAATGGCAATTCAGGCGAAAGCAAAAAGCTTGTTTGATGATATAAAAAGTAAAACAGTGTCCAACGATAATGCTAGTTGTAGTAATACTGACAAGAATGAAACATTTGAAGCTAGTCAGGGCTGGTTTGAAAGATTCAAGGTCAGAGCAAATCTGCACAGCATTGCTCTTAAAGGCGAAGCAGCTAGCGCTGATATAACTGCTGCAGAACGCTACCCGACAGAGCTAAGAGCATTGATTCTGGAGGGTGGCTATGATGCGAAACAAGTATTTAATGTTGATGAGACTGGGTTATTTTGGAAACGTCTACCTAACAGAACTTACATATCTAAAACAGAAAAATCTGCGCCAGGGTTTAAAGCTAGCAAGGATAGACTAACTCTTCTTCTTGGTGGTAATGCAAATGGTGATTTCAAATTTAAACCATTTCTTATTTATAAGTCGGAAAATCCAAGAGCAATGAAAGGTTGTTCAAAGAATCTTCTTCCTGTCCACTGGCGAGCAAACAAAAAAGCATGGATGACATCATCATTATTTCAAAACTGGGTTTCAACTTGTGCTATTCCAGAAATTAAAGCTTATTGCAATAAAGAAAACTTAAACTTCAAGGCTTTGGTTCTAGTAGACAATGCTCCTGGCCACCCAGTTTATGTTGATGAGTTGTCTGAAAACGTGAAATTTGTATTTTTGCCACCTAATACGACACCAGTTATTCAGCCGATGGATCAGGGAGTAATATCGACTTTTAAAAGTTATTACCTTCGACAAACATTTAAACTTCTTATAAGTCAGACTGATGGACAAGATAAGCCTACCATGCTGGAGTTTTGGAAAAGTTCAACATTATGAAAGCCATAGAAATTATTTCCGATTCGTGGAACGAAGTTAAATTATCTTGCATGAACGGTGCTTGGCGCAAAATATGGCCTGAATGTGTTCACAAAAAATGCGATGCAGAAGTTGATTGTACACCAGCTGTTCGTCATGAAATTTCTAATTTAGCAAGAAAGTCTAATTTTGAAGGTATGGAGGAGACTGACATAAATGAATTGCTAACCTCGTACAACCAAGAATTCTCTAATGAAGAACTATTGCAACTGGAATTGCAATTTGCTAATGAAGAAGATGACAGTGACCGTTCAATAGAAATCTCCGAAGAACAAAATTTAACCTCCAAACAAATTTCCAAAGCGTTGGGTTTAATTGACGAAGCTATGGAGATTTTTTTAAAAAACGATCCTGACAGCGGAAGGAGCTTTAAAGTGTCTCA
>OV277349.1:49124371-49134371 GCA_922984085.1 Sicus ferrugineus
ATAATTTGTTGTGCAAATTTTAAAATAGTGAAACAAATGAAAAATTGAATATTTTCTGATAATTTGTAAACAGTAGACTTAGCAGTTTTGCGAATGCTACGAGAAAAAAAATTTTTTTTTGTAAGAAAATACGCGAAGTGTAGCTAAATATAATTAAAAAGTGACACGAAACTTGAGAGTGGCGGTGGCGCTTACGCTTGAGGTTGGATTTCAGCGCGAAACGTTGCTGAGGTTTTAATTGTTTGCTCGCTTGCTCGACCCAAAGTGTTGGCAGAATTGCAAGCGTTGTCTTTTTGTTTTTCTACTTGATGGATATTTCATTCGATTTGGAGGCACGATTATGGGATTTAGGAAGGGATTATAAAGATTTGGTTGGACAGTTAGATAGGTTCATTGAAAAAATTTGGGATAATCTTTCGTCCACTGTTAACAATAAACAGAATTTGGTTTTAATAAAGGAAAAAATTAAAGATCTAGGTAATCTCTCCAAGGTAGAGAAGGCGGATGCAATTTTAGAAGAATTGCTCAATTTTGTATCAAATAAAACTAAAAGTGCGCTAAAGGAATTAGAAAGGTGGAAAGCTGAATTTCACGCCTTAAAGAACAGATACGACAACTACTTGACGGACAGAGAATTAGAGGCAATTTTAGTAAAGGAAGTAGAAGAGGAAAATATCAGATTGAGAAAGTTAATTGAGAAAAAAGGAGTTTCGGGAAATTTGCTCTCAACAGTTTTAAACCAAAAAAGCAGGGAAAGTTTTGAATCTTTAGAAGAGGCTCATAGGAGAATAGAGGAGTTAAAAGAAGAAAATAGACTCCTGCGACAGGAAGAACTGTTAGCAGATAAGACCCTGCCACACAAAGATCCGACTGGCCGTCCTTCACTACCTGCAACAGGTTGAAAAAGCATCAGGAGTAACACAGGGTTAAAAATTAGTTTAGAAGCAATTGCAAAGTATGTAAACAGATTAGTACCTTTTTTCTCAGGAACCCGTTCACCAGATTTGAGAAATGAAGTGTATAAATTTATTGAGGGATGTGAACTTGCGAGAAGAGGTATATCGGATTCCGAAATAGGTGACTTCTTGGCGTGCGTAAAACAAAGATTTCATGGGAACGCATACGGGTTAATTAGAGGAAAGAAAATAGCAAGGGTAGAAGAGCTATACAGTACCTTAAAGCTGTCCTATCTGAAGTGTAGATCTTTAGATACAATAATATCGGAAATACGGACAGTGTCCCAACTCCCAGGGGAAGAAATAGTGGAGTTCGGAGAAAGATTAATAAATCTAAGGACACAGGCAGAGGATATTACGAAATCCCATTATAATGAGGCCCAGGATCATGGACTGCGACTTGAGATTAATAAATCATTAGCAAGGACATTCGTGTTGGGGTTAAGAGACCCAACGATAAGGATGAAGATGTTGGGCACCAACGTGATCGAGATGGAAAGGCTGATCGCAGAAGCAATCCAGCTAGACGAGATCATCAGCAGATCTCTCGGAGCCCAACCAAACCTTTTAGCGAGCATGAATCCGGTCCGGACTGCAGAAATGAACCAAAGGACTGCATGCCATACACCCGTGGATGCCCCAAGAAAAATAAATACACAGCATGGCGAGAACTTCATGCAAAACCCGAGTATCACGCGGGACGGGAAAAAGGATGGGACGTCCACAAGGTGGGGAAGCCAGTGCCAAAGCGCGAATAGTATGTAGTTTCTGCGGAAGTAAAGGCCATACTAGGGACGAGTGTCTCGTAAGGAAAAATAGTCCATTTTGTGAGAAATGCATGATGTATGGGCATGAACTAAGTTGGAGATGTCAGTCACGAGGGCAGCCAACGAGAGGAAATTTACCCGAACGTCAGGTAAGTTATCAGAGAAGAAATAGTAGCGACCACATTAGTAGCGGTAGACAGCAGCCACAAGCTAATGAGGGTAGTTGGAATACGTATAATAGGGAAAGCAGAAGCAGGGGAGATGATATTAAGTGTTTCCGTTGTGAAAAAACAGGACACATAGCAATAAATTGCCCCACCAAGAGATATCAAGGAACAGCGCAGGGAAACTATCGAGGGCCCAGCCAAGGCCACTAAGCTGGGAACCCGAAAGGAAAAGTAACTCGAGGCCACACATCACGGGAGTGACGAGTCATACATCGAAAACGATTGTTGAACCGTCCTCCTCTGATCGTTGCGAGAAAGTCGATCACGGGCGGGTCGATAGTGCAGACGGGAGCATTGAAAGTGTTAAATCAGTCCCAGAAGAAGTTTACAGTTGTGAGGAGGTGAGCGAAATTGGAGTTAAGCAAGTAGTTGATATCAAACAAACAGTAAAGCCGACGGCCGTTGAGTCAGTGGAGACGTTTGGAGTTTTGACTTCATGCTTAAGTGCAAGCATTGCACAAATTTTCGTTTTAATTATATTGTCTCTGGGTATAATAAAATAAGTAGTAAAAGAAACAAAAATTAAAGTTGTTAATTATGCTGAGCAATTTTTAAATAGCAAGAATACAAACTTGAAATCATGGCAAAGGAACGCAACAAAAATGTTAGAAAATTTTTTCTCAAGGGTAGAAAATGGTATAAGTATAAAACGGAATACAACGGAAAGAAGGGGGCAAATTAATTCAGGATTAAACTGGCAGAAGGGTCGCCCAGACACTATAGATGACGTGTTCATTGAAATATCTTATGAAGGTGCAAAAAATGGAAAACTCATCCTATTAGTAGATAATGGAGCTTTTGGTGGATGTGTAACAACGAAGGGTTCCATACTGATCACACCTAACGATATGAATCACCTTTGTTTAAAGCTACAAGTGGTGCCACTTGGACAGGGAGTGTCAGCGGATGGCATAATTGGTAAGGACAATTTGTGGAATCGGTCAATTATAAACTCAATTAAAAAACGAGTAACGTTTCTGGATGCGTATAAGAAACATATTAAGACGCTGGTTATGCGTTCAATGGGAGAAATAGATCGAGTTTTACATAGTGAAGATTCAAGGGTAATGGCGAGAACTATTAAAGTAGTTCCAGTTAGGGTTAAAACCAATATTCCGGAAATAGTAGTTCACAAACAGGAAATTGTTCCAGGAGTGTATATGGGGGAAACTTTAGCAGAAGTAAAGAGGGGCGTAATTTACGTTCCGGTACTAAATTCAACGGAAAAGGATATAGAGATAGACAGTAATTTTAGGCCAGGGTTTTCTAATTTCAATGAGTTTGAAACACCCCGTCCTAGTATGATAAATAGAGTGGGAGAGATGAAAGGTATAAATGTGGAGAAAATGTTAGAGACCTTGATACTAGACCCCACCCTGAATCCGGAGGAAATGGAATCTATGGAAAGAATAATTTCCACGTTTCATGATGTATTTCTGCTAGAAGGTGACAGTTTAACGTGCACAGCGGTGTTGAAACATACAATTCCAACGGGGGCTGAACAGGCTCCGATAAATCAGAGGCAGTCTAGACTCCCACAGGCTCATAGGGAGGAAGTGAACAGACAGGTAGCTAAGCTTTTACATGACGGAATAGTGAGACCAAGTACTTCTCCGTGGAACTCTCCATTGTTGATAGTTCCCAAGAAAGCTGGTGAAGACGGAGAAAAGAAGTGGAGACTAGTAGTGGACTACAGGAAACTAAATGAAGTCACAATCAGACAAGTTTTTCCAATTCCTAGAATTGATGAGATTCTAGATCAGTTAGGTAATAGTAGATATTTCACGACCTTAGATTTAGCAAGTGGGTATCATCAGGTGTTAGTAGATAAGAGTGATAGAGGAAAAACTGCGTTTAGTACAGGATTGGGACATTTTGAGTTTAAGAGAATGCCGTTTGGGTTAACGGGCGCGCCTGCTACCTTTCAGAGGATCATGAATCACATCCTCACAGGTCTCCAAGGAATAGATTGTTTTGTATATTTAGATGATATTGTAGTTTATGGTAGTAATTTAGAGCAGCACGAGGTTAGATTAGCGAAAGTGTTAAAAGCCTTAAGAATCAATAATCTTAAGTTAAATATTAGGAAATGCCAGTTTTTGCGACGCGAAGTCGTGTATTTAGGTCATAAGTGCTCGGAAAATGGTGCACCTCCAGACCCACAGAAGGTAGAATGTGTCAAGAATATTTTGCCACCTAGGAATAAGAAGGAGGTGCAAGCATTTTTGGGTTTAGTAAATTATTATAGGAAATTCATAGACAATATGCCAAAGATAGCTTTACCTATTAATAAGCTGTTGAGGAAGAATGTAGTTTTTAAATGACTCCCACAGGCTCATAGGGAGGAAGTGAACAGACAGGTAGCTAAGCTTTTACATGACGGAATAGTGAGACCAAGTACTTCTCCGTGGAACTCTCCATTGTTGATAGTTCCCAAAGCTGGTGAAGACGGAGAAAAGAAGTGGAGACTAGTAGTGGACTACAGGAAACTAAATGAAGTCACAATCAGACAAGTTTTTCCAATTCCTAGAATTGATGAGATTCTAGATCAGTTAGGTAATAGTAGATATTTCACGACCTTAGATTTAGCAAGTGGGTATCATCAGGTGTTAGTAGATAAGAGTGATAGAGGAAAAACTGCGTTTAGTACAGGATTGGGACATTTTGAGTTTAAGAGAATGCCGTTTGGGTTAACGGGCGCGCCTGCTACCTTTCAGAGGATCATGAATCACATCCTCACAGGTCTCCAAGGAATAGATTGTTTTGTATATTTAGATGATATTGTAGTTTATGGTAGTAATTTAGAGCAGCACGAGGTTAGATTAGCGAAAGTGTTAAAAGCCTTAAGAATCAATAATCTTAAGTTAAATATTAGGAAATGCCAGTTTTTGCGGCGCGAAGTCGTGTATTTAGGTCATAAGTGCTCGGAAAATGGTGCACCTCCGGACCCACAGAAGGTAGAATGTGTCAAGAATATTTTGCCACCTAGGAATAAGAAGGAGGTGCAAGCATTTTTGGGTTTAGTAAATTATTATAGGAAATTCATAGACAATATGGCAAAGACAGCTTTACCTATTAATAAGCTGTTGAGGAAGAATGTAGTTTTTAAATGACTCCCACAGGCTCATAGGGAGGAAGTGAACAGACAGGTAGCTAAGCTTTTACATGACGGAATAGTGAGACCAAGTACTTCTCCGTGGAACTCTCCATTGTTGATAGTTCCCAAGAAAGCTGGTGAAGACGGAGAAAAGAAGTGGAGACTAGTAGTGGACTACAGGAAACTAAATGAAGTCACAATCAGACAAGTTTTTCCAATTCCTAGAATTGATGAGATTCTAGATCAGTTAGGTAATAGTAGATATTTCACGACCTTAGATTTAGCAAGTGGGTATCATCAGGTGTTAGTAGATAAGAGTGATAGAGGAAAAACTGCGTTTAGTACAGGATTGGGACATTTTGAGTTTAAGAGAATGCCGTTTGGGTTAACGGGCGCGCCTGCTACCTTTCAGAGGATCATGAATCACATCCTCACAGGTCTCCAAGGAATAGATTGTTTTGTATATTTAGATGATATTGTAGTTTATGGTAGTAATTTAGAGGAGCACGAGGTTAGATTAGCGAAAGTGTTAAAAGCCTTAAGAATCAATAATCTTAAGTTAAATATTAGGAAATGCCAGTTTTTGCGGCGCGAAGTCGTGTATTTAGGTCATAAGTGCTCGGAAAATGGTGCACCTCCGGACCCACAGAAGGTAGAATGTGTCAAGAATATTTTGCCACCTAGGAATAAGAAGGAGGTGCAAGCATTTTTGGGTTTAGTAAATTATTATAGGAAATTCATAGACAATATGGCAAAGATAGCTTTACCTATTAATAAGCTGTTGAGGAAGAATGTAGTTTTTAAATGACTCCCACAGGCTCATAGGGAGGAAGTGAACAGACAGGTAGCTAAGCTTTTACATGACGGAATAGTGAGACCAAGTACTTCTCCGTGGAACTCTCCATTGTTGATAGTTCCCAAGAAAGCTGGTGAAGACGGAGAAAAGAAGTGGAGACTAGTAGTGGACTACAGGAAACTAAATGAAGTCACAATCAGACAAGTTTTTCCAATTCCTAGAATTGATGAGATTCTAGATCAGTTAGGTAATAGTAGATATTTCACGACCTTAGATTTAGCAAGTGGGTATCATCAGGTGTTAGTAGATAAGAGTGATAGAGGAAAAACTGCGTTTAGTACAGGATTGGGACATTTTGAGTTTAAGAGAATGCCGTTTGGGTTAACGGGCGCGCCTGCTACCTTTCAGAGGATCATGAATCACATCCTCACAGGTCTCCAAGGAATAGATTGTTTTGTATATTTAGATGATATTGTAGTTTATGGTAGTAATTTAGAGGAGCACGAGGTTAGATTAGCGAAAGTGTTAAAAGCCTTAAGAATCAATAATCTTAAGTTAAATATTAGGAAATGCCAGTTTTTGCGGCGCGAAGTCGTGTATTTAGGTCATAAGTGCTCGGAAAATGGTGCACCTCCGGACCCACAGAAGGTAGAATGTGTCAAGAATATTTTGCCACCTAGGAATAAGAAGGAGGTGCAAACATTTTTGGGTTTAGTAAATTATTATAGGAAATTCATAGACAATATGGCAAAGATAGCTTTACCTATTAATAAGCTGTTGAGGAAGAATGTAGTTTTTAAATGGTCCGAGGATTGCCAAAGGGCTTTCGAGACGTTGAAGCAAGCAATAATTTCACCACCGGTATTGACATATCCAGATTTTAGCAGAGCATTTCTCTTGACCACCGATGCTAGCAATGAAGCTTTGGGAGCAGTATTGTCCCAAGGGGAAGTAGGCAAGGACAGGCCAATAGCTTTCGCCAGTAGGGCGTTGAGTGGAGCCGAGAAACGGTAGTCCACAATCGAAAAGGAATTCTTGGCCATAGTGTGGGCAACGAAGAATTTTAGAGCATATCTTTTGGGGAGGCCGTTCAAAGTATTTACAGACCACCAGCCCTTAAAGGGTATAGCAAATTTAAGGGATCAGACCTCTCGTCTAGCCAGGTTTAGACATAAACTATCGGAGTACGATTTCGAAATTATATATAAACCTGGGAAGAAAAATTTAAATGCGGACGCTCTGAGTAGAATACCCCAAAATAGCAGCGAGGTGGCGGCAGTCCAAACGCGCTCTAAGGCAAAAGAACAAAAGAACCAAGAAAACGACAGGCCGCAGGAAATCTCCGCATCAGTGGAACCGGATAGTCCAAAGGCGGAACAGGGTGATAGCACAATTCTTCTGGAAGACCCAAAGGAAATTAAGACAATAATAAAGGATTTCCATGATAAACCATTAGGAGGTCATCAAGGGGCGGTAAAAACCTATTTACGCATTAGGCAAGAATACAGGTGGCCAGGCCTGCAAAAGCAGATAAAAGAATACGTTAGAGCATGTCCCAAATGTCAAGTGAACAAAAGTTCGAAATTAACGAAAATGCCCCTAGTATTAACAGACACGCCAATGCGGCCCTTCGATAAGGTTTATATGGACATTGTAGGTATTTTACCGGAGACTGTATCTGGTAATAAATACATCCTTACATTCCAAGACGATTTTTCAAAATGTATGGCTTGCACAGCTATTCCCGACGCAGAGGCGAGTACCGTAGCCAGAGCCTTCTACGACGAAGTGGTAACGCGATACGGAATTCCACGAATTCTAGTAACAGATAACGGTACCAACTTCACTTCAAAATTATTCAGTGACACATGTAAGTTGTTAGGAATTAAAAAATTACACACAACACCGTACCACCCACAGGTCAATGGTTCCTTAGAACGAAGCCATAGACCGTTGGCAGAATATTTGCGTAGTTTTGCGAAAGAGGACGGATCCAATTGGGACCAGTGGTTATCAGCGGCAATGCACGTGCATAATCACACTCCGCATACAACCACCAAACAAACCCCTTTTCGCACACTCTATGGATTCGACGCGCAGATTCCAACAAATTTGAAGAAAAAATGTGGCCCACTCTATAACGCCAACGATCCCATCAAGGTCCAGATTCCAAATACAAAGGGCCCATGAGATGGTTAGGCAAAATCAGGAACGTGCAAAAGAAGCGGCCAAAAGGCAGTACGATGACAGGCTGAACCCAGTAGTTTTTAAAACTGGAGATATGGTAATGCTAAAAAATCAAGCAAGGAAAAACAAATTTTCACCGATATGGTTAGGCCCATATGAGGTGGTAAGCATTAAGAGTCCGGTCACTACAGTTCTAAAAATTAGGAACAGGGATAAGTCCTTCCATAACAATTTGCTTAAACATTACAACAATTCAATAAAAATAGGAACAGCTACGGATGCAGTAAATCGGAACCGGTAAACCACGCTCAACACATACAATTCAACAAAAAATTTAGTAAATAGGGAAAAATAACGAACGTAAATAATATATATATATTTGTACATTTCAAGGCAGTCGTAGGTGGTGCAAGGGGAAATTCCATGTTTACCAGGACGACGGAAAAGGGAGGATTGGATCCCATTAACTGCGACGCCGCAAATTGATAAGTAAGTACGCCCGAAGTTGCTCATCCATGTAAAACCGTTTTGGCTAGTATATTTTTAAGGGGAATTTTCTATAGCTAACCGGACACTTACTAATTTTGCTTACTAACAAAATGTATTAATTAATTATAGAATTTGTTTTAACCATAAATCTAGGCTTGGTTAAGGCAATATATTAAGTTTATGTTGTTTATTTTGCTTTTTATGTTGTTTTATTGCTTTATTATGTTGTTTACATTGTTTCCAAGTGCATGTATATGGTTGAAACAATATAAACTTAATTTTAATTCAATTCTTGCTTGGACCTAATTCTATTTAACAGAAGTCCCAGTTGAAATAATTTTGAGTTCGTAGGCGTTTTTGTCACATGGTGTCAGGGCGCCATGACATTATGTGGCATCGCAGAGCACTCTACCGCTACATGTAATGAATACGTTTGAAAAACAAGCGTGTGGTATCACATTTTAAGAAAAAGGACCAAGTAAAATAGAATTTAAAGTTAGCTTGTTAAATAATTAAATTAAATGAAGGTAATAATTGTTAAATTTAATGAATTAAGTAATTTTAATTGTTAAGTCAATTTAAGTATAGTTAATAATTGTGTATAGCAGTAAGGGAAAAGTTGTACATGTAAAAAAGGAAACAGACTGACAGAACTTTTGAGTAAAGAGAAAAGGAAAGAAAAAGAAGAAAGGAAAAAAAAACATTCCGGAAGATGTATAAAAATAAAGAACAATAATTTTAGGATGAGAGGAACAGAAAATGAGAATGAAAAAAAAGACACTAGATATAAGGCACTAGGAAAATATTTTTAAGGACACATAACGAAAAGGTTAAAAATTTCACCTAAAATTTAATGGTTTCACTTGATGAATATATTGTTTTTAGTTCAATAATCAACGCAAATTGTATATAGTCATAAGTATATAAATATTACAGAACAATCATAAGATACTCATGAAATAACAAATGTCGTTGAATTACTTCGTAGTATAAGTATTAGAAAATAAATAGGATAAGCCACCGACAGCATCAACACGTAGCTGGTAGCTTCAATTTAATTATGGACTCCAAGATACGAGCGGCACATCGAAGATGCTTCTCCGAACCATCACGTTGTACGGCACCGGCACAGACATCATTGTTCGACAAAGACGGCCATGGCGATGTTTTCTCGTTAGCATTAGTCAACAGGGTGAACGTTCTAAAGTATTTTTCTTGGGACCATCCCCGCAAATCATCTGCCCACAGATCATAGTCGCAAATTAGAGCTAACGTCCGACCGAGGGAATCGTGAAGCCACAGTCGAGATATGAGCTATGATCAATTAGCGTCAAGTAAGATGGGAGGTCCACCAGACAGTCTACAACGTAGCACACAACCCCAGCAGTCCGAGAAAACGAGAAAGAAACACCGAAGGCCACATCACTACGTTCAAAGTAGACTAGAACTACGAGCAGCATGTCCATTCGGTGCTGTCACAC
>OV277349.1:49209371-49211871 GCA_922984085.1 Sicus ferrugineus
TACAGACATACAGACATACAGACATACAGACATACAGACATACAGACATACAGACATACAGACATACAGACATACAGACATACAGACATACAGACATACAGACATACAGACATACAGACATACAGACATACAGACATACAGACATACAGACATACAGACATACAGACATACAGACATACAGACATACAGACATACAGACATACAGACATACAGACATACAGACATACAGACATACAGACATACAGACATACAGACATACAGACATACAGACATACAGACATACAGACATACAGACATACAGACATACAGACATACAGACATACAGACATACAGACATACAGACATACAGACATACAGACATACAGACATACAGACATACAGACATACAGACATACAGACATACAGACATACAGACATACAGACATACAGACATACAGACATACAGACATACAGACATACAGACAAACAGACATACAGACAAACAGACATACAGACATACAGACATACAGACATACAGACATACAGACATACAGACATACAGACAAACAGACATACATACAGACATACAGACATACAGACATACAGACATACAGACATACAGACATACAGACATACAGACATACAGACATACAGACATACAGACATACAGACATACAGACATACAGACATACAGACATACAGACATACAGACATACAGACATACAGACATACAGACATACAGACATACAGACATACAGACATACAGACATACAGACATACAGACATACATACATACAGACATACAGACATACAGACATACAGACATACAGACATACAGACATACAGACATACAGACATACAGACATACAGACATACAGACATACAGACATACAGACATACAGACATACAGACATACAGACATACAGACATACAGACATACAGACATACAGACATACAGACATACAGACATACAGACATACAGACATACAGACATACAGACATACAGACATACAGACATACAGACATACAGACATACAGACATACAGACATACAGACATACAGACATACAGACATACAGACATACAGACATACAGACATACAGACATACAGACATACAGACATACAGACATACAGACATACAGACATACAGACATACAGACATACAGACATACAGACATACAGACATACAGACATACAGACATACAGACATACAGACATACAGACATACAGACATACAGACATACAGACATACAGACATACAGACATACAGACATACAGACATACAGACATACAGACATACAGACATACAGACATACAGACATACAGACATACAGACATACAGACATACAGACATACAGACATACAGACATACAGACATACAGACATACAGACATACAGACATACAGACATACAGACATACAGACATACAGACATACAGACATACAGACATACAGACATACAGACATACAGACATACAGACATACAGACATACAGACATACAGACATACAGACATACAGACATACAGACATACAGACATACAGACATACAGACATACAGACATACAGACATACAGACATACAGACATACAGACATACAGACATACAGACATACAGACATACAGACATACAGACATACAGACATACAGACATACAGACATACAGACATACAGACATACAGACATACAGACATACAGACATACAGACATACAGACATACAGACATACAGACATACAGACATACAGACATACAGACATACAGACATACAGACATACAGACATACAGACATACAGACATACAGACATACAGACATACAGACATACAGACATACAGACATACAGACATACAGACATACAGACATACAGACATACAGACATACAGACATACAGACATACAGACATACAGACATACAGACATACAGACATACAGACATACAGACATACAGACATACAGACATACAGACATACAGACATACAGACATACAGACATACAGACATACAGACATACAGACATACAGACATACAGACATACAGACATACAGACATACAGACATACAGACATACAGACATACAGACATACAGACATACAGACATACAGACATACAGACATACAGACATACAGACATACAGACATACAGACATACAGACATACAGACATACAGACATACAGACATACAGACATACAGACATACAGACATACAGACATACAGACATACAGACATACAGACATACAGACATACAGACATACAGACATACAGACATACAGACATACAGACATACAGACATACAGACATACAGACATACAGACATACAGACATACAGACATACAGACATACAGACATACAGACATACAGACATACAGACATACAGACATACAGACATACAGACATACAGACATACAGACATACAGACATACAGACATACAGACATACAGACATACAGACATACAGACATACAGACATACAGACATACAGACATACAGACATACAGACATACAGACATACAGACATACAGACATACAGACA
>OV277349.1:49286871-49294371 GCA_922984085.1 Sicus ferrugineus
ATAATACTAACACACATAAATAATCCTGGGCAAGACTCCCTTACCCGTAATCCTGTGGCTGAGTCTGGCTATAGGGGGATTATTATATTAATTTGTCGAGCAAATTTAAAAATTGTCAGAAGAATCGAGAATTGAATATTTTCTGATTTAGCACTTTTGCGAATGCTACGAGGGGAAAAAAAAAAATTTTGAAAGAAAATTCGCGAAGTGTAGCTGTAATTAAAAAGTAACGCGAAACTCGAGAGTGGCGGTGGCGCTTACGCTTGAGGTTGGATTTCAGCGCAAAACATTGCGGAGGTTTTGATTGTTTTTGCTCATTTGCTCGTCAGACCTAAAGTGTCGGCAAAATTGCAAGCGTTGTCTTTTTATTTTTGTGGTTTTTTGTTGCTCTTTTATGGATATTTCATTCGATTTGGAGGCACGATTAAGGGATTTAGGAAGGGATTATAAAGATTTGGTTGGACAGTTAGATAGGTTCATTGAAAAAATTTGGGATAATCTTTCGTCTACTGTTAACAATAAAGAGAATTTGGTTCTAATAAAGGAAAAAATTAAAGATTTAGGTAATCTCTCCAAGGTAGAGAAGGCGGATGCAATTTTAGAAGAATTGCTCAATTTTGTATCAAATAAAAATAAAAGTGCACTAAAGGAATTAGAAAGGTGGAAAGCTGAATTTCACGCCTTAAAGAATAGATACGACAACTACTTGACGGACAGAGAATTAGAGGCAATTTTAATAAAGGAAGTAGAAGAGGAAAATATCAGATTGAGAAAGTTGATTGAGAAAAAAGGAGTTTCGGGAAATTTGCTCTCAACAGTTTTAAACCAAAAAAGCAGGGAAAGTTTTGAATCTTTAGAAGAGGCGCATAGGAGAATAGAGGAGTTAAAAGAAGAAAATAGACTCCTGCGACAGGAAGAATTGTTAGCAGATAAGACCCTGCCACACAAAGATCCGACTGGCCGTCCTTCACTACCTGCAACAGGTTTAAAAAGCATCAGGAGTAACAAAGGGTTAAAAATGAGTATAGAAGCAATTGCGAAGAATGTAAACAGATTAGTACCTTTTTTCTCAGGTACCCGTTCACCAGATTTGAGAAATGAAGTGTATAAATTTATTGAGGGATGTGAACTTGCGAGAAGAGGTATATCGGATTCCGAAATAGGTGACTTCTTGGCGTGCGTAAAACAAAGATTTCATGGGAACGCATACGGGTTAATTAGAGGAAAGAAAATAGCAAGCGTAGAAGAGCTATACAGTACCTTAAAGCTGTCCTATCTGAAGTGTAGATCTTTAGATACAATAATATCGGAAATACAGACAGTGTCCCAACTCCCAGGGGAAGAAATAGTGGAGTTCGGAGAAAGGTTAATAAATCTAAGGACACAGGCAGAGGATATTACGAAATCCCATTATAATGAGGCCCAGGATCATGGACTGCGACTTGAGATTAATAAATCATTAGCAAGGACATTCGTGTTGGGGTTAAGAGACCCAACGATAAGGATGAAGATGTTGGGCACCAACGTGATCGAGATGGAAAGGCTGATCGCAGAAGCAATACAGCTAGACGAGATCATCAGCAGATCTCTCGGGGCCCAACCAAACCTTTTAGCGAGCATGAATCCGGTCTGGACGGCAGAAATGAACCAAAGGACTGCATGCCATACACCCGTGGATGCCCCGAGGAAAATAAATACACAGCATGGCGAGAACTTCATGCAAAACCCGAGTATCACGCGGGACGGAAAAAGGTTGGGACGTCCACAAGGTGGGGAAGCCAGTGCCAAAGCACGAATAGTATGTAGTTTCTGCGGAAGGAAGGGCCATACTAGGGACGAGTGTCTCGTAAGGAAAAATAGTCCATTCTGTGAGAAATGCATGATGTATGGGCATGAACTAAGTTGGAGATGTCAGTCACGAGGGCAGCCAACGAGAGGAAATTTACCCGAACGTCAGGTAAGTTATCAGAGAAGAAATAGTAGCGACCACATGAGTAGCGGTAGACATCAGCCACAATCTAATGAGGGTAGATGGAATACGAGTAATAGGGAAAGCAGAAGCAGGGGAGATGATATTAAGTGTTTCCGTTGTGAAAAAACAGGACACATAGCAATAAATTGCCCCACCAAGAGAAATCAAGGAACAGTGCAGGGAAACTATCGAGGGCCCAGCCAAGGCCACTAAGCTGGGAACCCGAAAAGAAAAGTAACTCGAGGCCACACATCATGGGAGTGACGAGTCATACATCGAAAACGATTGTTGAACCGTCCTCCTCTGATCGTTGCGAGAAAGTCGATCACGGGCGGGTCGATAGTGCAGACGGGAGCATTGAAAGTGTTAAATCAGTCCCAGAAGAAGTTTACAGTTGTGAGGAGGTGAGCGAAATTGGAGTTAAGCAAGCAGTCAATAACAAACAAACAGTAAAGCCGACGGCCGTTGAGTCAGTGGATACGTTTGGAGTTTTGACTTCATGCTTAAGTGCAAGCATTGCACAAATTTTCGTTTTAATTATATTGTCTCTGGGTATAATAAAAGAAGTAGTTAAAGAAACAAAAAGTAAAGTTGTTAATTATGCTGAGCAATTTTTAAACAACAACATGACAAACGTGAATTCATGGCAAAAAGACGCAACGAAAATGTTAGGAAATATTTGCTCAAAGATAGTAAATAGTACAAGTAAGAGCAATAATATAAAACTGAATACAACGGAGAGAAGGGGACAAATAAATTCAGGAGTGAACTGGCAGAAGGGTCGCCCAGACACTATAGATGACGTGTTCATTGAAATATCTTATGAAGGTGCAAAAAATGGAAAACTCATCCTATTAGTAGATACTGGAGCAGACACGAGCCTGGTAAAGGAGAACGCGTTGAGGGGATCATTGCCGGTAAATATGAAAGACGTAAAAACCCTTAATGGAGCTTTCGGTGGATGTGTAACAACGAAGGGTTCCATACTGATCACACCTAACGATATGAATCACCTTTGTTTAAAGCTACAAGTGGTGCCACTTGGACAGGGAGTGTCAGCGGATGGCATAATTGGTAGGGACAATTTATGGAATCGGTCAATTATAAACTCAATTAAAAAACGAGTAACGTTTATGGATGCGAATAAGAAACATATTAAGACGCTGGTTATGCGTTCAATGGGAGAAATAGATCGAGTTTTACATATTGAAGATTCAAGAGTAATGGCGAGAACTATTAGAATAGTTCCAGTTAGGGTTAAAACCAATATTCCGGAAATAGTAGTTCACAAACAGGAAATTGTTCCAGGAGTGTATATGGGGGAAACTTTAGCAAAAGTAAAGAGGGGCGTAATTTACGTTCCGGTACTAAATTCAACGGAAAAGGATATAGAGATAGACAGTAATTTTAGGCCAGGGTTTTCTAATTTCAATGAGTTTGAAACACCCCGTCCTAGTATGATAAATAGAGTGGGAGAGATGGAAGGTATAAATGTGGAGAAAAGATTAGAGACCTTGAGGAAAGAAATAGTACTAGACCCCACCCTGAATCCGGAGGAAATGGAATCTATGGAAAGAATAATTTCCACGTTTCATGATGTATTTCTGCTAGAGGGTGACAGTTTAACGTGCACAGCGGTGTTGAAACATACAATTCCAACGGGGGCTGAACAGGCTCCGATAAATCAGAGGCAATATAGACTCCCACAGGCTCATAGGGAGGAAGTGAACAGACAGGTAGCTAAGCTCTTACATGACGGAATAGTGAGACCAAGTACTTCTCCGTGGAACTCTCCATTGTTGATAGTTCCCAAGAAAGCTGGTGAAGACGGAGAAAAGAAGTGGAGACTAGTAGTGGACTACAGGAAACTAAACGAAGTCACAATCAGACAAGTTTTTCCAATTCCTAGAATTGATGAGATTCTAGATCAGTTAGGTAATAGTAGATACTTCACGGCCTTAGATTTAGCAAGTGGGTATCATCAGGTGTTAGTAGATAAGAGTGATAGAGGAAAAACTGCGTTTAGTACAGGATTGGGACATTTTGAGTTTAAGAGAATGCCGTTTGGGTTAACGGGCGCGCCTGCTACTTTTCAGAGGATCATGAATCACATCCTCACAGGTCTCCAAGGAATAGATTGTTTTGTATATTTAGATGATATTGTAGTTTATGGTAGTAATTTAGAGCAGCACGAGGTTAGATTAGCGAAAGTGTTAGAAGCCTTAAGAATCAATAATCTTAAGTTAAATATTAGGAAATGCCAGTTTTTGCGGCGCGAAGTCGTGTATTTAGGTCATAAGTGCTCGGAAAATGGTGCACTTCCGGACCCACAGAAGGTAGAATGTGTCAAGAATATTTTGCTACCTAGGAATAAGAAGGAGGTGCAAGCATTTTTGGGTTTAGTAAATTATTATAGGAAATTCATAGACAATATGGCAAAGATAGCTTTACCTATTAATAAGCTGTTGAGGAAGAATGTAGTTTTTAAATGGTCCGAGGATTGCCAAAAGGCTTTCGAGACGTTGAAGCGAGCAATAATTTCACCACCGGTATTGACATATCCAGATTTTAGCAGAGAATTTCTCTTGACCACCGATGCTAGCAACGAAGCTCTGGGAGCAGTATTGTCCCAAGGGGAGGTAGGCGAGGACAGGCCAATAGCTTTCGCCAGTAGGGCGTTGAGTGGAGCCGAGAAACGGTACTCCACAATCGAAAAGGAATTCTTGGCCATAGTGTGGGCAACGAAGAATTTTAGAGCATATCTTTTGGGGAGGCCGTTCAAAGTATTTACAGACCACCAGCCCTTAAAGGGTATAGCAAATTTAAGGGATCAGACCTCTCGTCTAGCCAGGTTTAGACATAAACTATCGGAGTACGATTTCGAAATTATATATAAACCTGGGAAGAAAAATTTAAATGCGGACGCTCTGAGTAGAATACCCCAAAATAGCAGCGAGGTGGCGGCAGTCCAAACGCACTCTAAGGCAAAAGAACAAAAGAACCAAGAAAACGACAGGCCGCAGGAAATCTCCGCATCAGTGGAACCGGATAGTCCAAAGGCGGAACAGGGTAATAACACAATTCTTCTGGAAGACCCAAAGGGAATTAAGACAATAATAAAGGATTTCCATGATAAACCATTAGGAGGTCATCAAGGGGCGGTAAAAACCTATTTACGCATTAGGCAAGAATACAGGTGGCCAGGCATGCAAAAGCAGATAAAAGAATACGTTAGAGCATGTCCCAAATGTCAAGTGAACAAAAGTTCAAAATTAACGAAAATGCCCCTAGTATTAACAGACACGCCAGTGCGGCCCTTCGATAAGGTTTATATGGACATTGTAGGTATTTTACCGGAGACTGTATCTGGTAATAAATACATCCTCACATTCCAAGACGATTTCTCAAAATTTATGGCTTGCACAGCTATTCCCGACGCAGAGGCGAGTACCGTAGCCAGAGCCTTCTACGACGAAGTGGTAACGCGATACGTAATTCCACGAATTCTAGTAACAGATAACGGTACCAACTTCACTTCAAAATTATTCAGTGACACATGTAAGTTGTTAGGAATTAAAAAATTACACACAACACCGTACCACCCACAGGCCAATGGTTCCTTAGAACGAAGCCATAGACCCTTGGCAGAATATTTGCGTAGTTTTGCGAAAGAGGACGGATCCAATTGGGACCAGTGGTTATCAGCGGCAATGCACGTGCATAATCACACTCCGCATACAACCACCAAACAAACCCCTTTTCGCACACTGTATGGATTCGACGCGCAGATACCAACAAATTTGAAGAAAAAATGTGGCCCACTCTATAATGCGGACGATCCCGTCAAGGTGCAGAAATTCCAAATACAAAGGGCCCATGAGATGGTTAGGCAAAATCAGCAACGTGCAAAGGAAGCGGCCAAAAAACAGTACGATGACAGGCTAAACCCAATAATTTTTAAAGCTGGAGATAAAGTAATGCTGAAAAATCAAACGAGGAAAAATAAATTTTCACCGATTTGGTTAGGCCCATATGAGGTGATAGGCATTAGAAGCCCAGTCACGACAGTTCTAAAAATTAAGAACAGGGATAAGCCATTCCACAACAATTTGCTTAAACATTACAACAATTCAATTAAAATAGGAACAGCTACGGATGCAGTAAATCGGAACCGGAAAACCACGCTCAACACATACAATTCAACAAAAAATTTAGTAAATAGGGAAAAATAAAGAACGTAAAATAACATATATTTTTGTATTTCAAGGCGGTCATAGGTGGAAAAAAAAAGAGAGGGCTGGATCCCATTAACTGCGACGCCGCAAATAATTGCTCAGTGCGCTTGAGTGAGTACGTCAGGAATGTCCTTATTAACACAAAACGGTTTTGGTTTTAGTATGTAGTTTTAGAGAAAATTTTGTTATAACTAACCGGACACTTACTAACTTTGCTTACTAACAGAATGTATTAAGTGATTATCGAATTTGTCTTAACCATATATCTAGGTTTGGTTAAGGCAATGTATTAATTATGTTGTTTATTTTGCTTTTTATATTGTTTTATTGCTTTATTATGTTGTTTACATTGTTTCCAAGTGCATGTATATGGTTGAAACAATGTAAACTTAATTTTAATTCAATTCTTGCTTGGACCTAATTCTATTTAACAGAAGTCCAAGTTGCAATAATTTTTGGGTAGAAAATTCGGAGACGGTTTTGTCACATGGTGTCAGGGCGCCATGACATTATGTGGCATCACGAATTGGTTACCGTTACTTGTATATAGATAATGTTAAATGCACACGGAAGCGTCTAGTAAGGAGGAAGCAACTAGAAGAGTATTTTAAATGAAGTAATTACACAAAGGTTCGAATGAATAATAGCAATGAATAATGGTTGAAATAGAAAATTGTAAATACGGAAGATTGAAAATTACTCGGGAAATTATAAGAATAAAAATATTTAAAAAAAAGGGGGCAAGTAAAATAGAATTTAAAGGTTACTTTTCAACTTGCTAAAGAGTTAAATTAAATTAAGTAAATTAAATAATTGTAAAATTTCATTAATTAAATAATTTTAATGGTAATATAGAAGTCACAAACTAATAGAGCTTTTAGTTGTGGATAGCAATAAGAGAAAAATAGTTGAAGTAATTGTACATAGGGAAAAAACAACAAACTGACAAAACTCTTGATTGAAAGGAAAAAGAACGAAAAAGAGAGAAGAGAAGAAAAAAGAAGAGAAAAGGAAAACAAAAAAGAAATAAATAAATAAATAATAAGTATCAAAAAACAAAAGAAAGAAAACAAAGGAACAAAAAATATATGAAAGGGAAAAAAATAAGAAAGAAAAAACATTCTGAAAAATGTATGAAAATAAAGTACATAAATTTTAAATAAAGGAAATGAGAATATGTATAAAAAAACAAGAGAAACTAGACAAGAGGCACTAGAAAAATATTTTTAAGGACACATAACGAAAACTGTAAAAAATTTTTTAACCTAAGATTTAATGATTTCACTCAATAAA
>OV277349.1:49354371-49374371 GCA_922984085.1 Sicus ferrugineus
CACGACGGATGCCGAATTTAGCTCCATGTGGGTTAAGTTCAAAATTCAGTCGCACATCCTGCACTTCTGCTTCATTTATAGAAGCCCGGGTCTAGGGAGGCTGCCAACTTTTGATAAACTGGACAGTCTCTCTGATTCGATCTCTAAAATTCTGGAATCGTATCCTAACAGTGAAATTGTTGTTGCTGGTGATTTCAATGTTCATAATTCCAATTGGCTACGTCATTCGAGTCACACGACACCCGAGGGTTTGTATGTTGAGTTATTTGCTGAGTCTAATAATTTGTCTGTTTGTTTGTCTGTCTGTCTGTATGTATGTCTGTATGTCTGTATGTCTGTATGTCTGTATGTCTGTATGTCTGTATGTCTGTATGTCTGTATGTCTGTATGTCTGTATGTCTGTATGTCTGTATGTCTGTATGTCTGTATGTCTGTATGTCTGTATGTCTGTATGTCTGTATGTCTGTATGTCTGTATGTCTGTATGTCTGTATGTCTGTATGTCTGTATGTCTGTATGTCTGTATGTCTGTATGTCTGTATGTCTGTATGTCTGTATGTCTGTATGTCTAATATGTCTGTATACAGAGTAGATCTGTTGAATACCTGTACAGAAGGAATCAGGCTGGCTACTTCAGAGGAACAATTACCATTAAAGTAACGGTAAAATAAGGTTACACACCCCACATCCCGACGACATCCCAAGGTTTCAATAGAGCTGGATACCCTACTGTCCCCTATAAGTTTTATCGCACGACCTTGTATACGGTCCAGAAGCTGAAGATATGTTTTCGAAGCTCCCGACCAAATATGCGAGTTATACTCCATTTTCGGCCGGATATAAGTGGTGTAGACACAACGAAGATCGGTTGGAGTGAAGTACTTCTTACACCGCTTAAGAAAGCCTAAGCACTTGGCTGCTTCTTTCGACACGTCAAAGATGTGATCGTTCCAGCGAAGATCGCATTGCATTCACATGCCCAGAACATCAAGAGCCTCCGACTCATTAATATCCACACCACCCATGTTTAAAGGTGGAAAGTTGTCGCCCGCCAGACGCTTGTGGGTCAACAAACAGCATTGGGTCTTCCGCGCATTAAAATCTACCCGATTCGCTTGACCCCACTCCTGCATTTTGTCGAGGTCTGATTGGAGTGTGTCATTCATAATACTGCGTTTTCTGTTAATCTCCAGAATAGAGGGACGCCTGGAGAATGAATATGAATGACAAATGCTGCTGTCATCAGCAAACGAGTAGACGGGGTTTGATGTCATTGATAAAAATGAGAAAAAGTGCAGGAGACAGGACCGAACCCTGCGGAACTCCAGCATTAATGGAGTGCTCTTCGGAAGCAAAGCCGTCTATCACAACCCGAATAGAACGGCCGCTGAGGAAACTCGATATCCATCGAGTGAATGTATTACCGACACCATAAGCAGCCAGTTTAGACACGAGTGCTTTATGCCACACCCGGTCAAATGCCTTGGAGATATCCAAAGCAACATCCTTACTCTCACCGAATTGGTGAACACAACTGTTCCACCGCTCAGTGAGGAACGCCATCAAATCGCCTGTGGAGCGGTGAGCACGAAACCGTACTGGCGATCGCTGACCAATTGGTTGCTCTCCAGATACCTCATCAGGTTAAAATTTATAACGCTCTCCATAACTTTGGAGAATTTGAACAGATTTCTATGGGCCGGTAATTGGCAGGATTCGTAGCCTCACCTTTTTTAGGAACTGGCTGCACATTGGCAATCTTCCAGGAAGTAGGAAAAACTCCTGAAGTGAACGATAAAATAAACAGATTGCGCAATGGGCTAGCCAGTGTTGAGGCGCACTTTCTCAATATGTGGGCTGAGAACACGAGAGGCCTCGCCTTATACATTCGCAGTGATGTTGCGTACCAGTGTCAGCAACACCTTTGCACGACGGATGCCGAATTTAGCTCCATGTGGGTTAAGTTCAAAATTCAGTCGCACATCCTGCACTTCTGCTTCATTTATAGAAGCCCGGGTCTAGGGAGGCTGCCAACTTTTGATAAACTGGACAGTCTCTCTGATTCGATCTCTAAAATTCTGGAATCGTATCCTAACAGTGAAATTGTTGTTGCTGGTGATTTCAATGTTCATAATTCCAATTGGCTACGTCATTCGAGTCACACGACACCCGAGGGTTTGTATGTTGAGTTATTTGCTGAGTCTAATAATTTGACTCAATTAGTGAAGGAACCAACGCACTTTCCCTGCGTTGATGGGCAAAACCAAAATATTCTGGACCTTTTTCTAACTTCACATCACAGCAAGTATGATGTGAATGTTCTTACACCTCTTGGTAATTCGGACCACGCTACAATTTCTGCTACCTTCCCATATTCTAGTCTTCAATCCGCTCACCAGACAGCTCCGAAGCGGAAAGTGTGGCTTTATGAGAAGGCTAATTGGGATGCGCTGAACTGTTTTTTCAGCCGTTTCAATTGGCAATTGTGTTTCAGAGATAGAAACATAAATGCTGCAGCAAAATTGGTAGAAAATATAATTTTATTTGGTATGAGGTCTTTCATACCCTATAAAAGAATTTCCATTAAACCAAAAGACCATTCCTGGTTTAATGCGACTTGCAGACAAGCAGTCAGGTCTAAAGAGGAAGCATTTAGGAATTGGCGTTTAAATAAAACTGCTGATACTAAACTGCTGCGCAATCAGGCCAGAAATAGGTCAATGCCACTCTAAGGCGCGTAAAAGTTCTTTACGAGCAGCGCCTTAGACGCAGAGTTCTTGAATACCATAAGGGTAACAAGAACTTTTGGTCGTTTGTGGGGAGGGTGAAAAATCAGACGAAATCGTCTATTCCAACTCTCCTTAAGGACGATCAGATCTTCACTCACTCGGTTGATAAGGCAAACTTATTAGCCAAAATGTTTGCTGAAAACTGCTCTCTTCCTGAGAGTAGTCAACCACTCATGCTATGCCTCAGATGCATTTTCGAACGCGAGCTGTTAAAAGAGTGCTTGCAGACCTCAATGTCAATAAGTCCTCGGGACCGGATGGCATTTCAGCCCATGTGTTGAGAAAGTGCGCCTCAACACTGGCTCGCCCATTGCGCAATCTCTTTAATTTATCTTTTACTTCAGGAGTTTTTCCCGCTTCCTGGAAGATTGCCAATGTGCAGCCAGTTCCCAAAAAAGGTGAGGCTACGAATCCTGCAAATTACCGGCCCATAGCAATCTGCTCAGTGCTCTCTAAAGTCATGGAGAGCATTGTAAATTTTAAATTGATGAGGTATCTAGAGAGCAACGAGTTGATCAGCGATCGCCAGTACGGCTTCCGAGCTCACCGTTCCACCGGCGACCTGATGGCGTTTCTCACTGAACGGTGGTGCAGTTGTATTCACCGGTTCGGTGAGAGCAAGGTTGTTGCTCGGGATATCTCCAAGGCATTTGACCGGGTGTGGCATAAAGCACTCGTGTCTAAACTGGCTGCTTATGGTGTCGGTAATACTTTCACTCGATGGATATCGAGTTTCCTCAGCGGCCGTTCTATTCGGGTTGTGATAAACGGCTTTGCTTCCGAAGAGCACTCCATTAATGCTGGAGTTCCGCAGGGTTCGGTCCTGTCTCCGACACTTTTTCTTATTTTCATCAATGACCTTCTGTCATTGACATCAACCCCGTCTACTCGTTTGCTGATGACAGCAGCATTTGTCATTCATATTCATTTTCCAGGCGTCCTTCCATTCTGGAGATCACTGGAAGACGCAGTATTATGAATGACACACTCCAATCAGACCTCAATAAAATCCAGGAGTGGGGTCGTGCGAATCGGGTCGATTTTAATGCGCGGAAGACCCAATGCTGTTTGTTAACCCACAAGCGTTTGGCGGGTGACAACTTCCCACCTCTAAATATGGGTGGTGTGGATATTAATGAGTCGGAGGCTCTTGATGTTCTGGGCATGTCAATCCAATGCGATCTTCGCTGGAACGATCACATCTTTGACGTGTCAAAAGAAGCAGCCAGGTGCTTAGGCTTTCTTAAGCGGTGTAAGAAGTACTTCACTCCAACCGATCTTCGTTGTATCTACACGACTTATATCCGTCCGAAAATGGAGTACAATTCGCATATATGGTCGGTAGCTTCGCGGGCATATCTTCAGCTTCTCGACCGTGTCCAATGTCGTGCGTTAAAACTTATAGGGGACAGTAGGGTATCCAGCTCTATTGAAACCTTGGAGCGTCGTCGTGATGTAGGGTGTGTAGCACTATTTTACCGCTACTTTCACGGTAAATGTTCCTCTGAAGTAGCCAGCCTGATTCCTCCGGTTCAGGTATTTAGCAGAACTACTCGGCTTTCCAGAGCGGTGCACCCCTTTTATGTCGCGATTCCGTTCCAACGAACCACGCATTACCGTGAGAGTTCGTTTTTCGGTCGCGTCGTTAGATTGTGGAATAATCTCCCTGCGAATGTCTTCCCACCCACTTACAGCGTCGAAACATTTAAGCGAAGTGTAAACCGTCACTACTCCCTCTTTCCCCCTTCCCACTAACCTGTCGTCCCTTCGGAACCAACAAATGCTGTGCATGGATAGGGGGCATCCCCTGAGCTTGGTTTCATCTGTCATAAAAAAAAAATATAGATATAGATATAGATATAGATATAGATATAGATATAGATATAGATATAGATATAGATATAGATATAGATATAGATATAGATATAGATATAGATATAGATATAGATATAGATATAGATATAGATATAGATATAGATATAGATATAGATATAGATATAGATATAGATATAGATATAGATATAGATATAGATATAGATATAGATATAGATATAGATATAGATATAGATATAGATATAGATATAGATATAGATATAGATATAGATATAGATATAGATATAGATATAGATATAGATATAGATATAGATATAGATATAGATATAGATATAGATATAGATATAGATATAGATATAGATATAGATATAGATATAGATATAGATATAGATATAGATATAGATATAGATATAGATATAGATATAGATATAGATATAGATATAGATATAGATATAGATATAGATATAGATATAGATATAGATATAGATATAGATATAGATATAGATATAGATATAGATATAGATATAGATATAGATATAGATATAGATATAGATATAGATATAGATATAGATATAGATATAGATATAGATATAGATATAGATATAGATATAGATATAGATATAGATATAGATATAGATATAGATATAGATATAGATATAGATATAGATATAGATATAGATATAGATATAGATATAGATATAGATATAGATATAGATATAGATATAGATATAGATATAGATATAGATATAGATATAGATATAGATATAGATATAGATATAGATATAGATATAGATATAGATATAGATATAGATATAGATATAGATATAGATATAGATATAGATATAGATATAGATATAGATATAGATATAGATATAGATATAGATATAGATATAGATATAGATATAGATATAGATATAGATATAGATATAGATATAGATATAGATATAGATATAGATATAGATATAGATATAGATATAGATATAGATATAGATATAGATATAGATATAGATATAGATATAGATATAGATATAGATATAGATATAGATATAGATATAGATATAGATATAGATATAGATATAGATATAGATATAGATATAGATATAGATATAGATATAGATATAGATATAGATATAGATATAGATATAGATATAGATATAGATATAGATATAGATATAGAGATTGATGTAAATATCGAGGCAAAAGAAATGAGAACAGAAAAGACCGGAAGAGATGAGATGAGATCAAAAGAGACGAAAAGAATGGAAAGAAAGGGAAAGGAAAGAAGAGAGGAGAAAAGAAATAAGGGAAGAGGATGATAAGTAAAGAGTTAGAGAGGATAAAAAATATACCCAAAAGATTGCTTTCTGAACCATTTTTTTTTCTTCCTGGTTTTCGAAATTATAGTTTTATTTTTCCAGTTGCAGGTTCCAGAGCTTGGATCGCTGCAAGATTGCCACCTCTGCTCTGCATAGCATTAAAATTCGGTATTTTAATGTGCAATATTAAAATTAAACTAAAAACACAATAAATATATGAGGTGTTCGAAAGCGATAACAGAACGACGACTCACTCAACACTTCGAAAAACAACACGTAGCGCATGACTTGGTTCGGCCGGGAACCGCGATAAAATTGAATGAATAATAAGGAAAAATGCAAATATCCAAGGCGATTATTTTAATTTATTTTGCCTTAGTTTTTAATGTTTAGATAAATACGTATAACGCCCAGGATCGTGACTAGCATTCCGAGTGGACTGGAGAATGACGGTAAAATAAAATGAGCCAATGGCTAAAAAGTAGAAGCTGTTCCAAGGTGATAGAGAGAGCAGTACGTTTGGTTGTCATCAATGGGCTTGAATGCCCATCTGCTTCTACTGCAAGTTGGTGGTGCGTGAGGAAGTGCCCGAACCTGGCTAAAGTGTTGACTGCTTGGGAAAGCTATGGGCTGTCGAATAAAACTGGATCAACGTATTACGTATTCGTATTCCTCTCGACATAACGAATTATTACTTCTGAAGTGATGAAAGTAATTAAATTATAACAAGTTCCCCTAGCAGATTTCGTAATAAATTTATGAAACTAATGCATAAAATAACTGCTTTCGTCAAAGTTCTTCCGTTAATAATGGAGGGAAGGAAACAAACGTGATAAATAAATATTTATGTATTCTTGCTCAGTCCAATTTTCAAGCTGAGACAATGCGGAGGAACTTCTGAAGCTTGAAGTGAATTGAAGAATTCAGTGGGATGGATGGATTTCCTTATTTTTATCCGGGACCGTGTCTATGGATTAGTAGCAAGCCACATCTACTGGAACTTTTTGTAACAATTTGTCAATATTGCCCTTTCACGGAGTCAATTATGATCAAGCTAATGCTGACAGAGGTCCGCACACACACAATTTCCTTTAATTCTTCAATTGATGAAACTACTGAACTGTGTAATAATTTCGTAAATTTCGCCTTGTGCATTACTTTACATTTAACCATTTAAATGCACTCTCGTGTTTGTAAATAATTTTAATTCTTTTTGATGTTCTTCCATAAATAAGATGACTTGATGCAAGCTTTCTAGCCCAAAACTCAAGCCAAAACCTGGTTTATTCCCCCCGTTATCACCTTGCTTCCTTGAATATCTTCAAGAGTCCTGTCCAGTACCTCCTCTCTCTGTGCTGCATGCCAAGGCGCATTCATCCCAAACTACGCGTTTAATTAATACTTCCAAGATCCCACTTTCTCGAGATATGTTGCATGTGGGGTTTTCTTTTTGGGTAAATCCAAAGTGACGTTATCAACCATAACTTTTCTTCTATCACAACGACACTATGGAAAATATGTAGAAAATCTCTTAAGACATAAAAGTGTAAACATGCAAATCGGGCACTTTGTATGCGGTTTCCACTTTTATAGAGCCTATGTCTGTCAAATAAAGAATTAAAAGAAATTGTACGTCCGGACCTTACTCAACCTTACCTTGACCATAACTGGCTACGTGAAAGGACGATATTGTCTGGAAAAAGTATTAGACGTAGACGCTATTAACAAAAACTTCCAGGGGATTTGGTCTGCTACGAATCTATTGTCACTGTTACAGTTTTCCATATGCTTGAGTTTTGACATGTAAATCAAGATCGAAAGAATCACAACTGGAAGAATTCTGCTTTTCTCATGGGCAGAATTCATTTTTGACAACTGTTATGTTAGCCTGGAAACCTCTAAATGCAAAAACTAATTTCATTGTTTACACTGAAACCTTTACTGAAATATGTACGTCCTACGTAATTAATGTAAAAGTTTTTAAAATGTATAAACTATAGAAAATATAATATTGTATTGGGATAGTAAAAAAATATTAATAGAGAGATTTAAAAAATTTACATAAATATTAAATGACAAGTGTTTATTTCCACTTCCTTTTTAAAAATTATTAAGAATATAAACTTTTCTTAAGGACGGGGGAAATTTATAAACACAGACGGTACCAAGGCTTTCAAGTTTCGAGTACTAAAATAAAAAATATTATTTCATTAAAAACTATTTTGCAGATGCTTCAATCGGATTATAGGACGGGAAAGATATAACCTTTTTGATTCCTGGATTGCGGTATGCCTAGAAATAGCGAGACACAGAAGAGATACGACCAGTAGTACCTTTTTACTGCAAGTGGGCGTGTGTTTTTGAAAAACGTGTACAAATATGTTATTCAGTGAATTATCGAATTTTGTGTAAAGACTGCGGTGCCATGTACCTGTTTTAGGCGATATCGATGGAAAACATGTTGAAATATAGTGACTTCCAAGTCACTGTCGCTTTATTTTAATTATAAGAAGCAAATTTAGTGCAGTTTTGCTTGCATACTTGCATCTGGATGCTGAGACGAATTCACGTTTTACTTTATTGACCATGTAGTGTTTCCTCTGAGAAGTAACTTAATTCGCCTATACCACAAAACAACGCCCTATTATCACCAAGCAAGGACAACTTCAATAAACTCTCTTAACAAAAAGCACAAGATCAATTTAAAGACACATTCGGAATTCTGTGGGCAAAATTGAGGGCAAAATTGAGGGCAAAATTGAGGGCAAAATTGAGGGCAAAATTGAATGCTCTTTTCATTCCATGGAATGTTTTAGCAGGAAAGGAAGTGATTTTGGATAGTTTTATAAGATTTCTATACTATAAAAACTATTATCCTCAAAACTATCAGAAACAATTACGGTTTTCTCACTGTTGGGGTATGCAATTAAATTTTATCAATTAATGCCCTGGAAGCATTTGATAGCGTGAGGAGTGTTTGTGTCTTTAGTAGAATAGGGCTGTTATGGCCTTTTCCAGTCGGCTCGTCTGCTGCAAGATGATGGCCTCAAATCATATAGCAGAGATACAATTGTATCCAAATTACGAGTTGGACCTCGAAAACACATATGTACACAAGAAGTATTCCTCAAAAATCTTGGCATTACTTAACAGCAAAAATTGAGAAGAACTCTTCTGAAAGTTGTGCGTTTGCCAGTAACATCTCCACCATCTTCTACTTCGATACATGTCAAAACACACCTCTTGCCCTAAAAGTAGCTTTAATGAATTTCGTTACACACTCGGGTCCAAATGGAAGAATTGATTTTATATTGTTTGCTCTAATGTGCTGAAAACAAATAACAGTTGCGTGCAGCTGGCTTATCCCAAACGCAGCTCTGCGGCGTCTGTTGCTCTCACCGCCGAGTCTGTTGCTCTCACCGCCGGACCGTGTGACTCGCAGCGAGACGCAGACGACCTTTTAAGACTGAAAATAACTTTCGCTCCGCCTCATATTTTACTCCTCATATACTAATGTACTCATCATATTTTACAGACTAATCTAAAGTGGTTGTTTTCCTTCCTCGTATTTCGGTGGTTGTTTGTCACTCCTCCTACTTTCGCAAAACTACGGAATGTAAGGAAGAAGAGGCCGAGGTAACTGCACTCAACTGCAGTCCAGAGAACAGACAGCACTCAAGGCCATAGCGAAATACGATGCGCTTCACGCTTCAGGCACAAACGGGGCTGAGTTCGCCGAACGGAACGAAATTCGAAACTCTCATGGAATCGCGCCCAATAGGAATGAGTGAGGCAGTCGTTTGGTTGCTACGTAGTGGAAGCCGTTGAGCATTTTTTCGGAATTGAAATACGTCGAGTCACTCAGCGCTCAGCGCTCAGCGCTCAGCGCTCAGCGCTCAGCGCTCAGCGCTGTCGGCATTTCACACTCTTATACAGCTCGAGGAGAACTCCGTCAACGCACTGAAACTCACCACAGCTGCGTATTCGACAGCGTAGCAGGGGAAGCTAATATTTTGAAAGCCAAGAATATTCCGAAAGAAGGATCCCTTGACTATTCGTTGACATCGCTCGCCATTCAAAGCTGAGTACATAAGCACGCGACGCGACAGCTCCATAACCGCACGGAAGAAGGAATATCCTTGACAGAAGTAAATACTTCTGCACAAACCTAAAACGATTTAGCCGGGAGAAGCTTTAAGGCGTCGCGCACACCGACACGATAGCGGTCGCGGCATAACGCAACACGTAATATTAAATGACGCGCGGACACCCACGTGGTGCTTCGGAGGTGCCCGTCAAGTTGGGGTGACCTTAGTGAACGCAACTCGTGGCATTGCACTGCGTACCGCGACGAGCACCGGATGTGCCAAACATGGATGTGGATTACTGAGAACATTTAAAAATATCGCACAGGATTCCCCGCTTCAAGTTTCTTTCATGTACCCGATTTCTCCTTCTTGAAATTTATTATAAAACATATAAACAGTAAATGGAAATGCTTCAGCCATTCAATACAGTTGTACGAGTGACCCATGTGCGTGCCTATTTGCATCCGCATGTATTGCGAAATGAAGCAGCGCTTGCTCCAAGTAATATCCACACATCGCTTCTCTTCAGACAAGCAACTAAAACTCGACGCAGCTTTCGGCAAATCTTAACGCGTAGCCCGTTGGTGGCGACCCAGTGACCGCGGCAGCGGTACCGCGAACCGCGAACCGCGAACCGCAAACCGCGAACCGCGAACGCTACCGACCGCCTTGGTGTGCGCGACGTTTAACCCTCTCATTCGCGAAACCGCCCGCTCTCCACGTTCAGTAGTATCGCGCTCACTTTTCAAGGTCGGGGAAAGGCTTAGATTCGAAATCAGTTCTAGCTGAAATCTCGGCCAGCGAGAGGTTTCTGCGCGAAGAGACTTGCCACTTGCCAGCTCTCATACCAGTAGCTGCCTGAGATTGGAGTAAGTGGACGCCAGGAGAATCGTAAGATTTCAAGCGGCAACGGCAAAATAACGACCCACCTCTGCTGCGCACGTTCAGACACTGAGAAATGGCGAGTAAAAGTCATGGCAACAAAGAGTACACATGATATTTAGCGGGCCGCAATGGCTGAGGACAACTTGTGCTGTGGGACTGCGGCTCTTTTGCAGACGTTTCTGTCTTCGCTCTTCATAACGCTGCAAGATAACGAGCAACGCTCTCCTGGCATCAGCATCTGAGAGCCAGCAGCGTTTCGTCGAGCTTCTCTGCCCTGCTACTTGCGATTTAATGCTCCAGTTCGTAACACGGCGTAAGTGGTGTCGTCGCGAGTCTCGGATTTGGATCGCTTTTCGGTTATTCGGGTTATCCTCTGATAGTTGCGGGTCATCCGAATCGCTACGCGTCATCCTGCATCAGTCTATTCGCTTAAACGGCAATACCCCGCTTTTGCACTTTTGGGTTTCACCCCAAGTTACGCGATCACGTTTTTGGCAACGGTAAATTAGATTTGCAGCCGCCGAACTCCGGCTTTGCTCGCTCCAAGGCGGGCGAGCACAGTCACGTAGACGCTTAAGAGTGCGAGGCGGCACGACTTTCCCGCGACAGTAAGCGGAAATATTGGAATTGTATGCGACGCTGTTTCCTCGCGGTGGTTTTTGAAGATGCGGGCAACGCGGTTTACCTTCGCGAAAGTTGGTCGGTGAAGTTCCGTCGGGAGTAGCAGATAACAATCGCAGATTCGCTAGACTTCTGTGGCACCGTCATTTTCGGGAACACCTGTCTGGCCGCACTCAGAGAGGAAGAACGGGATGCTCACTGCTGTAACCCAAATGAAGCCGTTACAATCTTGAGCATTAAAGATGCGGGATTCTTCCAGAAAATTCAGCAAAAAATCAGCAGCCAATGTCGCCACCTCTACTTAGGGGAAGCTTCGGCTACCTTGCACCTGGATAAACTGGTTTGACAAATTTAACATTTTAGAAGTCTGTGCCTTACGGAAGGCCATAGAACCCGACTATATTATTGAATCACCACCAATAAGGCTTCGAAAGCAAAAGCAGAGGCAGGAGTAACAACCTGCCTTCAGGTGCATCTGTTGCAAAATAACAATCTGCTGTTACGAGAGAGACTCAACATCCTCTGTCGGTGCAATTCGAAATATTTCATTACTTTTTGGCGAACGATCCGGTGTTACGCGTATATAACTGCATATGCAAGCATGTTTCTGCTTCTGTAAAACGGAACTTTTAAAGCTTTCAAAATCGACGGCTGGAGAACGTTGCACTTCCGTGTCTGCGCTGCGGTCCTTATGCACAGTTTGCTCATGTAGCGGACAAGATATAAGATACATCTAAAACTGAGCCTCATCTGGCCAAACTGGCTAAAACAATTTTAAGATGCCATTTTTGCACCTTCTGAAAATATTTCTCACATTTTTCTCAGAGAACTCCTCACTCACTTTCAAGTATATTCACTCGGTTCTTCCGTTTGTACCCTTCTCTGCGTTACAAACGGAAGAACAAAGCCAAGATAGATACAGAAAATTGTATATCCCTGCGCAGCGTCACCTCCTAAGTCGATTTAGCCCAGTCCGTCCGTCTGTCTGTCTGTCCGTCTATCTTTCCGCCTGTCTGTCTGTCTGTCTGTCTGTCTGTCTGTCTGTCTGTCTGTCTGTTGAAATCGCGATTACTGGAGAACAAAGAGAGATATCGCGATAAAATTCCGATGCATTTTTCTCTTTGCTTTGTGAAATCGCTTAATATTCATCCTACTTTTGCACCAAACAAGGCAGCCACTTTTCAAAAACGTTAAGAAGTAAATATCTCATCAATTTTATTTGATAAATTTTATTTGAATCCTGCATGTATAAACCCCCACCCACGAGGCAACTTTTACACTCATGTTCTTCTTCTCAACCGGCTGGGAGGTAGAGTAGCTATGCACACATTAAATTCTCAGCGCCATCTTTTAAATGCATACCCGTCCTTAGGTCTTGATGTCGCGTCTGTCTGACTGTTTGCATAAAGATAAAGGACATGCGTTTAAGAGCGTTCTAAAACACATTTTTTAACTTTGCGGGTGGGTGTGTATTTTTGGCATGCCCAAACATGGTCCACTTACTAGTTTTTCGCTTAACTTCATTGCTATACCCTACTATACTACAGTATTTCCGACTGTAAGGTTTTCCTCTAGTATAAGTGCTTTCATATCTTTTTCACGGAAATTACTCCTTTACGTTTCCGAACCATCCCGAATCATATATTGTTAAATAAATAAGGTCAGCACACTAAAACATAATACAATAATAACAATAATAACAATAATACATGCAGTATCCCAGAAAGCCTTGCGTCTTATCAACGTCCTTGTCGGTGCCATAGTGCTTGAAATGTTTGCGTACTTACTTGTAGTGTTTTCCCCAAGAGAGAAATCCGGAAGAACTTACTGGAAAAGGGCTGGATTATAGATCAGCCAAAACGTGGATCAGCCTGGGACTCGCATCATGAAAACACCGCTCGACGATTTTCTGAAAATACGAAAATATCCTCGCAAATTACAAACACAGATGTTAAATTAATTAATCAAGTGCATACAGTATTAATAGTGGCTTCATATGGACAGGAAGTAAACATATAGAAGTTCCGAGTATTTGCACAAAGTATGGATAAATATTTGCTGGAAAAAATCCTTGATGCAATATGTCTCAAAGTTAAATTTGAGACATATTCTGCCAATTGGGCAGCTCTCTGAAAAAGCTCAAGAAGCGCAGACCAAAGATCTTAAAAAGCCCAGAGAACATTTTTCATGCAAAATCAGCTGAGACGACGCGCTTGAAGACGTTAGCGTCATTACCAAAATATTTGCAGTACTCAGGTAGTTTAAGTGATCACACTAATGCACACTTGAAACTTATCCTTTGATACAAAGTTGTCGAAAGGCGAATTTCTAGTATACTATATAGTTAAATGCTTAATGTACACTATAAATAGAGCACATTATGCCTACAAATATTGTATAAATTGTAACACTATTTGGAAGAAGTGGGCGTGCCAAACTCATATGTATACCCTGCACCCGAAATAAAAATTGTACACTAACTGATTCTTTTTAACCGCCAGGAGGCAAAACACATAAAAACTGTGTTTATATTACACTGTGTTAAGCAAAGTACAAGTGTTCTGTGACTCAGGTTGCCGCACTCAAATAACGATATAATATACAACAAATAAGAATTACTTAATCTGAGAAAATTTTGAGAATGAAATGGCACTAAAGCCAAGTCTACTTTAAAATTAAGAAGTGGTTTTACTTAAAGTTAATATTTTTTGTTAAAACAAAGAACTTTTTCCTTACTTCCAAAAAGTATTTACTTAAAATTATCAAATATAATTTCCTTGAATTGAAGATACTTTTTACTAGAATTGAAGGTATTACAATCTTATCGCGAAGTAAAATATTTACTAAAATACAAGAAATTTACTTTGTTTGTAAGACTGAAGTTGATAGTCTTTTACTGCAAATAAATAATATTGTCTTTGTTTTAAAAAACATCATTATTTATTTCGAATAATTTCATTTCATTGCAATATCTCTTTTCGTTCTTCCGTAATAGTGATTTCAACAGACAGACAGACAGACAGACGGACGGACGGACGGACGGACAGGGCTAAATCGATTCAGGAGGTGTCGCTGAGCAATTATATATATCCTTTTCTCTATCTATCTCGTCTCCTTCTCTGCGTTACAAACGGAAGAACAAAGTGAATATACCCTACTCCCTTCGGGTGTAGGGTATAATAATGCAAATTGTTTGCGGCAACAATTACGGAGTACTTACATCAAAATTTTAAACATCCAACACCAACAAACTTCGGCGAAATAGCTAAGAACATCGTAGAGCTTTTCCCAATGAAATTAAAGTATAAATATTTTGTATGTGATTTAATGCAGGCTATGGTTGAATTATATTGCTTCAGGAAGCCTATTTCTTTCCAAAAAGGAAAAATTTTAATTTCTTATCTAAAAAAATGCATAACGTAACGCACAGAAGGAGACGAGATTGATATAGAAAAGTGTATATATTCTTGCTCGGCGTCACCTCCTGAATCGATTTAGCCCTGTCCGTCTGCCTGTCTGCTTGTCTGTCTATCTGCCTGTCTCTCTGTGTGTCTGTTGGAATCACGATTACGGGAGAACGAAAAGAGATATCGCAATGAAATTTGGCACAAATGTTCTTTGTTATGTAGACCAGCTTGGGATTGAAAATCGGTGGGAACGGCTGACAACCACGTCTACGAAACATACGGAATGTAAAGACACCTCGTTTTAAAAAATGTTATAAGTTGAATACCTCATAAACCGTTTGAGATATTGAGGTATAACTCTATGCCGAATCTCATAGCGCCATTATAAAAATGTTTGCATAAAATGAGTTGGTCCGCCCACTCATACAAAAGTTGGCAATATCTCATAAACAGTATAAGATATAAAGACGTAATTTTATCGCGAGGTATCTGGAGGTATTAGCTATCACTCATACAAAAGTTATCAATAGCTCATATACGGTGCAAAATATCTCGGCTCCGGGAAATAGCGCCCAAACGAAATAAGGCCCAACTTTTTGTACTTGATTACATTTTTCTGGACTTTATTTCATTTTCGAAAAAACGCGAAAAGCTATAAAATGAAATAACGGCCAAATATGGGCCTTATTTTATTTTGTTTGGGCTTTATTTTATTTTTTTGTAAAAATGAGAAATTTCTTGAAATGAAAGAATGCCCAAAATGATCTTGTGGCATCGACTGAACATTGAATGCAGAAATTAAATTACGGCAAGCAGGTGTTGGGTTTAATTCTTTTCTGCGGACGAAGGCCGCTCATGCAGAACACTAGATCCAGAAGAATTTCAGCAGTCTTTAGTAGTCGCGTTACTGTTGTATTTACTGGGTGTTTTAAAGTCTCCATGCGGGCGAAGGCCGCACCCGCAAAGAGACTTTAGCTACAAAATAACTTTCGCACCCAGTAAGTGTTGAACTTACTGGAGGATTTAATTCCTGTATGCGCCGAAGGCCGCTCACGCAGAGAAATAAACCCTTTAGTTTATTTAAACCCATTTTATGTTAAACCCTTTAACATTTACGTTACTTTTGAACCTACTGAAGGTTTTACGCGGCCGAAGGCCGCTCACTCAAAGAGACTTTAGATGCAAAAGAATTTTGGTAACCGAGTAAGTGTTGGAATTACTGGAGGATGTAATTCCTCAGTAGGTTATAAAGGGCGGTTCTAATCCACAACAACAGGTAAAAGCATACATCCTCATGAGAGGTATAAGGATTACAACAACAACAACAACAACAGGTAAAATCATACATCCTCATGAATAGTCTGAGGATTACAACAACAATAACAACATGATGAGTATGAGGATTAATCCTCACGGAGCTGCCAGGTCGAGGATTAACCCTCACAGAGTTGCCAGATCGAGGATTTTGGTGGACAGAGTGGCCAGATCGAGGAATTTTTATAATTTATTTTTTTAATTTTTTGGGAATTTTTCGTGGGATTTTTTCGGGGGGTGGCAGCCCTGTTGGTCGAGTCAGGTGGCAACCCTGGTGGCCTGGCGGACGGACTGGAGGCTGGTGGCATGGGTAGGTGGGCGGGGCGGAAGTGATAGTGATAGCTCGTCGGGCAGGAGAACGGGCGTGTGGAGGAATGTTCTGCTGAACAGCAGGTGGCAAGGGGAGATGGGTGTGCTTGATGGATTCGAGTTTCAGCACTGTATGCGGATCGTGGCAGCGAAGGCAGAGTTAGTGTTGTTGTTGATGTAAGACACTGACTCAGAAAATTTCATGTAAACAATCAGCGTGCTCGCCTTGTAGTTGTTGTTGTTACAGTTGTTTATTTCATGGGAACTGCGAACTGCGGCTTAGCATGCATTGAGATCGAACTGCGGCTTATCTTAAAATGGTCACGGAAGCAGCTGCGGCTTTGTATGCTTTGATATCTGCTGACGAGAGCATATTTGTCCTAGATTTATTAAATATTACGTTGTCTCAAGAAGCGAAAAGTAAAATTAAAAATAACATAAGAAGTATGTTTTCAATTTCGCTTGAAACTGTGACTTCGTATCCATGACTATGCCACAGAAATTTGAAGGTCACCTTGTTGTTCTTTTTGCTGTTTCTTATTGCTTGACTCGAATTTGTCAGGAATTATATTAATGTAAGCACTTCCGAAGAACATGATGAATTTGATTGCATTTTAAGCAACTATATAAAACTAAGCCAGTATAAGGATGCCTTTGTTATTGAGTCACGACATGGATGCCATTATACTACCTGTTGCTGGTCTTCAAGTGAAACTGTAGATGGACCAGACACTTGTGTTTGCTCCAATATAAATTTAATTGTTAGCGGAATAAATAAATTGATATCATTTTATAGCAGATTATATAAATAAAAATAAATATTTATAAAATTATTTTATTTCTGTATTTTTCATTTAAATCTTTTTGACAATTTGTAAAATATGTTTCGAATAGGGGTTTATTGGGTAGGGGTGCGATTGAGGAAAGCCGACCTGAACCTCCAAGCGAAAATCTTCTCCATCTTCTTCCAACAGTTTTATTAAATAATAGTTGCCATTGCTGAATTCCGCTATGGTCGCATCATAACACTGCCGTAGCCGATCCACTATGATGAGGATGGTATAATATTACTATAATGGAGTTGCCAGACTCAAGTGGGGATTGAAAGAAGACCGGGAACTAAATCCCATTACTGAATGGGATTTGGTTCGATCAATGAATTGCAGAGGAGAAACGCGAAGCCGAATGAGCAACAGGAAAAAAAGAAACGATGTGAGGTGCTACTAGCGCATTAACTCCTGGTAGCAAGCTGTAGTTTTGGCGGAAAAATGGGCGCAGAACCTTGAATTTTCGTGATGTCGCTTAAGTGATAGAGTAGATTTCTAGAATGCGAAAATTCGAGGAGGTCCAAAGGTGAGAAAACTGGAATTTTTTTATGACAATGTATGTGAAAGTTACTATGTCGGCTTCTCATAATTCTTCAATAATGGAAATTATTTCGTTGATACAGAAGCCATCTGCACCTAAAGCAGATAATAGCAAAAGACGTAATCTATCTGCCAGCTTATTGGGATCATTCCAATAAATAAATTCGGATTTCGGGAATTTACTTGCATTAAACCATTTCCTTTGTATATCGTTGATGATTCTTTATCATTGGTTAGTCCTTTTACAATATGCATAGTCCTAGTATCATTCTGATGAATATAATTAGGTGTTTGAGGGTGAAAACTCATCACAGCCGTTCTTCTTTTATGGTGAGGTGGTGTGGACATCAGTAAAGATTTATCACTAAATAATTTTGAGTTTTGAGAGTTGAGTTTTATGTGTCATCGCGAGTAGACGTACTGAAGTTGGTGGCCAAGTTTTTGCTTTATTTTTCCACGATATTTGGCAAGTTCGAGCTGAGGACGTGCTGTCTTGCTTGTGCTAGGTGCGCTTGCCTGTGAGAGCTATTCGTGACTTATTATTACTACTGCCTTTTTTTTAATTTAAATTAAATAAAATTCAATAAAATTGGTTGACTCGTCATGGCAAGTAACGGGGAAAAAAATTCGGGTGTCGAAAAGAGCAGCTTGCTGAGCGGCTCGGCTAAACGTGTGACTCGCAGTATGCTTTCAGTACTAGTAGTGCCGGAGCGTGGGCGAGCCCCGCCACCTCTGCAAGCGCTCGGGCCGCTGACACTCACCTATCCTCAATAATGGCAATGCTGGACTTGAGATTTGCTAAATTGCGAGAGAGCATAATCCAACAGGTCTCTGCGTCTATTGCAAAGGCTGAGGATCGCATCATGAGCAGATTTGATGAGATGAATGCTGTTATTAGCAACTTTAAAACTTTAAAACTGTTACTCTATCTCTGCTATGAGCGCTGTTACAGAACAGCCTAGCTATGTTAACGGAAATCACAAGATGTTGTTGGACATCCTCTGTAAACAACACTCTGGTTTCAATGTTGCTCGCTTCCATGCTAGAAGTTTAAACCATATTAAACATGATTATATAAAAAATGTTTTCCAGAACTCAGCAATTGACGTCGTATGTATATCTGAGACCTGGTATCAACCCAGTCTCTCCCATGCTAGTGTTGATATTCCTGGCTTAAAACTTTATCGTGCGGATAGAATAAATAAGCGCTGTGGTGGCGTTGCCACCCAATGTGGTGAAAGATTCATACAATTCTGAGATAATTTACTCCTCCAAAAACTCCGTGGTTGAGTACATTTGTGTGATGGTTTCTGACAGCAAGGCAAAGATTCTTATTTGCTGTAATTACAACCCGCATAAAAGTAATGAATTAGAAAATGTCTTTGACTATATCTCAAGTAGCTCCTTGAAGTATGACTTTACAATTGTTTGTGGTGACTTTAATGTTGATTTTCTGTTGAATGACTCGGTTGCGTCAAAAATCTCGGAGTTAGTATATGCCTCTGGCCTATCATTTGTCAATGACTCCTAGCCGACTCGCTACTGCCATAATGTTCGACCCAGTTCATTAGATTATGTTTTTGTGTCAAATTCTGATTTGGTATTACTGTTCTCACAGATAGATTTTGTTTCTGATCATGACCTTTTATTTTGCTCTCTTGACTTTCAATTAAATACGCGAGCGAAGTCTACTTCTTTCTCATTCAGGAATTACAATGCTGCGACTATAACCTGGTCACCTTTCTGGGGAGTCCCACATGTTGACGACAAATTATTGTTCCTTAATAGTGTAATCGGTTATTTGTATAATACTTTTGTTCGGCAACGTAGAATTAGTATCATAAATCAATCGTGCCCATGGTTTACCACAAGAGTAAGAAATTCTTTGCGCACTAGGAATATCCTACGCTCCAAATGGAAAAAGAATAGTACTTCTGATAATTGGGAAAACTTTAGAGGAGCTCGTAACTTAGGAACCAGCCTTATAAAAGAATCTAAGCAAGACTATTACTCATACAAGCTAAATCCTAAATTACCTCCCAGGACAATTTGGCAACGATTAAAAAGTATCG
>OV277349.1:49381871-49399371 GCA_922984085.1 Sicus ferrugineus
ATCCGTCTATAAGGTCCGTAGGATACTCCTTACGAGTCCGGACTTAAGCTGATATCACTATCTCTATCGTGTCGGAGGAAAATGCTTAATGCCATTTTTATCTTAAATTTATTGTATGGTGTCATTAACTGTGAATATTTATTAAGCAATATTAAACTTAACATCCTCCGCCAAACTTCTAGAAGATTACTTCATTTAAACTTCTGCAGATCAACGTTTTCTTAACTTGTGCCACTTCGGAGCGCCTGTCCGAATTTTAATACAGTATCTTCTGTCATTAACTTGTCTGATTCTGTTTGTTTAATAAAGCATAACATTTCATACAATTTATTTACATATTATTCATAAATATTCTTTTGATTTTGTAAAGTAATTATTCCAAAGCGTTTTGGCTCCGAAATATTTCCTTGTTTCTGCCCATTTTTATAAATTTTTTTAGATTTTCAGCGCAACTTCACGATTCTAGACGGTAAGAGCAATTGAACCAAAAACCACATGACCAATGCTTTTATAGTGGCATTTTTTGCAAAATTTAAATGCATTAGACTTTACTAATTTTTTACCTGGAAGTTGTAAACATTTTCCTCTTAAAAAACTGGAGCATTCTTCTTTTTTTATGAGTTTTATGATGGGTCAACCAAATTAGACAACTTTTGTTATTACTACCTGGACCGGTGAATAGGTACATTTCGGTCTTTTACCTAAAATCCTTTTACCTGTGTTCTGAAACTGTATTAAAAAACTGGAGCATTCTTCTTTTTTTATGAGTTTTATGATGGGTCAACCAAATTAGGCAACTTTTGTTATTACTACCTGTACCGGTGAACAGGTACATTTCGGTCTTTTACCTAAAATCCTGTTACCTGTGTTCTGATAAAAGAAGGGGTAATATATTACTAATAAATTTTTATTAGTAATATATTACCCCTTCTTAAGTTCATCTGAGTTCTCTACAGGCAGAAAATGACACTTGTCCGGAAAGTTATGGTCGGCAGTGTCTATACTATGTTTAATAAAAAAAAACTAAAGCCTTATTTAACGCTCAGTTTTTAACTAAATAAATAAATAAATACGTAAATAAATAAATAAATATATGACGACAAATTTAGTACCTTCTAAAGGAAAAATTTGTATTTAAGTAGGCCTTAAAGCTATTGCAAAATATTTAGGTCGGTCGATAGGTAGGATGACTTCCGCCTGCCGCGGGTACTGTTCTAGGTTCGTTCTTCGTTTTTATATTTTTTCTAATTTAAGATTACTTTTTCTTAATATTTCTTATACTCATATTACTTACTCCTTTATTTTACTCTGCTACAGTTGTGTTAAATTACGCTGAATACGAGTATCATGGAATACGAGTATCATGGCAGTCCACTATGTAATTCACTACATAATATCATAAGTATTGTATGCTAGTATTAAGACCTGAAATTATTACTAAATGTATTCAAAGGCCTAAGGGATACTTCCGGTCGGTCTAGGTTTCAAGCTGGGATATGCTCATCTGAGTTCAAAGTCTACAATTACATTATTACAATTAGTCTACAATTACATTATTACAAACTAAATTAACAGCAATAGCGACTAAGGCCTTTAGCAAATTATTATTTTGTTAAACTTTAAATCTTTATAATGAGCAGATGAGTTGTGTGTGAGCACTAGCTCGTTGCTGCTTTATTTATCTCCTTTCATTTGATCGCACGAGAATGGCTTGACGACGTTACCTTAGCGGGTGCTCGCCCACGAATTCACCCGCTGCGTGGAAAATCCTATTCTCGTTTTTATTTTCAATAGAGAGATAATGAAATTTCGTCTTAATACATCATACCATTTACTTTGTTAACATCACTGAAATAGAGGTCCCTTCATACTTGTATAAAATATAAGCATGGATATTTGCCGATTTCGTCCATTCACAAGTCTAAGCTGTGAACATAACATAACAAAGAATATTGAGCAAAATTTTAATTTTGTGGAATTCACCCGCGACGTGGAAAATCATATGCTCTTTTTTGTTCTCACGAGAGATAATTCCACGAGAGCGAATGTCAACTCTCGATTGTATTTACCTTTGAAGAGCTTTCGATTTGGTTATCGCTGGTGTTTTGGCCAGCACATTGGCCAAAATGTATCAAAACGGTATAAAAACGTTTTTTAAAAGTGGCATGAATTTTTAATATTTCGTTAACCCTTTCACCACCGACGTCCACTGGAATCGTCATGAGTTTATGGTTACCCCGAATTTCGGAATTAAAATTTTTTTCGCAATTAAAACGAAAATAACTAAAATAACCTCGTGATCCTGTATGCCTGCTTTTTGTTGTGAAAGATTGCTACTTTAAATTTTTTTCTCATTTGTATAATTCACTCGCAAAAGTCAGTGTAAAATTATTCGTAACTGAAAGTATATTTTTTTGTTGGATTCTGCGGATATTTTACACAAGAATAACTCGTAATATTAAAATTCAGACCTCAGGTAACTATGTTAGACCATATGTACACATATCCTTTGTAATGACAGACATGGATGAGTTCGATGATGACTAAATTGACTATTCAATGTCGACTACTTCGTCGTCTTTGCGGACCCGAATTAGAGGGGAAATTGCTGAGCAGGAGGCTGAGTACTACGATGAATATGAAAACAAAGATATCGATCAAACTGATAAAAATGTAGAGCGATGATCTCCTAACAAGCCGAAGAAAGCAAAGAGGAGGAATTTTGTACACCAACAAGTTGGAAGAGGAGACCTGGCAGACCAAAAAAGCAACATATAGGGAAAAGAGGAAGACCACGAAAATTATTCAACATGATACCTAATAATAAACTTGAGTTTCAATAACAGATGATGAAGACGATAAAAATATACCTAGTTCGATTATCAAAAACGATCCTCAAACAGCATCAAAATCTTTTCGAAGCCCTTATTCTGACGAGTGGGAGGCAGCTATGATAGACGAATATAAAGCACTTAAGAAGAATGAAACCTGGAAAGTTGTCGAACATCTAGAGTACATACAAATAGTGGAATTGGAATGGGCAATGCGTAATAAAATATAAAGCCGACGGATCAATAAATCGTCGGAAAGCAAAATTGGCCGCGAAAGGTTTCACGCAGAAACCAGGTGAAGATTATATAGAACCTTTTGCACCTATAGCAAGAATCGGATACACTCGTTTGGTAATGGCATTCGTAGTTGGGTTGGATGTTGAAGTACATCAATAGAAAGTGGTACAGAAAGCTAGATAAAAAGTTCAAAAGTCTGGTCACGAAATCGATAGTGTCAGGTCCTTGTATATATCTCCATAAGCAAGGGGAAGATGTCATAATTTTGACGATATACGTTGACGACCTTACTGTAGCTCCAAACAATAAGGTTATACTGAATCAACTACAGAGAGAATTAGTAAATTCATTTGCAATGAAGAATTTGGTAATGCTAAATTTTTGCCTTGGAATCGAGTTTAAGCAAAATGTTGAGAAAAATTAAATCACAATGTCACAACAGAAGTACTTAAAGCAGATCTTAAGGCGCTTTAACTTGGAAGATTGCAAGCCAGTTATATTTGGCCGTATAAACTCGACCTGATATTACCCACGCAGTACGTATCCTAAGCCAATAAAATTAAAATTTCGGCGAACCACACTGGGTCGTAGCGAAAAGAGTATTAGGATACCTAAAAGGCGCACGATTGTTATTTCGCAAGTCAGAAGAAAATATAGGCGACAGAAGGTCATATAATGATTATGTGTTTATATTGGCAAATGCTGCAGTTAGCTGGGAGTCGCATAAACAGAGGACAATTGCAATGTCAAGCACCGAAACAGAATACAAGTCGCTAACCGAATCATCAAAGGAAGCTATACACTTGTAACGTTTTATAAAATAAATTTTTAATTTGGAATCAATAAAAATAATCTATAACGACAACCAGAGTGCTGGACTACTATGCAAGAATCCAGTCCTTCATAACCGTACCAAACACGTCGGCATACGTCATCACTTTGTAAGAGAATCGTGGAAAGAGGCGACATGAATGTAAAATATCTTTCAACAGAAGAAATGCCGGCCGACGTTCCCACAAAGAACTGACATTACAAGAGTACTCAAAATTAGTTAAGAAGCTGGGTATGATGATTAAGTTTGCAGCATAAAATAATATAAGATGTTTTTTAGGGGAAAGTGTTGGATAAATGTAAAAACTCCTCTCCTTACTTTATATACTTTGTAGAATTTGTATAAGTATGTTTTGTTTATGTTGTTTCATTGTCAATTTGAGATATCTAGTTTGCGAACATTTTTATTAAATTCGGAAAAATTGCTTCAACAATAAACATCGTTTAAAAGACTAAAATTCACACATTTAATGAGAACAATTAAAATATTTTGTTTTTACCGCATCAAACCAAATAAAGCAAATTTTTGAGTTTTGGAATGAGTGTAAAAAGTAATCGTAGATAATTTTTTTAATCGGGGCATATGGTGTAAGATATAGTCGTCAGGCCATGCCCATTTCTTGTCAGCTTGTTTATTGTAGTAGTCTAATAACCCATTCCGGCTTTCATTAAAATTCCTTGCATTAGTAACAAGTTACAGCATTTCAAATATTTCGGTTACTATGGAGGTGGGCGTGGTTGTCGTTGTCCAATTTTACAATTATCTGTAATGTTTTTATTATCTGTAAGAATAACTTATCATGTATGAAATCCGGACACTGTGCGCCGTATCGAAAGATTTGTCCCTCTTGTCTGGTGCAAAATCTCACTCTCACAGATAGTCTCATACAGAATCGGTTTATACAAGTATGTAAGTGTGTGATTCACTTCCGTCTGTGCTTTACAATTTTCACCTTAAACTAAATCTAAATACAAAAATTCAATTTTAACTTCTCACTTAACAAATTAACTTAATTAAATTAACAAATAAAATTAACTTTATGTGTACTCCATTTTAAACCTTAAATTTACCATTGAATTTAATATAAAAACAAAAACAATTATTATTAAAACATCATTTTGTGACGCAAAATTTTCCCGCACATATTTGTTAATGCATTTAACGTATACAAAATTTGGGAAAGATTCTGAATTTGCTGGATTTGAAGACAATAGCTTCGAAATTTGCGGCTTTACAGAAAATCCGTTTTAAAATTTTCCGGAACGATTTCGATTTCCTTTCAAAAGCCAGTTGTAGGAAATTATATACTTAAAATTTGGTTGATGAAAGTTTTAAGAGCAACAATCCTTCAATTTCTTCCCTTTACATACCCGTGACAAGAAAGTGTTTTTTTTTCAATGACGCTTCCTTGACCCTCTTATTCTACATTGTGTGTGTCATTTACTCTCAGTTGTTCAGAAATAAGATGATGACTAAACTGATGATGAGAAAATTTCACTTAGAGAATGATTTTGTCCTGCTTTCTCCCTCTTTCTTGTAGGCGCATTTCCTTGTTTAGATATCAGGTCAAAAATTCAAAAAGATTACGGGTTCTATAAAAAAAAATCGCAGAAAGAGGTTGGACTTTTCTGCTATCGATGTGCTCGATGCTCCATAATCTCTCCGAATACAGTCAAGGCAACAACTCCAGCAACAGTGAATTATACGAGGTGCTCCAGCCGGGGCAGGATTGCAATGAAAGCGATATCAGCAGCTTAGTAATGGCTAGAGACGATGAAGGTGACCCACGCGATGAGTGTCACGGAGAGACATTCAATAACTCCGGAAGCAACAGCGGTTTCAGTGAGGATTTTAAAGATAGCAATGAAGCCCTGGATCTCTCAACGGTATCAAATAGGCCAGCAGATCGTCATATGGCTCTGGAAGCCCTGAGGCATGCCAACGCAGTGATGTCGCAGTTTACTGCAAGCGCGATCGGAAGTGTAAAGAACTACGAGGATTTTGTGAGCGAATTGGCCGTAGTACAATCCACATTCTTCAACGTCCACCGGCAACGCCTAATTCAGCTGCAACTGATTCAACACTTGCAGAATCAGCTGAAGCAGGCACCTAGTTGCGATGGTTCACACGAGAAGCTCAAGTATGAAGATGATGACAACGAAACACGAAGTAATAGGTTCCGGATGTGTGGATATGAAATTGGACACAGTCCCGAATCTTCGCAGAGTGGTGCTACAAACGATGCTCAAGGTATCCGAGACATTAAAAATGCGAGTGAAATCAAAATAGACCCGGAGGGAAGTGTGAAGTCAAGTAGACTAAAATCGCCAATGACCATTATTTCGAGCAGTACACCTAATTCGGCAATCTCTAATGGGGTTTACCGACCGCTTCTTGGAGATATCAGTTCGTCTTTGGCTTCCAGCATAATAACCAATCATGATCCACGCCCGCCACCAAACGAACTGAATTGTTTGGAAATGCTGCAGCGGCGCACTGAAGAGGTTTTGGACTCAGCTTCGCAGAGTCATGCATCGCATATGCAAGAAGAGATAGAGTTCTCCCAGAATGAGGCGCAGGCTGGAGGAGAAATTTTCAAGCATCGCTGCAAGTACTGTGGTAAAATCTTTGGCTCTTACTCAGCTCTGCAAATTCACTTACGATCCCACACAGGAGAGCGTCCGTTCCACTGCAGTGTTTGTGGCAGTAAGTTCACTACCAAGGGAAACCTTAAGGTGCATTACCAGAGACACACGCAGATATATCCCTCCATATTAATGGGTACGTTGGACACACCAATGCCAGAAGGACCAGCACCAACTGGGCATCCTCTTGTGACCCCACGAAGTCCTTTATCGCAACCAACAGCATTTAATCGTGTTTTGACAAAATTCAGAAGAACGACAATTGCGGACGCGAAGCCACATGCAAGAATAAATCAAAACCCAGAAGATCCTAAAAAAGTAAATTGCCACGAGGAGAAGAAAACTTGCATATCACAGGACGAAAAATTGCTATCGTTTCCGATAACCGAGGACACCTCAGATATGCTTTCTGATAATTCCGAACGATGTGCCACTGCTCAGACCTCAAAGCGATGTAGCAATGTGAGAAAACGATCCTGTAACACAGCCGGACCAGACGACGAAGGGAAAACATTGACACATGAAGCTTCCAGAATTTGTAAACGTTCCTGCGTTAATCGAATTTCCGATACAACTACTCAGGAGAACACACCTGGAGACTTATCTATTACTCAGATGGAACGGATGGCAGATAAGTCGTGGGAAGACCTGATTGAGGTCGACAAAACTTCGGAAACGTCAAAGTTGCAGCAGCTAGTAGATAATATAGAGAAAACCCTGACCGACCCCAACCAGTGCATATTCTGCCAGAAGATTATGTCATGCAGAAGCTCACTTCAAATGCACATTCGAACGCACACCGGAGAACGACCCTTTCGGTGCAGAATTTGTAGGCGCGCTTTCGCCACAAAGGGTAATCTGAAGGCCCACATGAGTATTCACAAGATAAAGCCGCCAATGCGTAGCCAATTTAAATGTCCAGTGTGCCATCAGAAATTTTCTAACGGTATTATTTTACAGCAACACATACATGTTCACGCCATCGATGACGGTGAATGTAGAAATGGCCAAATTGGAGAGAACACAGCGGCTAGTGTTGAACTGAACACTAGAACAAGGAGACACATGGACGCCTGTACTGACGACCAAAGTTCCAGCAAGTCAATGGGCACGTCTGAAAAATGCGACTTCTCAACAGCTTCGGATTATTCGGAGCACAGATCAGAGTCCTCGCAAGGAGACATTGATGATATTTTCGTGAATGAAAACTTGGGGGAATCTCCGGAAAATTCGTGCTCCGTGCTGTTGTCTTCTGAGGGGCGAAATAATGAAACACTTGAAGATAACGTGGAATATAAGCAACGCCAGATAAGTTCAAAAACCTTCGAGGCTTTAGATCTGTCCTCGCGTAGCGTGGAAATTGGAAGTGCACGATATTTAGCAAACAAAAATATGGACTGGTTGCCCGTTCTTGAAGCCCCGCCAAAATTCCTCTTAATGACAGCTGCGAGGGAAGAAGTCCAGCCTTATTGTGAGCACCCGAAGACCCCAATATTGCCATTCAGCCCCTTCGGATTAATGGGTGAGTTTAATCTAAAGAATTCCATGCGCAACTACATTAATAGGAAAACTGTCTTACTCTTGTCTTTGTTTTTTTTTTTGGCGCGTTGCCACCAAAAAAAAGTTGCAGATGCAATCTCCACACATAATTTACATGCATATTTTTTAAAGTATTTCAATCAACAATTATTCCCGCACTGTCTTGTAAGCCACTCGAAATGTCTGAAGATGACAAAGACTGCTCGTCTGTTACCTTTAACCTCAGTGTAGTCAGCAAGAATTTCATTACTCGGTATTTTTAGAGCAGTGCGCAGATAAAGTATTCAACCAGCAGTTCGTTCCGATGAGATTCCCGACGTCGACGATGTCAAATAATTCAATCGGATCCACACAGATTTCTCTTTAAACAAAGTCCCGAATCTGACTGTATGTATGTATATTTTGATACGTATATATGTATATTTTGGTACACGCGTAGCCTATGAATGGAATTTTCTTTCGTGTTTCGAATTTAATGTGTCTCGTTTTTATAACAGAGCACATGAGTCGTAGCAGAAAGGTTCTTAAAAATAAATAGCATTTAGGGAAATTGATATCTTATATCATCGAGTTATTTATATAAAATCACTTTGCATATAGCTTAAAATTGCTCTATTTAGAGTCGAAAAATGAAATTTAAGTCTAGTGGCTTTAAATTAACCAGATTTGCATCTGAATGTAATGCAAAAATGAAATTTTTATGCAGTAATCCATCCAGGATCCGTTCTTATTTCTGTAAGGATTCATTGTTCGATGCAAATAGTGAAATGTGTAGGATAACTACATAAATAACACACTCTTTTGTTACAGTTAGGGACAATTTGAAGGCCTTCTAGGTTAGGTAGAAATTAATAAATTTTTATAAAAGCAATATTTTTATTAAATAATAAATGTATCATTAATAAATAATAAATTTATATCATTATATAAACGGCTCTATCCGTCAGATGAATTGACTGAGCATTCATCGTTCAATTTCTCGGAATAAAGGAAAAAAAGGAAATAAAAAAGATTCTAATAAAGGTAGATAATTCCTTGGATGAAAGAGGTCTTAAAACATAACGTTCTCTTCACATTGCTTGCCTAGTAATGTTAAAATCGGTTATGAAAAGGTAATACAAACTGTAAATTATGTATAAACTGCGCAGAAAATACCTAGGGATCATTTGGCTATTGGCAAAGAGTGTCCCATTTTTATGAAGCAACTGGAAATCCAATCAATAGAAACCCTGCACAGAGCTGACAACAAAAATGCTGTTGCTATTTACAACTCTCTAAATCAATGCGAGTCTCTCTATCTCTCATATTTGTCGGTCATTCATAATAGATAAATCTATTCTGCCCTTCATTCAAAAATTTTCCAACTTTCCAGCAATAACGCAAGCAGCAGTAACAATAACATCGGAACGGATATGGTTCCTCAACCAGACCTCTCAATCATACCAAAGCGAAGTAAAATAAATACAATAGGATGACGTCTTAACTGACTCGGATTTAGATTTGAAACTTCCATCGATCTCTGCTCTCTTCGAAGCACTACTGTAAGACAAATGTTAGGAATTTCCCAAGGAACACATCAAAAAGATAAAAAAACTGAACTCAAGACTAATATCTGTACAAAGCACAAAAAAGTCACAGTGCAATTATATTGGATTGTAACACAGTGAATTAAAACATTAATAAATTCACAAAAACAATAATTACATAATAACATAACTAAATAACACAAATGGACAATCAAACCTTGCCTTATATATTCGCAGTGATGTTGCGTACCAGTGTCAGCAACACCTTTGCACGACGGATGCCGAATTTAGCTCCATGTGGGTTAAGTTCAAAATCCAGTCGCACATCCTGCACTTCTGCTTCATTTATAGAAGCCCGGGTCTAGAGAGGCTGCCAACTTTTGATAAACTTGACAGTCTCTCTGATTCGATTTCTAAAATCCTGGAATCGTATCCGAACAGTGAAATTGTTGTTGCTGGTGATTTCAATGTTCATAATTCCAATTGGCTACGTCATTCGAGTCACACAACACCTGAGGGTTTGTATGTTGAGTTATTTGCTGAGTCTAATAATTTGACTCAATTAGTGAAGGAACCAACGCACTTTCCTTGCGTTGATGGGCAAAACCAAAATATTCTGGACCTTTTTTTAACTTCGCATCACAGCAAGTATGATGTGAATGTGCTTGCACCTCTTGGTAATTCGGACCACGCTACAATTTCTGCTACCTTCCCATATTCTAGTCTTCAATCCGCTCATCAGCCAGCTCCGAAGCGGACAGTGTGGCTTTATGAGAAGGCTAATTGGGATGCGCTGAACTCCTTTTTCAGCCGTTTCAATTGGCAATTGTGTTTCAGGGATAGAAACATAAATGCTGCAGCAAAATTGGTAGAAAATATAATTTTATTTGGTATGAGGTCTTTCATACCTAATAAAAGAATTTCCATTAAACCAAAAGACCATTCCTGGTTTAATGCGACTTGCAGACAAGCAGTCAGGTCTAAAGAGGAAGCATTTAGGAATTGGCGTTTAAATAAAACTGCTGATACTAAACTGCTGCGCAATCAGGCCAGAAATACGTGCAATGCCACTCTAAAGCGCGAAAAAGTTCTCTACGAACAGCGCCTTAGACGCAGAGTTCTTGAATACCATAAGGGTAGCAAGAACTTTTGGTCGTTCGTGGGGAGGGTGAAGAATCAGACGCGATCGTCTATTCCAACTCTCCTGAAGGACGATCAGATCTTCACTCACTCGGTTGACAAGGCAAACTTATTAGCCAAAATGTTTGCTGAAAACTGCTCTCTTTCTGAGAGTAGCCAACCACTACCCGTGATCGACGGTGTGTCTCATATTATGCCTGAGATGCACTTTCGAACGCGGGCTGTTAAAAGAGTGCTTGTAAACCTCAACGTCAATAAATCCTCGGGACCGGATGGCATTTCAGCCCACGTGTTGAGAAAGTGCGCCTCAACATTGGCTCGCCCATTGCGCAATCTGTTTAACTTATCGTTTACTTCAGGAGTTTTTCCTAGTTCCTGGAAGATTGCCAATGTGCAGCCAGTTCCCAAAAAAGGTGAGGCTACGAATCCTGCCAATTACCGGCCCATAGCAATCTGTTCAATGCTCTCCAAAGTTATGAAGAGCGTTATAAATTTTAGCCTGATGAGGTATCTAGAGAGCAACCAATTGGTCAGCGATCGCCAGTACGGTTTCCGTGCTCACCGCTCCACAGGCGATTTGATGGCGTTCCTCACTGAGCGGTGGAACAGTTGTGTTCACCAATTCGGTGAGAGTAAGGTTGTTGCTTTGGATATCTCCAAGGCATTTGACCGAGTGTGGCATAAAGCACTTGTGTCTAAACTGGCTGCTTATGGTGTCGGTGATACATTCACTCGATGGATATCGAGTTTCCTCAGCGGCCGTTCTATTCGGGTTGTGATTGACGGCTTTGCTTCCGAAGAGCACTCCATAAATGCTGGAGTTCCGCAGGGTTCGGTCCTGTCTCCAACACTTTTTCTCATTTTTATCAATGACCTTCTGTCATTGACATCAAACCCCGTCTACTCGTTTGCTGATGACAGCAGCATATGTCATTCATATTCATTCTCCAGGCGTCCTTCTATTCTGGAGATCAATAGAAAACGCAGAATTATGAATGACACACTCCAATCTGACCTCAACAAAATCCAGGAGTGGGGTCAAGCGAATCGGGTCGATTTTAATGCGCGGAAGACCCAATGCTGTTTGTTAACCCACAAGCGTTTGGCGGGTGACAACTTCCCACCTCTAAATATGGGTGGTGTGGATATTAATGAGTCGGAGGCTCTTGATGTTCTGGGCATGTCAATACAATGCGATCTTCGTTGGAACGATCACATTTTTGATGTGTCGAAAGAAGCAGCCAAGTGCTTAGGCTTTTTAAAGCGGTGCAAGAAATACTTCACTCCAACCGACCTTCGTTGTATCTACACCACTTATATCCGTCCGAAAATGGAGTACAACTCGCATATTTGGTCTGGAGCTTCGAAAGCATATCTTCAGCTTCTGGACCGTATACAAGGTCGTGCGATAAAACTTATAGGGGACAGTAGGGTATCCAGCTCTATTGAAACCTTGGGATGTCGTCGGGATGTGGGGTGTGTAACCTTATTTTACCGTTACTTTAATGGTAACTGTTCCTCTGAAGTAGCCAGCCTGATCCCCTCGGTTCAGGTATTCAACAGATCTACTCGGCTTTCCAGAGCGGTGCACCCCTTTTACGTCTCGATCTCGTTCCATCGCACTACCCACTACCGCGAGAATTCGTTTTTCGGTCGCGCAGTTAAATTGTGGAATAGTCTCCCTGCGCATGTTTTCCCACCCACTTATAACGTCGATGCTTTCAAAAGAGGTGTAAATCGACACTACTCCCACTTTTCCCCTTCCCACTAACCTTTACCCTTCTAAACCAACGAATGCTTTGCATGGATAGGGGGCATCCCCTGAGCTTGGTTCTATCTGCCATAAAAAAAAAAAAAAAAAAACGGAATGCAGAGAACCAAGCGAAGGGCTTTTTTATGCTCTGCGCATAAAGCTCAGCATTTCGTTTCGTTCTTCTCCTCCTCCTCCTTCTTCATGGTCCCGTAACTTTATACCTCTTTACAGTGGGTGGCGATAACAAAATTTCGTATAGACTCCACAAATGTGCGTGGCTTGAGGGCGAATTTCTTCACGGTCTATGCGTATGTTTGTACTCACCAACCACATATAATGGCACTAGGTGAGGCCCAGGTGTCTAAGGGTGCAAATCCACTGGATTTTCACATGCCTGGGTACCACTTACTGCCATTGTTTTCATCACACAGAGGCCTCGCCTTATATATTCTCAGTGATGTTGCGTACCAGTATCAGCACCACCTTTGCACGACGGATGCCGAATTTAGCTCCATGTGGGTTAAGATCAAAATCTAGTCGCACATCCTGCACTTCTGCATCATTTATAGAAGCCCGGTCTAGAGCGGCTGCCAACTTTTGATAAACGGTACGGTCTCTCTGATTCGATTTCTAAAATCCTGGAATCGTATCCAAACATTGAAATTGTTGTTGCTGGTGATTTCAATGTTCATAATTCCAATTGGCTACGTCATTCGAGTCACACGACACCCGAGGGTTTGTATGTTGGGGAGAGTGAAGAATCAGACGCGATCGTCTATTCCAACTTTCCTCAAGGATGATGAGATCTTCACTCACTCGGTTGATAAGGCAAACTTATTAGCCAAAATGTTTGCTGAAAACTGCTCTCTTCTTGAGAATAGCCAACCACTGCCCGCGGTCGATGGTGTATGTAATGCTATTCCTGAGATGCATTTTCGAACGCGAGCTGTTAAAAGAGTGCTTACAGACCTCAATGTCAACAAATCCTCGTGACCGGATGGCATTTCAGCCCATGTGTTGAGAAAGTGCACCTCAACACTGGCTCGCCCATTGCGCAATCTCTTTAATTTATCGTTTACTTCAGGAGTTTTTCCTACTTCCTGGAAGATTGCCAATGTGCAGCCAATTCCCAAAAAAGATGAGGCTACGAATCCTGCCAATTACCGGCCCATAGCAATCTGTTCAATGCTCTCCAAAGGTATGCTTATGGTGTCGGTAATACATTCATTCGATGGATATCGAGTTTCCTCAGCGGCCGTTCTATTCGGGTTGTGATAGACGGCTTTGCTTCCGAAGAGCACTCCATTAATGCTGGAGTTCCGCAGGGTACGGTCCTGTCTCCTGCACTTTTTCTCATTTTTATCAATGACATCAAACCCCGTCTACTCGTTTGCTGATGACAGCAGCATTTGTCATTCATATTCATTCTCCAGGCGTCCCTCTATTCTGGAGATTAACAGAAAACGCAGTATTATGAATGACACACTCCAATCAGACCTCAACAAAATCCAGGAGTGGGGTCAAGCGAATCAGGTCGATTTTAATGCGCGGAAGACCCAATGGTGTTTGTTGACCCACAAGCGTCTGGCGGGCGACAACTTTCCACCTTTAAACATGGGTGGTGTGGATATTAATGAGTCGGAGGCTCTTGATATTCTGGGCATGTGAATACAATGCGATCTTCGTTGGAACGATCACATTTTTGATGTGTCGAAAGAAGCAGCCAAGTGCTTAGGCTTTTTAAAGCGGTGCAAGGAATACTTCACTCCAACCGACCTTCGTTGTGTCTACACCACTTATATCCGGCCGAAAATGGAGTATAATATCGCATCGCATATTTGGTATATCGCATATTTGGTCGGGAGCTTCGAAAACATATCTTCAGCTTCTGGACCGTATACAAGGTCGAGCGATAAAATTTATAGGGGTCAGTAGGGTATCCAGCTCTATTGAAACCTTGGGATTTCGTCGGGATGTGGGGTGTATAACCTTATTTTACCGATATTTTAATGGTAATTGCTCCTCTGAACTAGCCAGCCTGATTCCTTCGGTTAAGGTATTCAACAGATCTACTCGGCTTTCCAGAGTGGTGCACCCGTTTTACGTCTTGATCCCGTTCCAACGAACTACCCACTACCGCGAGAATTCGTTTTTCGGTCGCGCAACTTTTCCACTCACTTATAACGTCGATGCTTTTAAAAGGGGTGTAAATCGACACTACTCCCAATTTTCCCCTTCCCACTAACCTTTTGCCTTCTAATCCAATGAATGCTGTACATGGATAGGGGGCCTCCCCTGAGTTTGTTTCTATCTGCCATATAAAAAAATAGAAATCTTTTAATAAATAAATGCTGAATCCTTTTAAAGTACTCTTCTGACGGCGGTTGAGTTTTGAGAAAAAAAGATTTTTTGTTGTTGTTGGTGGTTGAATTTTAAGAAAAAAAAAATATATCGAAATGTTACAGATTGTTAATTTTTCACTTTACAGTTGATCTTTAATTTTCCTATTGTGAGCACATAGTTTCCAGCTGGTAAAGTAAAACGCAGTTTTTTGTGTTTTAATGGCGACAGGATTCTTAATCAATACAAAAATTCGAAAAAAACTCATGTCGGTTAAATATCGCGATAATTTTATAAAAATTTTTCATATTCGTGTAATCCTTAAAATTTCGGAACAGATCTGAACAACAGGCTTCGTTGAAACTTCATTATTTTTCAATTTTAATTATATGTATTATACATAAACATATATTTAAAATTGTTTTTGTCGAAGTTCTGGAATAAGGCCCTGCTATCTTTGGCCCAACTACACTATATACCCTACACCTACAAATAATGAAAATATGTTTTTGAGGAATATATAATTAACAATTTATTATATTATTATATCGTATATTCAGTGGACGGACCATGCCCATTTTTTCAGAATAAAAATATTCATTATCCGACTTGAAAAATTTTAAAAGTTGTTCAATATTTTCACCAAACACCAGCACATCGCGATTCGGACACATAATAAATATTGCTTACCTACGTATACTATTGTTGGAGGCGCACGGGGAAACGTTAACCGTTGACTGAGAAAAAAATCGAGTAGAAACATTTTCTCCATATTTTTATGAAGAGTAAAATTGTCTATGTGTGTATATAATCAAATTTTCGAACGTCAATTTTCAAACCGTCTTAAAACAAATTAAATTAACTTTCTTTAATAGAATTTGTTTTGCTATAATACAATTTATTGGAGTGATAATAATGTTCCTACGCAAGTTTATCCTTTTACCCACATATTTTGGTTTTCATACTAATCAGCCAATCATAATACATGAAAACAAGGAAAAGTGTTGTCTTCGGCCGGGCCGAAACCTAAGTGTCCTTCATCGAGTAGCTAAAAAAAATTATAATTTGAAAATTCAATCAGTGAGTTGAAAACTTTTGTAAAAGTAGGCGGACCGCGCCCATTTTTGGCAAACATTTTGCTAACGTTTCTAGGTACCCCGGGATAATAACGTATTAAAATTTTGCACAGTTTATGAGATATTGAAAACTTTTGTATGAGTGGGCGTGCCAGACCTATTTTGGGCAAACAGATAGATAATACCTCCAGATACCTCGCGATAAAATTAGGTATTCATATCTTATATCGTGTATGAGAACTTTAGAACTTTTTTATGAGTGGGCGCGGCACGTCCATTTTTGGCAAGCAGATTGGTAATGCCTTCAGATACCTCGAGAAAAACCGCTTGACATCTTATGCCGTTCATGAGATGTTGTCAACTTTTGTAAGTGTAGGCGGACCACTCCCATCTTTTGCAAAAATTTTTATAATGGCGCTAGACGTTATGGAATAGAATTATACCTCGCGCGATTTATGAGATATTCACATTATAACATTTTTTAAAACGAGGCGACTTTACATTACGTATGTAAAGTAGGCGTCGTTGTTAACCGATCTCGCCATTTTCAATTCCAAACTACCCTACATAGCAAAAAATATTTGTGCCACATTTCATTGCGATATCTCTTTTCGTTCTCCAGTAATCGTGATTTCAACAGACAGACAGACAGTCAGACAGACAGACAGACAGATAGGCGGACGTACGATTAAGGATGAGACGCTGAGCAAGAATATATATACTTTTCTGCATCTATCTCGTCTCCTTCTCTGCGTTATAAATGGTAGAACAAAGTGAAAATACGCTCCCTTGGGTGTAGGATATGATAACTAAAATAGTCATAAAATTTCTAAGTATCCCATTGTGCCGTGATAGGACAAGGAATATAGATATCCAACATCATTATGTTCGCTATGTATTAAAAAGCAAAGATATTTTGTTCAATTATGTTCCCTCTAACGAGGTGGTCGCAGACATTTTAGCGAAAAACTTATGTAAAAACAAACAAAAAAATAGGCCGTATGAGATACTAAGGCATAATTCCTTCCGGAGCATTTAGCGCCATTAAAAAAATTTTTGAAAAAAATTGAAGTGGTTCGCTCACTAGTACAAAGGTTGGCAATATACCCTTCGGGTGTAGGGTATAAAAATTTTGAAACTACCTGAGGAATAATTTTGGATTGAATAACACCAACGAAAGACCGAAGAGTGAGATCGTATCTGAGAGACTTCCTTTACCTTTTTTCCAGGTCTCAATCAAAATCTCATCGTTTGCAGTATATGCCTGAAAACCTTTCCAAACCAAGCCACCTTGGAGTACCACCATTACAATCAACATACCAAAGATTCCTCGAACCAAGTTTGTTGGAGCCATAATAGTGATTCGCAGCTCAGGGCAGGGGTAAGTAAGAAACCACCCATCCCACCAGACATTCGTAGTCATAGGTACAGATGTATGCACAATACTCCATGTTATACGACACCAATCTTGAGCCTCAATAAAAAGCACTCAGTCCAGTGAATTTATGCGATGCGAGTGTCTTCTTGGATACCGGCGAAAATAGAATTTTTTTATATTTCTTTTATTAATGCTATCTTTCG